>BPLQ01006094.1:307595-907595 GCA_021605075.1 Caerostris darwini
ATATATATATATATATATATCAGATGCCATTAAGGGAGCTTCAGGTTCGAATTCTGGAGGTGGCATATACTTCATTAGTGGTTTGGAATCCAATTTAAACTGTAGGTCCCTCCTCGTTTAGATCTCGTGTGCACAAGATGACCGTAGAGTGGCAAACCAAACCTTTAGTACAAAGGATGCTCAAATAACAAATCGTCTTCCTGATATTCCATTATCCAAATATACCTGGCCTAACCTCGATCTGCAAAAGATTTCGGCGCGGCATTGTTTATCGATCTTTTCAACAGAAACTCTTGGTTTGGAATCTCAACATATTATTTACCAGGCTGTTACGGGTTTTAATAAAAAGCATACATCATAATTCATGTTGCTATATAGAGAGACCGGCTCTTAGCTATATGATAACCATCACATCTAGCATGCGTCTATCTTTAGACATAAGCATATTGGTAGATCTTGTATTGCATATTTTATTGTATATATTGTGTACTATACAATGTATACATATATTGTACAATAGACTATACAACATATAGAATGTATATATACATATATGTATTATTGCATTCTAGATATGGATGGTGATAGTAACAGCGTATGTAAATTATCTTGCATCAATATTAAGGCACATAGTAGGTTTTTTAAGGTATTTTCCAATGCGGCAACGCAAATAATCCTTAAAAACATCTATATTTTTACAAAAACATTTTTGGTTTTATATTACAGATTCTATAGTATTGTATACTGTACAATATATATACGTACATATATTGTGCAATATATAAATATATATTATATAGTATATTGTGTAATATACATTCTATATCTTGTGTGCTATTGTATTCTACATACAGATATGAGAAAAAAAAAAAAAACTAGATGGTGATTGTAAATGAGCGTATGTAAATTATCTTGCATCAAAATTAAGACTTCAAGTGGAATTTTGTGAGTATTTTCCCATGGGACAACGCAAATGTGGAATAATTTCCTTAAAAAAATGATTGCGTGAGATATTTTTAGTCACTCGGCGGTGGTCTATTCGCAGAAAATAAGACGCGATATCAATAAATAACTAAAAAAAGTAATAAATAAAATAAATATTCAAAGTCATATTTTTTTTCTCGTTTTTAAAGAATTATCACACATTTTTGTTCAGATTTATTATAAAAAAAATATCCAACGTAAACTTTGAAACGCTCAAAATTAAACAAAATCTCACTATGTTTTTCACGGTAGAAAACATTTTTCTTTTCATTATTTCAGTTCTAAGTAAAATAATTCTCTTTGATGTGCAGTTATAAATAGAATAACCCCAACGGGAAATTGAGTGTCTTAAAAGGAATGAGAGTATGTTTAATTATTTAAAGATATATGTCTGGAATTTATGTTTCAGATTAAAGTTTTCCTTATAAAAAGATTTTTAATCAATATATAATGTAATTTGAGTTAAAAAAATTTTAAATGTAAGGAAACTAAATAATTTTATGTATTACTTGAAAAATAGGTTGCTATGTTTTGATTTCAATATGTTTATGTCTCGAAATCTAAAAAGATATTTGATTAACTAATATAATCATCGTTTCCAATTCTTAAAATATTTTGATAAAGTACCTTGTAAAGTAAAGTAAAGTAAAGAATATACTTAAAGCATGCATGCTGTTTCATAGATTAAGGGTTTGGTATTCGTTTGTTGTTTATTTATAATGTTTGGAAATAATTGAAAGAGGAGTTTAGTATATTTTATAAAGAAAAATAAACATAAAGTAAATTTTAAAGTATATGGGTTACCAAAAATATTTTCTACATTTTACAATAAAATATATATTATAATATAAACACTTTCATTATCTTACGTATATAAAAATACTATTTTTCAAACTATACACTATAAATGTTTTCTATATAAAAAGTTTATACGAAAAGTTTTAATATTTTATTGGGGAAAGATTTAATAAGGAAATGAGCTTATAATATAATTTATATTTGAAATAAAAGTGTTCATTTAAAATCTATTTTACTCATAATATTTACATATGTAGTTGTAAGAAAATCTACTGTATTATATATTTAAGTTGATTATTTAGAATTGCATCCTAATAAAATTACATGGTATGCAACATGGCCTGAATTTAGGTTGCTTGAAGAATATGTAAAAATAATTTTAGCGAAATTTTTTTTGTCTGACGGTTGTATTGGGATCAATCAATAAAACATTGTGATTATAATGTATAAACAAACCATAAAAATTAAAAATAGGTTGTCATGCTTACAAAAGTATGAAACAATATTAAGACGAATGCATCAATAACCCCAACTGCAAAATAATTTTTGGTATAAAAAATAACCCAAAAATCGGTTTATAATTTTGAATTAAAATTAATATATTTTTTTTCAAAACAGATTGTTCAAAAAGTAATACAATTTTTTTTATAATAAAATATGTTGAATCTTATATAATCGGAAAGTTAAATATTCTTACTTTGAAATGGTAACACGATATATATTGGATTAATAAATGGTAAACTTACCAAATTTCACAATTTTTAAAGCATAATTTTTGGACTTTCGCTAGAAAAGAGGTAAATTGATTAATCAAAATGGAAATCATCTGTTAACATACTGGAAATACTCAATAACAATCTTAACGAAATTTGTTTAGATTTTAATAAATGTAACTACTATTAAAAGTATTTAAAAAATCAAATGGATTCCACAATTATTTTCATATCTTTGGTATATTTTGGTTGAACTATGCTTATGTGCAAAAACTGTTTTGGATTTCTATAGCTTATATAATGGGTTTTACTGCAAAAGCAAGTTTTTCATTATTAATAAAACTGTCTGATAAACAGATCTAATGCAAATGAAGTAAACATAATTCGTAATAAAAAAATTATTCCCATTTAACGTAATGTTACGAAATAAATCAGAGATATTTCATTTTTCTGAAGCAATGCATTTGCATAATCAACTCCTTCTGTAAATGCCTTCAGCCCACATTTGCATAGTGGGAAAAGCTGATTTTATTTATAGATACGAATTCCGCCTTTTAGCAAAAACCAACTTTCCAACTTTCGCAAACAGTTTAGCTAAAATTATCTTCAATAGCGAAGAAGCTTAATTATCTTGATTGGACATCAAAACTTAATGTTTGTTGGAGGGAGGGGAGGTTCTATTTAGGAATCGAGCTGGGCAATGTTTTAGAGAATAAAAAGCGTAACTAAAGTAATTATTAACAAGTAACAGTCTGTTAGTTTCCCTGATCTAATTAACGAAGATTTGGGAAATGAGTTAGGAAAATTCAATTATAATAAGAACCTGATGCTTTTAGCTTTCCTTCTCAGTACAGTTGTTGCAGTTTGGAAATTGTTGAAGCAACAATACTACAAGCTATGTGTGAAAAAAGTACTTTTAATGCATAGAATTTAATTTAAAACGTACTTAGCTTATGTAGTGTTTAAATTTTTACTTTTTCTGTTAAAATCCACGTTTAAAGTAATTGTTTTTTAAACATATAATAATATTTAAAAAATAACACTTTTTTAATAAAAAATACTATAAAAATATTTCACAATATTAGATAATTTTACATATACAATATAATCATAATTAAATTGCCATTATTGAGAATCATATATTATTCTTTATTACACGCACGTTATTTTTACAATTCTTTATTCAAAAAGAATTGTAAAAGTAACTAAGAACGGCAAGAAAGGGAAATTTGCAAAAAAATTGTATAGTATTATATTAAATTTGAGTAAATTTGGAGAAAAAAATTATATCACACATATTGATGAATTTCATATAACTCCAAATATAAAGCATTAACAAAACATTACCGATTTTTTAAATTTTTTATAAAAGGACAAATGATGGACAAATTTCTTTGAATATTTCCGTGCGTTTAAATGGAATTATTATTTCGTTGTTCTTAAGAAGTCATCAAATATTTTGTAATTGTTGTGAAGTAGGCTGCTAATTTAATTTATGCACCATTAAAGTTACTATATTAATATTTCTTTATCACATACTTAACATAAGGTTTCCTATACGTCTACAGGAAAAGTTATTTTGAGTGTATAAAAATAAACTGTTAATCGTTATAAAATATTTAATAACAAACTAGTTATAAAATAGTTTATATTCAAATAAGTGATTTTTTTTTTACTCCTCTTAAGAAATATTATGTATTTTAATTAAATAATATAAAATGTTTAAAATAATAGTTTTATTGTTCCCGCTTCTTGACAACATTATTGGACAGTTATAGAAGTTTATTATCAAGTCAATATTGCCAATATATTTACTAATTCATGTATTTAATTTATAAAGAAGTAAAAATTAAAAATTTAAATTATTTTTTTATGTTTATGGAAAATTAAAAATAATTTATTTTTGTAAATGAGCAATATCAGGTTTATATCTGCTAGTCAAGTTATGATTTAATATTTTAAAATGTTTAGAGAAAAAATATTAAAGCATGTACTTTGCAATCCTTTTATTCTAACATGAGATTGATATAGATTGTATTTCAACTAATTTGCTCTATGGATATTTCTGAGACATAAATGGCACATTTGTCCAAACTACTTCTTTCTGCCTAATATTGACAATATATTATTAAACCCATCTCTTTATTCAATACAATGTAAAGGTTTTGTATATGCTTGAAAGAAAGGAGATTGTGATAGAGCAAACTATGTCATTACATCGATCTGTCATTACTGTCTCTTTGGTAAACAGAGTTCTATTAGCCAATGCACATTTCCGTAACATTTACAAGAATGTTCCATTTATTCTGTGTATATGATGAATTGCCTTCCATCTCTTTGTATATATAATATTGAGCACTTCTTTAAATACTCATAGCAAAGTACCTTGCACTTTGTGACGATGTACGTTAATTTGTTATAGTAATTTAATTACGAAAATTGAATGGTATTTTTGAAAAAATACCATTCATTACAAAATTCAAAATACCATTCATTACAAAATTCAAAATACCATTCATTACAAAATTCAAAATACCATTCATTACAAAATTCAAAATACCATTCATTTGAATGGTATTTTTTGAATTTATATAATTTAATTACGTAATTATTTCTGGTAACAAAATTTATATGTGTATGTTTTTAAATTTAAAAAAAAACATTAATTTAAATGCTTCATATGTGACATTTATGTCCTTTTTTTTATAAAGATCACTAATATTTATGTAGCACCATTTTTTCTTTATTGATAATTTTAAAGTCCAAAAAATCCTTTTTTGAAAATTATTTATGAAATGACCCGCCGATTAGGACTGTTAGTCTAACGATATAAAAAATTGTTTCCAGAAAAAAAATTATTATTTATGGCGTTACTTCAACAGTTATGAAGATTTGCATTATGGTATATAATAAATTAAAATAATGCTATTATATCAATTCCCAATTGATTTAATATGAAGAAGAAATTTAGCACTACAAATCAAGATTGTGAAATAAAAATTTATTAATCCTAATATCACATTTTTTGGACTGAACGTTTTTGTAAAACGAACAATACTATTTTACATATACGTATATTATTTAAATGTAGAATTTTTAAGTTACACAAAATATTTATATTATGTTATGTGTTATATTTTAACAATTTTAATTGCCATACGTAAAAAAAACCCATAAAAATAAAAATTGCAAATCGATGCAAAAAAGAAAAATAATTTCATTTATTTATAGGTTGTAATTATAAAACAGGTTAAATGTAAATGTTTAACTGTAATAGTTTTATTATAAAAAAATAATTCAGCTTCAAAATTATAAATTCAGCTAGGAAAAATATTATTAATAAATATTAAATGTAAGTTGCTTGTTAAATGTCTCCATCGAATTTAAATTGCTTTTTTTAATATTGTCTCATGATATTTGAAATAAATGACGATAATATTATCTATATAGTTTGATAGGCTAGTGCTTTACATTATTCTTGATACTAAGTAAATTTACAATTAACATGAGGAATATAAAACAAAAACAATAAAAAATTAACGAGCAGATTTAATTTGTGTATAAATATTGTAATACTTAATAGAATATAATAAATTTGTATGAACAGAACTTCAACTACTTTTATGGTATTAAAATTTGATAAGATGTTATTTCAATATGGATTTTTGGTACATAAATTAGTGCACGTGGAAATTAAAATATGAAAATGAAGGTAATCTATATTTTAAAAATTTAAAATAATTTATTAGATTAATATCGTGTAAAATCATAGAAAAAATTTCTTTCATTTATGAATTTTTAAAATTTGATTGAAATTTATAAAGGTCATGCACCTAAAGTTATAATGTCATTGAGTAGTTTTGTGTTATATTGTGAAATATATATATATAAACTCAACACAAAAACAAAACTTAAGGGTAAATGATAGAATTAAAACATTTTGATTAGATCATTTGCAAATGTTTTTTGCTCAACAAAAGTCACTATTGGTATTCGCTACACGTAAAGCGTGTAACAAAATCTTTATTGTATTTGCAATACAAAAGGCCTTATGATCTTCGCATTAAAATTCATTACAAGAAAGAAAAAAAAAACATACCCTGCAACAACGGAAATGAAAATACTATATTAGATACAAAAATCAAAAGTTTGAATGGTAAAGTTGCAATAGTAGATAAAAAAACATAAAAATTTCTACAAAATAACAATAACAAGATGTAAAAGCATATTACCCAGTAAATCCATAAAACCTGACAGAGTGTAGTAAAAATCAGAATGACATACTTCTAAAAACCTAAAAGAAATTAATTGTATCAACTTGACTATATAATTATTAAAGGATACGTACCTTCTATGAGACTATATTATTTCTGCTCAACAAATAACAGGATTCAAGTCAAAGCTTTATCTAGATAATTGGCATGTAGTAATTCGAAACTTATGAACAAATTTTAATTTTTATCTATAAAACAACTTGTATGTTTTTACAGAAGACGAAAATTTCGATGATGACCATCACACACACACACACACACACACATACACACACACATATATATATAATTCAAAAAAGCAGAGTTGTCTTCGTATTGGGACAATTGGCCATATGTGCAATGTTTCCTAACTCATATTAAAATGACGTTAAGTTTTATTTATGTTTTAAATTACAAGAAACATTTATTTATTTTAGTTGCTAATCAGAAACTTTTCGTACGAACTAACTTTTCATACTAACTCATTTGCATTTCTAGCAAAAATGCTTTTAAAAAAAAGCATAAATATTTTTACAGCTCTTTCTGGACTACAATAATGAATTCTTCTAATTTTACATTTTATCTAATATTATTATTAAATTTCTTATATTATTATCAATTATTAATATTAAATTAATATAAATGTAAATATCATTTTTAATAAACATACGTGAGAATCGAAATAATTATTTGATAGAAAAACTATAAAAAAAGTATAATTCTAATTGTTACCCATATTTCAGAATGATTTAACGTTCATGAATGAATGTCGAGATCACATTGTGATGGAAATAATAAGTATTTTTTATTAATGACCAATATAAATCGGACATTTAGGAACATTAGGTTTCTTTTGTTATTGAAATTATTTATTAACAATAAATAGAGCTTTAATTTTTTTTTATAAATATCTAAGCATCTTATACCGATCACTTTCTTTTAAAAGTACTAAACTTCACTTCTTGATAGTACATCCTTAAATACACTTGCGAATTTAGACCACGGCTAAAAGAAGAGGATGGATTTTAAAAAAAAGTCCATGAAGTAAAAAGCGAGAAAAAAAAGGAATAATAATTAGGCTGGGAAAAAAAGGAGGTTGTAATTGTAAGAGAAAAAAAAGGCTCTCAGTTAAAAGTACTCCAGTTACCTTGAAAAACCTTTTTTGGTTTTCTAATTAAGAAGTAAACATTAATTTATGGGAAGAGAGACCCAAAAAGGAAAAATAAGTATTCCATTCAACCTTGTAATTAGAATCTATACGACTTGAATTAAGTGGCCTTTCTTGAAAACTACATTTTGGGGGCTGTAATTCTTCTCGCTTTGTGTTTCTAAAATGCCCAATTTTTTACCAATTTTTTTTTGTCTGAAGTGAATAAATCTAGACATTACCCCGTCAAAATTTTAATAGAATATCCAATTTTAATTACTAGAAAGAACACATCTTTCACATTCAAGGATTGCAGTTCTTGTTTTAATCTTAGTAATCCTTATTGAGAGTTTTTATTTGTATAATTTTGAGATAGATTTAATTTTTTTAAAAAAAGGGATGAATTATAAATCATGAAAAGTTTTGTATTCTGCAAAAACATTTCATTTTCTATAAAATTTCTTATTGTATCAATATATATTTCAACTTTTTAAATTAAAACATATACCTTTTGAATTAAGTGTTATTTCTAGAAATCTTTCAAGGACTTAAATTTATTCAAAGTTTTGTGTTCTTGCACCACCTACGACAGCCTGCTATGAATAGTGATGGGGAGAAATCGCATTACTTCAATTTTATCACTGGGACAAGCTGTGTTATTGTCAGAATATCACTATTATTTTTTCACGTTCGACAAAAGATGTCATTTATGTAAATTTGAATGGCTTCAAACTAATGCGCCTTACTCCAAGCTAAAATGATGACGAGAACTACTTAGAGTTCATGACTTTCTTAAAAACTTTGAAAAAATAGTTTAGTCAATGGATTTCATGAAATAATATTTGTAACCGGCAAGAAATTTTGTTTTAAATTTCTACAATATTAAGCAGAAGCTAATCATATTAAGCAATTGTAAAATGCTCTGAATTCAATGGACATCTCTCCCACTATTATCTTACAATAAAATTCGTTTCTAATCCCACTTGGTCAACAGCAACATCTGAACCAAGTCTATGAACCCATGTTAACTGATGAGTCATGATAAAGGGTAATAAATGCAGCTTCTTTTTGTTCTTCACCTTGCAGCACAAAGACATAGGGCATTCAAAGGGAGAAGTCTGACTTAACCCCACCCGGCTATAGCCCCGGGCACTGAGCACTCATTTTAGTCCCTTTTTACTACATGCATGAGCTACAGTGGGGCTCTTCTAACCCGGACCCACACGGGAGACAATAAAATGTTGACTTAGCAATGTGTCACAAATTTCGTCCAGTCAATGTATATGATGTCAACAAACAAAAGTGGTCAACAAAGTAAACTATTTCATGGACTAAAGTGAGCATACAGAAAAAATAAATAAGGACAAATAATTATTTTCTAGAAATCACTTCTGTAAACAACAGCAACATTTAGACCTAGTCCATGAACTCATGTTAACTGATAAGTCATGATAAAGGTAAAAAAAATGTAGATTCTTTTTGTCTTTGCCCTTTCAGAACAAAGTTCTGGGCACCCAAAGGGAGAAGTCTGACTTTCTCCCCCCCCCCGGCTATACCCCTGGGCACTGGGTACTCGTTTTAGTCACCTTTTACGGCATGCTTCAGCTACAGTGGGACTATTCTGACCCGGACCTACACGGAAGACAATTAAAAGTCGACCTAGCAATGTGCCACAAATTTCATCCAGTCAATGCCTATGATATCAACAAAAAAATTGTCAACATATTAAGCTAATTCATGGACCAAAGGGATAATAAAGAAATTGAGAGAAATAAAGACGAAATAATCATTTTCTAGAAATCACTTCTAGAAACAACTATCACAAACTATGATTTTATCAAAGTTATTTGCACCAGTGATTTTTGACACAATAACAATTATAACCTTAATACGAGAATTGTAGACATATATCCTATTTCTAATTCGGATATAAATCTTCACATTATGCTACCGAAATTCTGGTAGAGTTCTCAGTTTTAATTATTAGAGCAAGCACAGATTTCAACTGCAAGAATTCTAAATCTTGGTTTTAATACCAGGGTAATCTTTATCCAGCATTTTCGTAGACTGCAACAGAGGAAAGTGTAATTACATTTCAACTCTGGCATGCTTTCTCATTTATTTCGGAGGGATATAATATCCATGTTATTGTGTCTCCGATGTAGCGGTTCTCTCTCTCTCTTTTGACAACTGTTATTTATGTCAAAAGGCTTTGTAAAATGAAATACTTTCGTGTCAGAGAACGTAATTAACTGAGAATAAATACAACAAATGGAAACGCGACTATGCAAGCAAATAAATAGCAATATACGGTAGCGATGAAGCGTGAAATGTTTCATGGCGATTTGTGGTGATAGCCTTTGTTAAAGGCTTTTGCATATAAGTTTCTATGAAATCTTAGTATGAGTATGGATATGGATATGAATATGAGATTAAAGTAGCTGCGAATTAAAATAATGCATGTCCTGTGATATGTCTGAATATTAAAGTAATTATTTGTCGCTTGCATTAATTTTCTTTATAATGTGCCTTTAATTAAAAAGTTGCTTTTGCATATTAGTTGCAAAATAAAGTAGTTGTGTACTAAAATAATCCATGTCGTGTGATAAATAATGATGTCTGAATATTAAACTAATTATTTTTCGTTTAAATTAAATTTATTTATAATGTACCTTTAATTAAAAAGTTGCTTTTGCATATATGTTTCTGTGCAATTTTAGTATAAATATTAATATGGATATGAGATTAAAGTAATCGTGTATTAAAATAATACATGTCGTGTATTATGTCTGAATATTAAAATAATTATTTATCGCTAACATTGATTTTCTTCATAATGTTTCTTTAATTAAAAAGTGTCGTTGGTTATTTATTGTGACATTTTCTATTTTGACGCCTATAAATTTTATGTATTAGATATAACATATAAAAATATTGTTATTTGGTTACGAAAATTTTGATTTGATTGTAATAATAAAAATATAATTTTAATATACAATAGAAATTCTAATTTTGATAAAGAAATGCTGATGTTATTAACGAGGAAAAAAACTCATCACATATTATTTGAATTTATAAAGTAAAATGCATGTATTGCAAATATTTTTAATTTTGAAGGGTTAGAATTTCTATTGCATGTTAAAGTCATAATTTTTAATTCCGATAAACAAGTGCTGATGTTATTAACGAGGATAGAACATCTAATTTTATATTATTTGAATTTTCTTATACATATTATTTGAATTACATATTATTTGAAAAATTGAAATGCATGCATTGCAAAGAATTTTAATTTTGAAGAGTCAAAAGTATAAATTCCATTTGCAATAGAAATTTTAATTTTAATAAACAAGTGCTGATGCTATTAATGTAGATAAAAAATCGCAACACATATTATATGAATTTATAATATGAAATGCATGTACGTCAAGGAATTTTAATTTTGAAGAACAGCGCATATTTTATTTAGATTAAGTAGATGAATTTCAGTCTTTTTAAAGAGATGAAAGATATACATTCATGAACTGCACAAATCGTCTCATTCAATTAGTATATTAAATCAAATAACTTTTCGTCTTTCATTAAATGACATCCAATTAACCTAAAAGAAGATATTTAGATTTAATAGTCACAAAATGATAGGTATTTGATTTAAAGAAGTAAAGTAAATATTTAATTGCTGCTTCCGAGCTACGTTCATTCTTTTGAGAATGAAAAATATGCCTTCGCTGAGCATTAATCATTCATTAAGATTTCATTTACTTACTCGAATTCCATTTGATTGTGTTTCAGAACTATTTTAATTTCTGTTTTCTTTTCAGAGTCAATACGAGATTCAAGAAACACGGGCTCGAATAATCGAGTTTATAAAATCTTTTAAGAAATGAATTAATCAAATTAGATAAATACTCTTCCTTTCTTTCTTTGTCAGAAAAAGATTATTGGTACAGCAGCATTTATTTAAAAGTTTAGCAGCAAGCGTTACGCTTTGATGCAATTTAAGGTGCTCCATTGCTGTTTCTTCTTTTAACATATTGAAAGTTTTGACAATTTGATAAAGAATATGTTTCTTTCTGAAACGTTATTGATTACAAAGCGAAGCAATTGTCTTTGAAAATGCTCATTATAGTTCCGCTTTTAAAACTGTTTGGATGAAATTGATTTTTACCGAGCATTATTCTCATTCTGAATAAAAAAAGAAGAGAAATAATACTCTCTCTTTAATATTTTCAATACAAATACCGAATATCATTCATCTAGATATCGAACTTAAAAATAATAGTAAAAAAAAAATATGAAAGCAATTTTATTTTCCTATCCACCATCTTCTCCTTTCAAATATTTCACCAAAATGAAAGTTATTATATTTCACCATCCTCTTTTATACAAAGTGGGATCGATTTAAATTTCTGCGGCACAAAACATTATCAGAGGACACACCTTGATGAAGAAGGCAATAAACTAAAATGAAAGCTTCTGATTACTTTCCAGCGACCACTCTGTTCCAACATTCTGTCGACTGAATAAAAATCATAAATATCGGATAAAAATTTCCGGTCTGCCTTAATACATCTGGCAGATCTTTCGCCTCGGTAATTACTTAATATCAGATACGCTATGTTATTGAAACTGTTTGAGGCAAATTTTGCAACTTGAATGGCGATGTTTTACTTTTTTTTTTTTTTTTTTTTTTTTTTTTTCTAAAAATTCCCCAGAGTGTTATTTTCTTTAACAGGGAACCCTGTTAAGTATCTTTTTATATATTTCGTTATTTATTTATTTATTCGCTTCTCTGGTGCTTTCAAATCTGTTGCTTGGTACGTATTCACACTCGCCAATTTTTCATTACAGTAATGGAGGTATTTTTATCGAAGGGAAGCTTTCTGCCCCATATGTTTGCTTTTTTTACTTACTTGGTCTTCTTGCTTCCTTCCTTCCGTCTTTAACTGATGGAAAACTTATTTTTTTACCTTAGCGCCTTATCTCAGAGATGCAATCGCTCCAAAATCTCAAGTGCCAAAGTCGTTAACTCTAACACCCTAAGGGAAGCGTTAAAAATTTGCTATGGCCTTAATGCTTTATCGGTGAGTTGTTTAGTTTCGCTTTTGCCGTGGCAGGTAAAAAGAACAGAATAGCAGGCACTAAAGGGCATCTCCTTAATAATAATGGTATTGCATTAGAAAATGATGCTGTTTTAATGGTCCTTCCTTTGTTCTGGAGGTGAGATAATAGTGAGGAAGGGACATCGTTGTTCTTCACGAACACTAGCTTTATTTAGGGTTATATGTACTTAGGGGACTTTCTGGAGATGCACTTAAATTCATGTTGTTCTCTGGAGAGTGGGATGTTATGTTTCAGGTACACTATCATTTATTTATGCGTAGTAATGTTGATTCAATCTCTCATTTTTGCAGCAAAATACTTTCTGTATTCTGAATAAAACATGATATTCCATCCTTTGACATTTATGAATAGTTTCATATCTTAAATTAAATACTATGCTTTAAAGGTTTTAATACTGGCTTGATACTCTTTATAGCTTTCCGTTTCTTCAGGACATTTTATAGTGGAGTTTCATAACTCTAATGATCAATTTTAGAAATGACATTCATTATAAATATTGCTTTAGTGCAGGGGTTGTCAGTCTTGTAATACCTTCCGCCCACTTTTGTATCTCTGTTAGTAGTAAAATCTTCTAACCAACCACCGGTTATATTGTTGTGGTGATTTCTAAAGTAGGGAAAATAACTTTTTTTTTATGAGGTTACTTTACTTTATGAGGTATACATTATAAGGCAAATTAACACATCTTATATAATTTATTATATGTTATATCAGCTTTTTACTAAGTTTGGCAGACACGTATTACAATGAATTTTAATTTTAAAGAGTCAAAAGTATAACTTTAATAAGCAATAGACATTCTAATTTTTATAAACTAGTGCTGATGTTATTAACGAGGACAAAAAATCCCATAATATATTATTTAAATTTATAAAGTGAAATGCATGCATTTCAATGGATTTTGATATTGAAGATTCAAATGAATAACTTTAATATACAATAGAAATTCTGGTTTTGATAAACTAGTGTTGATGTTATTAACCAGCAGGAAGTACTCATCACATATTATTTGAATTCATGATGGGAAAAGCAACTATTGCAAATAATTTTAATTTTGAAGACCCAAAAGTATTTTTAATACGCAATAGAATTTTTAATTTTGATGAACAAATTCAGATGTTATTAACCAGGATAAAAAATCTCATCATATATTAGTTCAATTTATAAGGGAAATGCATATAATAGAAATATTCAAATAATTTTAACTTTGAACAACAGCGAATATTATGTTTAGATTAAGTAGAAGAATTGCAATGTTTTTAAAGAGATGAAAAAATGATAGCTATTTTATAATAAAATAGCATTTGATTTAAAGCAGTAAAGTGAAGATTTAATAACTGAATTTCGAGATATATTGATCCTTTTGAGTATGACAAATATGCCTTCGCTGAGCATTAATCATTCATTAAGATTTCATTTACTTACTAGAATTCCATTTGATTGTGTTTCAGAAGTATTTTAATTTTCTTTTTTCTTTTCAGGATCAATTCGAGATTAAAGAAACGCAGATTCGAATAATCGAGTTTACAAAATCTTTTAAGAAATGAATTAATCAAATTACACTTCCTTTTTATACGTCAGAAAAAGATTCTTGGTACAGTAGCCTTTATTTAAAAGTTTAATAGCAACTAGCGTTACGCTTTGATACGATTTAAGGTGCTCCATTGCTCTTTCTTCTTTTAACATATTGAAAGTTTTGACAATTTGATTAAGAATATGTTTATTTCTGAAACATTATTGATTACAAAGCGAAGGAATCGTCTTTGAAAATGCTCATTATAGTTCCGCTTTTAAAACTGTTTGGACGAAATTGATTTTTACCGAGCATTATTCTCATTCTGAATAAAAAAAGAAGAGAAATAATACTCTCTCTTTAATATTTTCAATACAAATACCGAATATCATTCATCTAGATATCGAACTTAAAAATAATAGTAAAAAAAAAATATATGAAAGCAATTTTATTTTCCTATCCACCTTCTTCTCCTTTCAACTATTTCACCAAAATGAAAGTAATTATATTTTACCATCCTCTTTTATACAAAGTGGGATCGATTTAAATTTCTGTGGCACAAAACATTATCAGAGGACACACCTTGATGAAGAAGGCAATAAACTAAAATGAAAGCTTCTGATTACTTTCCAGCGACCACTCTGTACCAACATTCTGTCGACTGAATAAAAATCATAAATATCGGATAAAAATTTCCGCTCTGCCTTAATACATCTGGCAGATCTTTCCCATCGGTATTACTTAATATCAGATACGATACGTTATTAAAACTGTTTGATGCAAATTTTGCAACTTGAATTTCGATGCTTTACTTTTTCTTTTTTTTTTCTTCTAAAAATTCCTCAAGGTGTTATTTTCTTTAACAGGGAACACTGTCAACTATCTTTTTATATATTTAGTTATTTATTTATTTATTCGCCTCTCTGGTGCTTTCCAAATCTGTTGCCTGGTACGTATTCACACTTGCCAATGTTTCATTACAGTAATGGAGGTATTTTTATCGAAGGGAAGCTTTCTGCCCCATATGTGTGCCTTTCTTTTTTTTTTTTTACTTCGTCTTGCTTGCTTCCTTCATTCCGTCTTTAACTGATGCAAAATTTACTTTTTTACCTGAGCTCCTTTTCTCAGAGATGCAATCGCTCCAAAATCTCAAGTGCCATAGTCATTAAATCTAACACCCCAAGGGACGCGTTAAAAATTTGCTCTGGCCTTAACGCTTTATCTGTGAGTTATTTAGTTTCGCTTTTGCCATGGCAGGTAAAAAGAAAGAACAGAATGCCTGCACTAAAGGCATCTTTTTAATAATAGCGGTATTGCATTAGAAAATGATGCTGTTTTAATGGTCTTTCCTCTGTTGTAGAGGTGCGATAATAGGGTGGAAGGAACATCGTTGTTCTTCACGAACACTAACTTTATTTGGAGTTATGTGCACTTAGGGGACTTACTGGAGATGCACTTAAATTCATGTTATTCGCTGGAGAGTGGGTTGTTATGTTTCAGGTATACTATTATTTGTTTCTGTGTAGTAATGTTGATTCAATCACTCACTTTTGCACCAGAGCATCTCGTGTTATTCTGAATAAAACATGATATTCAATCCTTTGACATATATGAATATCTTTAGATCTTAAATTAGATACTATGCAGGAATGGGTTTAATATTGACTTGGTACTCTTGATAGTTTTCCATTTATCCAGGCCATTTTATAGTGGATTGTCAAAACTCTAATGTTCAATTTTAGAAATCTCATTCATTATAAATATTGCTTTAGTGCAGGGGTAGTCATCCTTTTCATTTCTACCGCCCACTTTTGCTATCTCTGTTAGTAGTAGAATTTTCTAACCACCCACAGTTTCCACAGTTGTGGTGGTTTGGAAAGTAGGGAAAGTAACTTTTATAAAGTATATTTATAAAGCAGAGTTAAAAGCAAATTATCACATCAAATAATAATTTCTTATCAAACATTTTATGTCGGAGTTTTACTGAGATTGGCAGACTAAATATTTATATGCCAACGTACTGCTGTTAAATTTATCTTTTACTTATACCTTCCATGCATACATGCATTGACGCTTATGAAGCCGCATTTAATGAATTAAATTATTAATGAAATTCCTGACGCTGATCCTTTGAATCTAAATACTAGATATCTGGTGAATTTTTGTAAAAAGGTCTCTTACTTTGAAAATATTCAAGCAGTTTCTTTCTTTAATTTTAATGCAACTTTAATATGCATGTATTTAAAAAAAAATCTTGAAATTTTTAATAAACAACTGCTTGATGTTATTAACGAAGATAAAAAGTCATTCTTTATTACTTGATTTTATTAAGTGAAATGCATCTATTCCAAACAATAAAATTGTTTGAAGAGTCAAAAGTGCACTTTAATGGAAAATAGAAATTTTAATTTTCATAAAAAAATACGGATATTATTAACAAGGACAAAAATAAAGAAAAATCATCACATATTATTAGAATTCATAAAGTGAATTCATATATGTCAATGAATTTTAATTTTGAAGAAGATTGAATATTTTATTTAGATTAAGTAGAAGAATTCCAATAATTTTAAAGAGATGAAAGAAAGAAATCAATGAACTGCACAAATCGTCTCATTCAATTAGTATATTAAATCAAATAGCTTTTCCTCTTTCATTAAATGACATCCAATTATTCTAAAAAGAAGATATTTAGATTTAATAATGACAAAATGAAAGCTATTTTATCACAAAATGCCATATGATTTACACAACTAAAATAAAGATTTTATTGCTGACTTTCGAGCTTCATTGATCCTTTTGAGTATGAAAAATTCCCTTCGCTGAGCATTAATCATTCATTAAAAATTCATTTACTTACTCGAATTCCATTTGATTGTATTTCAGAAATATTTTACTTTCTGTTTTCTTTTCAGAATCCATTCGAGATTAAAGAAACACAGACTCGAATAATCGAGTTTATAAAATCTTTTAAGAAATGAATTAATCAAATTAGATAAATACTTGTAATTTTTTATATGTCAGAAAAAGATTCTTGATAAAGTAGCATTTATTTAAAAGTTTAATAGCAGCTAGCGTTACGCTTTGATACAATTTTAGAAGCTCCATTGGTCTTTCTTCATCTAACATATTGAAAATTTTGACAATTTGATTAAGAATATGTTTCTTTCTGAAGCGTTATTGATTACAAAGCGAAGCAATCGTCTTAGAAAATGTTCTCATTATAGTTCCGCTTTTAAAACTGTTTGGACGAAATTGATTTTTAACGAGCATTATTCTCATTCAGAAAAAAAAAGAGAAATAATACTCTCTCTTTAACTTTTTAAACACAAATACCGAATATCATTCATCTAGATATTGAACTAAAAAATAATTGTAAAAAGAAAAAAAAATCTGAATGCAATTTTATTTTCCTATCCACCTTCTTCTCATTTCAACTATTTCCACCAAATGAAAGTAATTATATTTAACCATCCTCTTTTATACAAAGTGGGATAGATTTAAATTCTGTGGTATAAAACATTATCAGAGAACACACCTTCATAAAGAAGGCAATAAACTAAAATGAAAGCTTCTGATTACTTTCCAGCGACCACTCTGTACCAACATTCTGTCGACTGAATAAAAATCATAAATATCGGATAAAAATTTCCGCTCTGCATTAATACATCTGGCAGATCTTTCGCATCGGTAATTACTTAATATCAGATATGCTACGTTATTGAAACTGTTTGATGCAAATTTTGTAACGCGAATGGCGATGTTTTACTTTTCTTTTTTTTTTATTCTAAAAATTCCCCAAAGTGTTATTTTCTTTAACAGGGAATTCTGTTATGTATCTTTTATATAGTTATTTATTTATTCGCTTCTCTGGTGCTTTCCAAATCTGTTGCTTGGTACGTATTCACACTTGCCAATTTTTCATTACAGTAATGGAGGTATTTTTTTCGAAGGGAAGCTTTCTGCCCCATATGTTTGCCTTTCTTTTTTTTACTTCGTCTTGCTTGCTTGCTTCCTTCCTTCTGTGTTTAACTGATGGAAAATTTATTTTGTACCTTAGCTCCTTATCTCAGAGTTGCAATCGCTCCAAAATCTCAAGTGCCGCAGTCGTTAACTCTAACACCCCAAGGGAAGCGTTAAAAATTTGCTATGGCCTTAACGCTTTATATGTGAGTTATTTACTTTCGCTTTTGCCGTGGCAGGTAAAAAGAAAGAACAGAATGCCTGGCACTGAAGGGCATCTTCTTAATAATAGTGGTATTGCATTAGAAAACGATTCTGTTTTAATGGTCTTTCCTCTGTTGCAGAGGTGCGATAATAGGGTGGAAGGGACATCGTTGTTCTTCATGAAGAACACTAACTTTATTTTCTGTTATATGTACTTAGGGGACTTTCTGGAGATGCACTTAAATTTATGTTATTCGCTGGAGAGTGGGATGTTATGTTTCAGGTATACTATCATTTTCTTTTGTGTAGTAATGTTGATTCAATCACTTACTTTTGTAAGAAAATATCACGCGTTATTCTGAATAAAACATGGTGTTCCTTCTTTTGACATTTATGAATTGCTTTGGATCATAAATTAGATACAATACAGTGAGGGGTTTAATACTGACTTAGTACTCTTTATAGTTTTCCATTTCTCCAACACATTTTATAGTGGAGTTTCAAAACTCTGATGTTCAATTTTAGAAATGGCCTTCATTATAAATATTGCTTTAGTTTAAGAGTATTCAACATTTTATACCTACCGCCTACTTTTGCATCTCTGTTGGCAGTAACATTTTCTAACCACCCACAGCTATGGTGATTTGTAATGTAGGGGAAGTAGCTTTACTTTATAAAACTTATAAAGCAGAGTTAAGTCAAATAAACACATCCTATAATGATTTTTAACCAAATATGTTATGTCACATTGTTACTAAGTTTGGCACACATGTATTGCAAAGAATTTTAATTTTAAAGAATTAAAAGTGTAACTTTAATATGTAATAGAAATTCTAATTTTGATAAACTAGTGCTGATGTTATTAACGATGATAAAAAATATCATAATATATTATTAAAATTTATAAAGTGAAATACATGTATTGCAACGAATTTCAATTTTGAAAACTAAAGAGTATAATTTCAATATCCAATAGAAATTCTAATTCTGATAAATAAATACTGATATGTTATTAAGCAGGATAAAAAAATTCATCACATATTATTTGAATTTATAAAGTGAAATACATACATCAACGAATTTTAATTTCGAAAAAAATGAATATTTTATTTAGATTAAATAGACGAATTTCAATGTTTCTAAAGGGATGAAAAAAATCAATTCATGAAATCATTCATCCCTTTAGAAACGTCGTCTCATTCAATTAGCACAATTCGTCTCAATCAATTAGTATATTATATCAAATTTTCGTCTTTCATTAAATGACATCCAATTATTTAAAAAAAAAGATATTATTTAATAATGTCAAAATGATAACGTTTTTATGATAAAACACCATTTCATTTAATGAAGTAAAGTAAACATTTAATTGCTGGCTTTCGAGCTGCATTGATCATTTTTAGTACGAAAAATATGCCTTCGCTGAGCATTAATCATTCATTAAGATTTCATTTACTTACTCGAATTCCATTTGATTGTGTTTCAGAAGTATTTTAATTTTTTGTTTTCTTTTCAGAATCAATTCGAGATTAAAGAAACACAGACTCGTAAAATCGAGTTTCTAAAATCTTTTAAGAACTGAATTAATCAAATCATATAAATATTCTTCCTTTTTTTATACATCAATAATGATTCTTGGCACAGCAGCATTTATTTAAAAGTTTAATAGCAGTTAGCGTTAAGCTTTGATACAATTTAAGGGCCTCCATTGCTTTTTCTTCTTCTAACATGTTTAAAATTTTGGCAATTTGATTAAGAATATGTTTCCTTCTGAATCGTTATTGATTACAAAGCGAAGCAATCGTCTTTGAAAAGGCTCATTATAGTTCAGCTTATAAAACTGTTCGGACGAAATTGATTTTTACCCAGCATTATTCTGAATCTAAAAAAAAATAAAATAAAGAGAAGTAATTCTCTCTCTTTAACATTTTAAACACAAATACCGGATATCATTCATTTAGATATTGAACTTAAAATAATAGTAAAAAAAAAAAAAAATCTAAAAGCAATTTTATTTTCCTATTCACCTTCTTCTCCTTTCCGCTATTTCCACAAAATGAAAGTAATTATATTTTACCATCCTCTTTTATACAAAGAGGGATCGATTTAAATTTCTGCTGCACAAAACATTATCAGCGGACACACCTGGATGAAGAAGGCAATAAACTAAAATGAAAGCTTCTGATTACTTTCCAGCGACCACTCTGTACCAACATTCTGTCGACTGAATAAAAATCATAAATATCGGAAAAAAATTTCCGCTCTGCCTTAATACATCTGGCAGATCTTTCGCATCGGTAATTACTTAATATCAGATACGATACGTTATTGAAACTGTTTGATGCAAATTTTGCAACTTGAATGGCGATGCTTTAGTTTTTTCTTTTTTCTTTCTTCTAAAAATTCCCCAAGGTGTTATTTTCGTTAACAGGGAACCCTGTTAAGTATCTTTTTATATATTTAGTTATTTATTTATTTATTCGCCACTCTGGTGCTTTCCAAATCTGTTGCCTAGTACGTATTCACACTTGCCAATTTTTCATAACAGTAATGGAGGTATTTTTATCGAAGGGAAGGTTTCTGCCCCATATGGTTGCCTTTTTTTTTCTTTTTTTTTGGTACTTCGTCTTGCTTGCTTCCTTCCTTCCGTCTTTAACTGATGGAAACTTTATTTTTTTAACTTAGCTGCTTATCTTAGATATGCAATCGCTCCAAAATCTCAAGTGCCGCAGTCGTTAACTCTAACACCCCAAGGGAAGCGTTAAAAATTTGATATGGCCTTAACGCTGTATCTGTGAGTTATTTAGTTTCGCTTTTGCCATGGCAGATAAAAAGAATGAACAGAATGCCGGGCACTAAAGGGCAAAATTCTTAATAATAGTGGTATTGCATTAGAAAATGATGCTGTTTTAATGGTATTTTCCTCTGTTGTAGAGGTGCGATAATAGGGTGGAAGGGACATCGTTGTTGTTCATGAACACTAACTTTATTTGGGGTTATATGTGCTTAGGGGACTTTCTGGAGATGCATTTAAATTCCTGTTATCTCTGGAGAGTGAGTTGTTATGTTTCAGATATACTACCATTTGTTTTTGTGTAATTTTAATTCAATCACTCACTTTTGTAACAAAATATCTCGTTTTGTTCTGAATAAAAAATGACATTTATGAATAGCTTCCTATATATAATTAATTAGATACTAGGCAGTAAGGGTTTTAATACTGTCTTTGTGCTCTTTATAGTGTTCCATTTCTGTGGGACATTTAATAGTGGAGATTCAAAACTCTAATGTTCAATTTTAGAAAAGGCATTTATTATAAATATTGCTTAAGTGCAGGGGTAGTCAGTATTTTATGTTATTAATGAGGTTTAAAAACGCTCATCACATAATATTTGAATTTATGAAGTGAAATGCATGTATTGCAAAGAATTTTAATTTTGAAGAGTGAAAAATATACTTTAATATGTAATAGAAATTCCAAATCTGATAAACAAAATCTGATGTTATTAATAAGGATAAAAAAAAAACGCATCACATATTATTTGAATTTATAAAGTGAAATGCATATATATATTATGAAATTTTAATTTTGAAGAAGAGTGAATATTTCATTTACTTTAAGTTGATGAATTTCTAGAATTTTAAAGAGATGAAAGACATAAATTCATGAACTGATCAATTCGTCTCATTCAATTAGTATATTAAATCAAATAACTCTTCGTCTTTCGTTAAATTACATTCAATTATCCTAAAAAGGAAGATATTTAGATTTAATAATGACAAAATTACAGCTATTTTATAATAAAACTCCATTTGATTTAAAGAAGTAAAGTAAAGATTTAATTGCTGGCTTTCGAGCTGCATTGATCCTTTTGAGTATGAAAAATATGCCTTCAATGAGCATTAATCATTCATAAAGATTTCATTTACTTACTCAAATTAATTTTGATTGTCTTTCAAAAGTATTTTAATTTCTGTTTTCTATTCAGAATCAATTCGAGATTAAAGAGAAGCAGACTCGAATAATCGAGTTTATAAAATCTTTTAAGAAAAGAATTAATGAAATTATATAAATACTCTTCTTTTTTATATGTCAGAAAAAGATTCGTTACGCTTTGATACAATTTAAGAGCTCGATTGCTCTTTCTTCTTCTAACATATTGCAAATTTTATCAATTTGATTAAAAATATGTGTCTTTCTCGAACGTTATTGATTACAAAGCGAAGCAATCGTCTTAGAAAATGCTCTCATTATAGTTCCGCTTCTAAAACTGTTTGGACAAAATTGATTTTTACCGAGCACTATTCTCCTTCTGAAAAAAAAAATAAATAATAGTCTCTCTTTAACATTTTAAACACAAATACCGAATATCATTCATCTAGATATCGAACTTAAAAATAATAGTAAAAAAAAAAAAATCTGAAAGCAATTTTATTTTCCTATCCACCTTGTTCTCCTTTCAACTATTTCCCCAAAATGAAAGTAATTATATTTTACCATCCCCTTTTATACAAAGTGGGATCGATTTAAAGTTCTGTGGCACAAAACATTATCAGAGGACACACCTTGATGAAGAAGGCAATAAACTAAAATGAAAGCTTCTGATTACTTTCCAGCGACCACTCTGTACCAACATTCTATCGACTAAATAAAAATCATAAATATCGGATCAAAATTTCCGCTCTGCCTTAATACATCTGGCAGATCTTTCGCATCAGTAATTACTTAATATCAGATACGGTAAGGTACGTTATTGAAATGGTTTGATGCAAATTTTGCAACTTGAATGGCGATGTTTTACTTTTTTTTTATTATTTTAAAAAGCCCCCAAAGTGTTATTTTCTTTAACAGGGAAACCCTGTTAAGTATCTTTTTATATATTTATTTATTTATTCTCCTCTCTGGTGGTTGCCAAATCTGTCGCTTGGTACGTATTCACACTTGGCAATTTTTCATTACAGTAATGAAGGTATTTTTATCGAAGAGAAGTTTTCTGCCCCATATGTTTGCCTTTCCATTTTTTTTTTCCTTCGTCTTGCTTGCTTCCTTCCGTCCGTCTCTAATTGATGCAAAATTTATTTTTTACCTTAGCTCCTTATCTCAGAGATGAAATCGCTCCAAAATCTCAAGTGCCGCCGTCGTTGACTGTAACACCCCAAGGGAATCGTTAAAAATTTGCTACGGCCTTAACGCTTTAGCGTGAGTTATTGAGTTTCGCTTTTGCCGTGGGAGGTAAAAAGAAAGAACAGAATGCCGGGCACTAAAGGGCATCTTCTTAATAATAGTGGTATTGCATTAGAAAATGATGCTGTTTTGATGGTCTTTCCTCTGTTGTAGAGGTGCGATAATAGGGTGGAAGAGGTATCGTTGTTCTTCATGAACACTAACTTTATTTGGGGTTATATGTACTTAGGGGATTTTCTGGAGATGCACTTAAATTCATGTTATTCGCTGGAGAGTGGGTTGTTATGTTTCAGGTATACTATCATTTGTTTCTTTGTAGTGATGTTGATTCAATCACTCGCTTTTGCATGAAAATACCTCGTGTTATTCTGAATAAAACATGATATTCCATCGTCATTCATGAATAGTTTCAGATCTTAAATTAGTTACTACAGAGTAAGAGCTTTTAATACTGACTTGGTATTCTTTATAGTTTTCCGTTTCTCTAGGACATTTTATAGTGGAGTTTCGAAACTCTAAGGTTCAATTTTAGATATGACATTCATCATAAATATTGCTTTCGTGCAAGGGTAGTCAACTATTTTTATATCTACCGCCCACTTTTGCTATCTCTGTTAGTAGTAAAATCTTCTAACCACCCACAAATGCCACGGTTGTTATGATTTGTAAAATAGGGAAAGTAACTTTTATAAAGTATATTTATAAAGCAGAGTTACGCAAGTTAAAGCATCTAATAATGATTTTTTTATTAAATATTTTTTGTCGGATCTTTACTAAATTTGGCAGATTATATATTTATAAACCAACTTAAGTTAAATTCATCTTTGATTTACACTTTGCATGCGTGATGCATGCATTATGATGAATTTACATTTAATTAATTAAATTATTAATTAGAATCCTGATGCTGATTATGTGAATCTAATTATTGGATATCTGGCCAATTTTTGTAAGGAAAAAACAAAAGTCACCTCTTTTGGAAATATTCATACAGTTTCTTTCTTTGGTTATAATATCATTAACAAACCATTAACAAATTTCTTTGGTTACAATTCATAACAAATCATTAACTCATCATTAATATCATGAGCTAGACAAAGATATCAATAAACCGAATATCATTTTCTTCTTATTTGGATATGACAAACAGTTTCAAACAATATTTAAATATTCTTCTATTTCATTATCTTTAAAATAAAATAAATTGAATCAAAGGAAAGTGTTTCACTAATCGACAAAATCCTTAACACCTATCATAAAGCTGATACGCCCGCTAGTGGACTGTAGGGACCTGGTTGACTTCCACTGCTTTAGTGGATATTCCAGCATCAGTTTGGACATGATTGTGATTGGACAAATTGTATAGATTACATCGATGTTTATTTAATAAATGTCACAAATACGAAGAAATTAAACAATTTTATTATTCAAATATTTTCTAGAAAACATGTAATTGTATACAAAAAAGAAATATATTTATACAGTTTTGTAACAATTTGGTTTGAAAATTAGTTTGAAATACCTAAATCCGTAGACCATATTTTTTCTTTATATGGCTCGTTTTGGGGTGGGGATTGCAAAACCTTTAGATGTCACCATGGGTAATGTTGCATGCACCATGGGTAATGCTGAATATACTACATATTGCCATTCAAGTTTCCAACGACTTAAGTAAAATTGTTTTTTAAGTAATAGCAACAAACAGTGTATATCTTGCAAAAGTTATAAACACACCATATTAATCTTTCTGCATTACTTTTTGGAATTTTTATGAATTGAGTAAAATATATCCAGTTAACAAATGCATTAAATAAAATCAATTGTACGCAGATATCGCAGTTTACAAGTAATTGCATAATTATTCCAAAAAAAAATTTCATACGCTTAGTAACATTTTTAATTTATGCAGCTGTAAAGATGTCCAACAGTGCTCTAACAATGGAAGACATACAAAAGAATCTTAGATTTCATGTGTGGTTTGACACACAATGGTAGGTAATACCTTATTTTTATAGATATACCTATACCGTAGACCATATTTTTCTTCATATGGCTCGTTATGGGGTTGGATTGCAAAACTTTAGATGTCTTCACGAGTAATGCTGAATATACTACTTATCTGCCATTCAAGTTACAATAACTTCAGTAAAATTATTTGTTTAGCTATAACAACAAACAGCGTATATCGTGCAAAACTTAAAAACACGTCACTTTAATCTTTCTGCATTACTTTCCGGAATTTGTATGAATTGAGATAAAATATATCCAGTTAACAAACACGAAGATTAAAAACAATCAGTTATACGCAGATATCACAATTTACAAGTACTTGCGTAATTATGCCAAAAAAATTTGATACGCTTAGTAACATTTTTAATTTATGCAGCTGTAGCGACGTCCAACAGTGCTCTACTTCGGTGTAATTGGGCTTTCAGTCGGGCTCTCCTCTCTTAGGTAATTACATTTTGGTAATTACTGAAATACCTTTTTTGGTAATTATATGGCAGTTGCGTCGGCAGATAAACAGTTTTCATACATTCTCCAATCATTCGCCCTAATTTAGATTTAGGACGCACCGATGCCGTTTTGGGTCTATTATGTCGTTTTCCGTGATCATGTAACAACTTGATTTATCACAGAAATGTCAAAATGGGTGTTCCTGGGAGGAAAAAAGGGCCTTTCAAATAAATGAATTTTTCACGAATTGCATTCGAATAATTTAGTATCGGATGTATCAGCCGAGAGAGAATTACAAGAGAAAGGGGGAATTTGAAAATAAATCATGTAATTTACGCTGTATATGAAAAAAAAAATTGTCTTTGAAAGATGAGATACTATCATTGGAACAAAGGCATTGAACCAATTTGAAACCAATTCCGAAGTTGGAAACTGAAGTTAGCGACTTTTGCCACTGTGAGAGTTCATAATGTTATTTTAACTTAAAATTTTAATTAAATAAAAGATTAAAATTTTACTAAGACAATTAATCATTTTACTTTATGACAGTCATGGATTTATTTCATTTCTAAATATATGTAATAGACTGATAATCAATCTAATTCATTTTTTAATCATCCTTGTATTCAACATATTTTACATGTTGTTATTTTTTTAAAAATGCATTACTTTAATTATAAAAGGTTTACTTTTAAGGATATGAAGCATGGATTGTTTTTAAAATTTATTTTAATTTTTTTTACCCTAATTATAATAATACATAATGTGTTCTTATGCATTGTTTTTGTTACAATTATAATTAACTTTTTGATGACTTAATTTTTTATGTTGTAATTTTGTTATTTCTTATAAATGTAACAGTTTAAATGCAATATTTATTCAATCAGTAAATAATATCTTCTATGTAAAGTATTTTATAATTTTTTCACGTTTTTAAAGACTTTTTGTTTTGTTTTGTTTGTACTAAAAATTATTTTTTGAATAAAATCCACAGATCTTTAATAAAATAATTTTTATGAATCAAAAATATGAGGAATGTATAACGTTGAGTAAAATTTAAAAGAAAAATATTAAAATCTTATTAGATGGCTTTTTTTTTCATTTTGGCTGAATGCCAAGAAGTTAGAATGTAGTCGATAACATTTATTAAACCATAATATCAATATAAATAACAATACCAAAATGGTTATATTAAGACTAAGTTTCCAAAAATAAATTATGTCGTGTGAATCAAAAGTCAATATAAATCTGACTTTATTAATAATGCTTTAACAATTAAAATCTTTACTTGTACTACATATGAACATATGGTGCAATTCCTGTTTTACAGATAAGGCTGTGTACCTAACTCAGAACATGAATTTTAATTTTGCTTACATACCTACAAAAAATTAACGCTGATGCTGTCTATAGTATCACTTCAAATGAAGTTATCGAACATTATAATTTCAAAACTTCGACTTTTTATATGGTGGTTATTTAATTTTGAAAAAATTCGCAATGTGAAATAAACCAACAAAGATGACTATTTGAAATTCAAATTTAAATCAATTTAAATTAAATTTTAATGGAATTAAATTTCAAGCAATTAGTCATGTAAAGGACATGCTTCGAAGAGGCATAAAATAAGGGTTATTATAGAAAATTACAGAACATCAGGTCAATCAGGATTCTGAAATTTTTGAAATGATTATCTGCTAAAGTTTCATACGGAACATATCTATGGATTTTGAACAAGCTGAAATTTCTTTCGTACAATATGAAATGAATTTTAAAACATAATAAAACTGTTATATATATATATATATATATATATATATATATATATGCATATTAATTTATTGCATACTGCATCGTTTGCTAAAATGTGTTAATTTCTCAAAATATTAATTACACTACAAATCTTTTTTTAATAAATAAACTTTATAATTTATTTAAACGATTTGATCGCATTGGTATAATTGTAATTAATTCCAGACATAATACAAGTGAATTTCGATAAAGCCTTGCAATAACATAATTTCAAATCCAGCGATGCTTAACAACTGAATAAGACTTTGTATCTATGTATTCAACATTGTTTAGGTGAGATACATGTCTTCATTGTCTAAAATCCTCTTATTTACCAATCATGGAATTTGCCATGGTTTCATCCCTTTCAGTTGGATATCTGCAAATATATTAGCCAGCTTACATCCTACTAAAACAGAGTTTATTTGCGATTGTTGGATCAGTAGCATTGCGAAACTGTAAAAGATGTGTAATTAAAATCATTTACCAGGAAAACTAATGATTAACTAATCGCTTGCGTTGTTATGATTCAGTGAGATTGTTCATATGAGTAAATATCTCAATGTCGTGGGAGAGCAATCATGGTACGAAATGTAGTTATGACGATAAGATTTAACACTCAAATATTCGTCAGCACTGTGAATTAGTGTATAGTGTATTGAGATATAAGTTGAAATAATATAGTTTTCAATATATTATTATTATTTAGTATACAAGGCCGTAAACTATTATTTTTTATGTGGAATATCGAGAAAGACTGTACGTTATAATTTAGTATATATATAAAGAAAATAGACAATTGCGCTATTCCGTGCCTAAGACAGGTGCGTTTACTCACTGGCATCTGGCATTCCAATAAATAATTTCCAAATATAATTCTCACTCTTTCTTTTCTTACTGGAAACGGCCTTAACATCAATAACTGGATGCACTATTGGGGGTTTACAAAGAAAATAACCGCCCAGTTAAACGTTTTATTTTTTCTGTTCTCACTTCCTTTCGTTTCCCCTTCTAAGTATTGGCCGACCCATAATTGTTAGACTCCTTTAGAACATGTAGATTTATATTGTGAAGATTCGAATAAGAATTATTTTTAGAATTAGAGATTAAGAGTAATAAGCCGCATGGTGCGAGGCAGAAAAATATACCCCTAATACACACGTCACTTTAAGGGATACATGGAAGAACGAATACTTTTAACCCCATTCTCAGATAACAATTTCATTAAATTTTGGCAAATAATAATTATTATCACTGTTGATGATGCATAATATATAGTTTATAAATTCCAAGATAATGTTATAAAGCTGGAAGAAAATCTGTTTGGTTTTAATTGTGGCTCACGGCCGACTTCTTTCTATCTAGGTAGGTGTTCACTATTATCGCCAATCATCAAATCAAGATGTCTCCAACTTGACCATAATTCAGCCTTCTGCCCAACACGATTTAAGTGCAAAACAACACTACTTTTTTAACAAATTAAAAGAAACAAACAAATTAAAGAAAAATCTATTTAATACCAAATCTATACTATGTCTAATACTATACTAAATCTATTTGTAGCTGAGTTTGTTCAGCGTCAATTCGTTTATTTAAAATCTATCAATTAAAACTAACATAAATATAAGCACATAATACTGACATAATCTGACTAAACTAGCATACCATAAACTAACAATATAACAGCTTTATTAATAATGAAAAATTAAACACTTATTAAAGTAGCGAAATTAATTTTCTTAAATATATATATTTTTTAAATCCTTACAATTTATAAGTGCCATGAAATATAACCGTAAAAAATTTTAAATTTTGTAATAGTTATATAATTTTTAATGCTCATCTTTAATTATTACAAGACAATTTTGAAAAATGGCTGGCACAGCAGAAAAAATCCATAGAAATCATTTTAGTAAGTGCGTATCTATCACAAACAACATATCGATTTTCTATACATTTATCACATAGTAACGCACCTGAGAAATAACAAGAAAAACTATTTTAATGAGGGCATTTTTTTTACTTCTTTCCAAAGTGTTTCTGAATAGCTAGAAATGTTCGATGAGGAACACAGGTTGAGCTAGATGAGCAATTAATTAGAAGCTCCAGGGGTGACCAATAAATCTGGGGTACGATATTGATTTATAGGTTTCTAGGTAGACAGCCTAGTGTAGATTATCTATAAAAATAAATGGAGTTAGTGATCAGTATAACATTTTTTTTTCACCTTAAGGCTTGGATATATGTCTATTATATTCGGAACAGAGGAATAAGGAACTTTATTGGGCTGTGATGAATAACTATTTGTAGGAGTGATCGAACTATATCTGTACTATAATATAGAGATAACGTCTAGAGGTTAAATACCATCCAATATTTTATTACAGGATTAACTAGCGTTATGATTATTCCACGTCTGTCTGGGGAATTCCAGTAAATACTCTTTAACTAGTATTTTATATAATATAGTTATTACATACTATTGAGTAATATTTATTTTAATTGACAATCTAGAGCTGACATAGTTCTTTAGTCAAGTATTTTAATATATAACATATTACGACTTCTTTTTTTCCACTTAACAGAATTGATGACTTGGCTCTGTGACTCTGATTTTTTATGGGTTAGAGTCATTGTTGTCTACGCCAAATAGTCATATTAAACAGGGACGGACCTACGGCTTAAAGTGGATTTTAAATAACTACAAACATCCATGGCACTGCTGGCATTAGAAACCGAAATATATGGCACAGATGGCCAGAGCGCTATTCACTCGCACATCATATCCTGTATTGACATTTTTAGATTTATTAAACCACGAACCAAAAATTTTGATTAAATTGGCTCCATTACCGTAAATATTTTTAAAAAAAACTTAAAGAAAATTAAATCTGACCAATCTTACAAGAAGGTTAAAAAGTTTTATTTCAAAATATTTATTATGTACAATGACAACGCCCAAAAAAAACTATTTCTAAGTCAATTTCTTACGGTTCTGTATTTCATCTAAAAATAATGTTCTCATATTGTTTCCTTGTACCTTTAAAAATCATTTCTGATAACGTAATACTTAACCTTATTCCCAAATGAGATGAGATTCTTACTTCTACTTTTCGATTAATGAAAAAAATAACAAATAGAAGGCCACTATGGTGGGTAAACATTGGTTCTTAGTTCTGTTATAATTAGGATCGAATACTCCAGTGGTGAACTGGGGATCGATACAAGTTTTCCCTTGTTGCTACCCTCACCATACATTTTCAAACTATGGTGGTAAAATTTCGGCCTAATGTAGTAGGTTACTTGTGCTGAACCTGGGTATCAATAAACCTATTAATTATTTGTCATTTGCTCTTACTTATCGCTATTATTTCTATTAAATCATTTGCTGATTTGGTATTTGTGACGACTCACATCGAAATACTAACATTGAGACACAACAAAATGTTGATATAAAACAGGCGTGGCCAACCCGTGGCCCGCCTTGAATACTTTTCCGGCCCGTGAGATTTATCACACTTTTACAAAATATATTTATTTTATAATGGCCATAGTGAAAACCAATGTATTAAAAAAATACATTATAAGTGCATCCATATATTCAAAAATTAACTGCAGAAATTATGAGGAAAAATTAACTTTTATTTTAAAATAATATTTCTGCGAATTTATGAGAGATATTGCCTGTTTTATTTATAAGTTTACAGTTATAAGTTCGCAGAACAATTAAATTATATTCTGCGAACGCATCTTATCTCGCGCATCTGGAAACATCTAATATAACAGGTTCTACGTATCACTTTAAGTGACCTCAGTGAAGCAGTGACCATCCCTAGATATGCATAATTGATTGTTGATAGCAGAACAAACCGGACTCTGAGATGAAGTTGTTAGCGCTTTTGGTTCAACTTACACCTGCGAATTTTTTTTTTGTTCTAAAATGAAGTTGACCAAACACAAAGCCCATTTAAACATAACGGATGCTAACCTGCAACATTAATTACAATATGAAAATACCCGAATTGAAATCGATTTGCAAAAGCTAAGTGAAAGAGTGGAGAAAAAAATATCACACTAGTAAAATAAATATTTTTTTCATGATTTCATTTTTTTTTTATTTCGTTTACATTTATATATTTTTTTTATATTTCATTTTTAGTGTTTTATATATTTATTTATTATGTGGTTTAGTATTATTATTATTATTATATTATCTATGTTTACATTTACGAATAATAGTAAACACAAAAATAATAACTTATTATGTCTCAATTTTTCACTCCAAAAAATTGTCTATATTGGGTCTAAATCTAATCTGGGGATATATTTATGGGGATATATTTTATAAAAGGCCCGTGGAGTTATGATGCATTTTTAAAGTGACCCGCAAGATCATTTGTGTTAGCCACAATTGATATAAAACATCAAATCTTTGCAAACAGAAACGTACAGCGCTTCTAAGGTCAATACATCACCATACTATCTAATTATTCCAAATTATGCCTGCTTAACGTACACCAAATAACTCTAATATATTATGTACCGGAAATTTTATGGCTGCTAAATGTCAAGGGTTTACAACGCATTCTAGGGGGAAGCATTCAAAATTAATATTCATCTGAGTTTGCAAACAACTCATGTGAGTCATGTAAGTGACCTTTCAAAAGAAGGCATTCCTCTGGTTTGCAGAAGCGCATTTTGACTAATTGAATAACTTAATATAGTATCGCGAATAAGTTCCACCTGGCGGTACACACACCTACGCCTACATTGAAAATTCTAAAACGTGTTTTAATTTCTTAATAGCATGCATGGTACTGAAGTTCTTCCAGGACTCATGTTAATCATTTTGAAACTGAAGAAAATGAATGGACAATTTTAGATTGAATTAAATTTTAAAATGTTTATAATGTTAATTGTAATAATTAGATGTTACAAAATAATATCATCCCTGTATTATTTTATTTTACCTGTTTTAAAAGGGTAAAATAGGGAACTAGATTTTAATACAGAACTACATTTTCAGCTTGGGATCTGCATCCATCTTATAGTTATCATCAAAGGTGAAATATTATAAATTTTTCAATATAAATATATACCTAAGAGGATGACTTGTTAGCTGGAAATCGAGCATTCTATATCATGAGGCTTAAAATGCTGATTTAATATCAGGTTAATCCGTAACCATCTAAAAACTATAAGTAGATTAAGGTAAACATTTTTATTGGTAGTGACTATCTAGATTATAATATTAAAATTAGTCAAAATTGTTCATTTCTTTTTTGTTTTTTAAATTGGATGGTAAATTGTACATTAAATCACAGAACATTTGAAATTATTAAATGGTTATTTTTTCGAAGTTCTTCCAGGAATCATGTTAATAATTTTGAAACTGACGAAAATGAATGGACAATTTTGAATTGAATTAAATTTTAAATTGTTTACTATGTTAATTGTAATGATTAGATATTATAAAATAGGGCCATTCGTTAATCATGCATTATTTTATTTTACTTATTTTAAACGGATAATAAACCGAATAGGGAATTAGATTTTCAACTTGGAATCTGCATCCATCTTATAATTAATGTCAATGATGAAATTTTACGTATTTTTCAATATAATTATATACCACAAGATGGTGGCTTATTGGCTGGTAATCAAGCCTCCTATATCATGTGGCTTAAAATGCTGACTTTATATCTGGTTAATCTATATCCATCTAAAGCCAATAGAATAGGTTAAGGGAAACATGTTTATTGGTTGGGGCTATCGAGATTATAATTAATGTAATATTGATCATTTGTTTTCTAAAAAAATACTTGGATGGTAAATTGTACATTAAATCACAGAAAAATTAAGATTTTTAAATGGTTATTTTTTAATATTTTAAAAACATTTTCCTGTATTTATTCTTTTTTTAATATTTGTATTAAACAATTTTAAAATTATATGCTAAATTATGAGATTGATATTAATGTAAACAGTCGCAATAGTGATTGCAATATTTGGGAAATGATTTATGAACATTTAGTGCAAAAAATAAGAAAATGAATAATAATTGCAATTAATTAAATTGCAAAATAATAATAATTTTTTTTTTCTATTTTAATTATTGTAAAAAATATTTTTCTTCTAAATATATATTTTTAAAAATATATTTTAATGTTTTGTTCATATTTATTTTTTTCGTCGTTAATGATGTTACTGTGTACTAGAAAAAAATGGAGTATAATAATTCAACAAAGCAGTTATTTCGAATTTTTGAAATTAAATTTCTAAGATGTTTTGTATGAAATAAATTATAAAGTACATTACTGTTTGCAGAATAAATTAAACGATTTTTATATTTTTTAAATATCTACTAAATAAATAATTTTTAAAGAAATTCATAAAAAATTTTATTTCCTTTTACTAGTTATCTTTTCCCATTAATTTAAAAAGAACTGAAAGCCAGAAAAATTTAAATTTGAAAATTGAAGCATTGAAAATTGAAAAAAAAAGGGAACAGAAATTTGAAAACATTTCATTATTGTTGATTATAAATTATTAAAAGTCTTATTTTTTTAAATATCAACACCGCCGGAATAGAAAAAAAAATCATCTTACTTTATTTATAAATTAACTTATTTTTCTATTATTCTTGAATTTGTAAATTAAATTATTCTTTTATTACTCTTAAGAAGAATAAATATTTTTTATAAATAATTAATATTCTTAGTTTTCTAAACGGCAACACCACTGAAATAGAAAAAAAAATCATTTTATTTAATTTTCTACCTTACGTAAATTTTTACTCTATGTAGCCCATCACACAGTTTTAATAAGAAATAGTTTAGACTTTTGTTTCATACTTTACCACTTTTGAAGTGACGAAAAACCCACGTCATTTTTAATATTCCCCATTTTTTAAATGGTTTTTCTTCTTACGTGCAGCAAAACACAAAAAAGTCTGTGACATTCAGTGTGAAAAATGAACTACCAAGTAGTAAAACCCAACTCACTTCTTAACCAGATGTCAAGTTCTTTTTTGTAAGAATTTATAAACTTCTTCGTTACTACTTTAAATAAAAAGACAAGAACAGAGCTCTGGAGGGTTTTAACTTGACAAAAATATTTCCAAAGGTTTAGAGGTTCCTCAGAATTTAATAGTCAATTTGTATGCTGGCGAGAAACTTGGCGGCAATTTTAAACGGAAAAGAAAAAAAAAATGTTTATATGAGATCAGCAGTAAAACAGCTGAGTGGCTTAGAATTTTATGGGACAGAAAGACAAAAATAGCATTTTTCAGTGAGAGATTATTTCACATTAAAGGGCTTTCATTGTCACTAAAGAAACAGCTGAAATTCAGTTAAATTTCTGCAGATATATTGAAGGATATAAATTTGTTTTATTCGAAAACTTGAAAAAAATGTTCACTCAGCATCTATGAACAATTTTCACTACATTGGAATTAAATTTAAATACAATGAGAAATGTAAATAATAAAAAGTTATAGTTTTGTGAAATAATTTTTGTCTGCAATTCAAAATGAAATGTATAAACAATTTTTAGTGATAAATAGGAATATAGAATTTGAAATATAATTTTCACTACATGAGAATTAAATGTAAATACAATGAGGAATGTGAATAAAAAAAATTTTTTTGATTTTACCGTGCATGTGAAATTATATTTGATTGCAATTTAAAATAAAATGTGTAAGCAGTTTTTAGTGATAAATAGGAATAAAGAATCTGAAATACAATTCAATTAATTTTACATATGTAGGTCTAAAAATAATTTACGAAAAAACATTAAAATGTAAGAATAAAAACTGAAGAATAAAGGTTGAATTTAAAATTGTAGTTCTATCCACAATAAATTATAAATATCGCATTTCAGTTCTTTGATAAATACTTGTTAAACTATCTGTCAGGTAATTTGCAGCATTGTAAATTAAGTATAACAATTTTTACGTGTAAATATGTTAATTATAATTTCAATTATTAATAAATATCAGTGTGTACTTAAACGAAACAATATTTTATGAAAATAATTTTTGTTATTTTTTGGAAAAAAAAAGGATTTTAAAACATTAAACTTGTTAGTGCTATAGTAGCAACTGTAATGTCGATATATATACTACACAAAGCTTCTAAAAAATAACAGTTTTGATATTTTTTAAATGTCTACTAAATAAACGAATATATGTAGCATGTTTTATAAAGAATTTTATTTCTTTTTACTAGTTACCTATTTCACATTATTTAAAAAAAATATTGACAGCAAGAAAAGCTTAGCATTTAAATAAAAAAGACCAACAATTTGAAAACATTTCATTATTTTTGATTATAAATTATTAAAATTCTTATTTTTCTAAATGGCAACACAATTGAAATAGAAAAAAATTCCTTTTTTCATGTAGCCTATCACAGTTTTAATAAAAAAATAGTTTAGACTTTTGTTTCATACTTTACCTTTTTTGAAGTGACGAAACACCAACGTCATTTTTAATATTCCCCATTTTTTTAATGGTTTTTCTTCTTACATGCTGCAAAACACCAAAAACAATATGTGACACGCAGTGTAAAAAATGAACTGCCAAGTAGTAAAACCCAACTCACTTCTTAACCAGATGTCAAGTTCTTTTTTGTAAGAATTTATAAACTTCTTCGTTACTACTTTAAATAAAAAGACAAGAACAGAGCTCTGGAAAGTTTTAACTTGACAAAAATATTTCCAAAGGTTTAGAGGTTCCTCAGGAATTTAATAGTCAATTTATATACTGGCGAGAAACTTGGCGGCAATTTTAAACGGAAAATAAAAAAAAAATTCTTTATACGAGATCAGCAGTAAAGCAGCTGAGTGGCTTAGAATTTTATGGGACAGAAAGACAAAAATATCATTTTTCACTGAGAGATTGTTTCACATTAAAGGGCTTTCATTGTCACTAAAGAAACAGCTGAAATTCAGTTAAATTTCTGCAGATATATTGAAGAATATTAATTTGTTTTATTTGAAAACCTGAACAAAATGTTCACTCAGCATATATGAACAATTTTCGGTACATGGGAATTAAATTTAATTGTAATAAGAAATGTGAAAAATAAAAAAAAAAACCTTTAGCTTTGCGAGATAGTTTTGTCGTACATTTAAAATAATTTTAGTCTGTAATTCAAAATAAATGTCTAAGAATTTTTTAGTGATAAATAGGTATATATAATCTGAAATACAATTTTCACTACATTTGAATTAAATTTAAATACAATGAGAAATGTGAATAATAAAATGTTTTGTTTTTACTATGCAACTAAAATTATATTTGCCTGTAATTCAAACTAAATATATAAACAATGTTTAGTGATAAATAGGAATATAGAACCTGGCATACAATTTAACTAACCATGCATATGAACATTAAAATAAATTTAGAAGACAAAAAAATTAAGGTAAAATTAAAAACTAAAAAATACAGGTTGGTCTTTAATGTTGTGATTTTACCCAATTATATTATAAATATTGCATATAAGGTATTTTATAAAACTATTCTTGTTAAACTATGTGTAAGTCAATTAATTAGAATCATTCTAAATTACTTATAAACGTTATGTTGAGTTTTATTAATTAAACATATAGTTATTAATAACTGTCAATGATCACTTAAACGAAGCAATTTTTTAAAAATAGTTTTTGTTGTTTTAAGAAAAAATTCCAAGTATCTATAATGGCAATGTATAATCGATATACTGTAATGTCGATAGAAAATAATTATTATTTTAGTTTTATATAAACCATATTTTTAATGGACATTTTCTTCGGAAAATTTAATTTATTTCCTATTAGAATATCATTATCATTTTAGGAAGTTTAGTGTGCCGCTCTAAGGTCATTTTTTTTGCATACTTCTGACTAATTAGACAGGGACCTACAGTTTAAGTAGATTCCGAACCACTAACAAACATCCATGCTATTGCTAAAAACTATTGCTCGAACCTAAAGCCTGTGATACCATATCATTTTAAAAGAAAAAAAATGACTTAAATATTACAATTTGATTTGTATTATTGGCTTAATTATTTTACTCAATAATCTTCAACTACTTCAAGATCATTGAGTAAAATATCAATTACTCAATAATCTTCAACTACTTTACATTTCTGTGTTAACAATACATCTAAAAATTTGCGAAAAAAAATTAATATTAACCATATATTCTTATTTGTATGTTTAATTACCATATTTGATTGCATTGAGATTTTCAGATAAATCTAGTAACTTTATTACAAAATTTATAATTATCGCTTTATTCATTTATCTCCATAATTTCAAATCTCTCTCTCTCTCTCTCTCTCTCTCTCTATACATACATACATATATATATATACGATACAAATCTGGATGATGCACCTAATACACTTTATTTCGGTAGAGAAAAGATAGAATCTTTGAGATAGAAAGTTCCCTATTGTAAGAACTTAAGCTTACTAAATTCCTGTTTTATCTCTAGGGATGCGAATCCTGCTTTCTCTGCTTTGCTCAGATTTTGCTAGCTTTGCAATCTTGAAGCTAGGTTTCCGGTTCTTTTCACAAGGGAGTTTTCTAGCATCTCCTAAATGGCTTCTTGTTTCTGCTAGTTAGGTTTTTAGTGGCCACAGAGGAACATTTTTACTTCAGAGCTTAACAAAATTTTTAAATCCTTGTGCAATCTTTGATTTTTGCTTATTTAGACAATATAAAGTTGCTTGTAAAATTTTTTATTGCGTTACGTAACTTTTCAAATTTAAAAATATTGTTTACTTGAAAATGTTTTGAAGTTACTTGAAAAAAATAATTTATATTATGTTTTTTATTTAAATAATTTGTTTTGATTTTTACAAGCTCTAATATGTTATCAGCATGACTATTGTTTATACTTGAAATAACTCAAGAAGAAAAACTGTAATTATTGTTTGAAAAATTTATTAACAAAACAGATTACTAGATTATTTTTAAGTCATATAATTTGTAATAAAGAAATTGTATTTAGGCTAATAAAAATTGCTGTACGTAGTCATTAGAGAAAGATCTGCATAGTATTTATGCATAGATATTTTAAAAGAATTCATTGAGGAAATATTGTTTTATATTTGATTTGAATATTGATGATTTAATTGCTTAGGTTTCACATACAAAAAAATGTTATAAAAGCTGGTGGTTTTCAGAATGGATTAACATGAAAATGATTCATTTAATGGCAATTTTTTTTTAACAAAGTCATATACTAGGACATGTATTATAAGTTAAATAATATGGTTAAAAAATAATTGATTATTTTGATTAAATGCCAAATTGGGGATGATTTTGATTAAAATCATCTGACAAAATGCTAAATAACACAAGAAAATTCACGGGTACCATATTTCCATCAAAAATTCCAGGTCAATTTCTCTTCTGTGTGAATTTCTTTTTGAAAACAATTTCATTTCTGACAGTAATTTACTGTAAATTCATATCGACCTTTCATTTATTAAATGACAAACAAACTCAGCAGTATTTACAAAACTCATTGAAATTCTGAACATTACACATCGAAGTTACATACAACGAAATGCAAAACTACTTTCTTGTAAAAATAAGAAAATAACACTTGACTTTTGATCTCAATGTACCATATTCTAATGCGTTGAACTACTTCTCGCTTCTACAAACAATGGTGAGAATATTGGCACTAACTCATCTTCAGAGCAGCAGACTTCAGCTTTATCTTTAAGCATGCCACTTGTAGATAGAAATTAATCTTTCGTTGTCATGGCACATGTTGATTGTGATTTATTATGTAGTCCGGAGGGATTGGAGTTTTGAGTAGTAGTTGTTATCGACAGTAGTTGTTATCCTTCAAACACCTTCTTACTCTTCCTGAATCATTAGTTTTTGATAATTGTTCCTGTTACAAGAGGTGAGAAACACAACGTGTTCTGAATTGTTTGTCTTATAAGTTTGCTATGAGAATTAATTTGTACAAACTTCGAGAATATATCAAGATGGTTATGAAAAATGTGGAGGAATAAATTCTTTAACTCACATCCATAAATTCTAGAGAAAGAAATAAGAAATATGATCAGTATTCTACTTTTAGAATAAGTTCTAGTAGTAAAATACGATATGATAATTAAAAATATTATTTTAATTTTTATTTTTAATTATATATTTTAACAGCTATTCCTAACAAAGAATTACTTTTTCAAATACTTCATCTGACAATATTCTAAATAATTGAAAAAAGTTCACTAGTATTATATGTACATATTCATAAAAAAATGCAGATTTTTTTTCTGTGTGGATTTCTTGCATAAAAACAACTTTTCTGATAGTAACGGACTTTAAATTCATGTCGATCATTCATTTATGAAATGGTAAATAAATTCAGTGTTATTTATAAAACTCATTGAAATTCTCAACATTAGATATCGAAGTTAAATATAACGAAATTGAAAACTATTTTCTTGGAAAAATAAGAAAATAATACTTGACTTTTGATCTCAATGTACCATATTATAATGCGTTAAACGATTTCTCGCTTCTGCAAACAATGGTGAGAATATTGGCACTAACTCATCTTCAGAGCAGCAGACTTCAGCTTTATCTTTAAACATGCCACTTGTAGATAGAAATTAATCTTTCGTTGTCATGGCACATGTTGATTGTGATTTATTATGTAGTCCGGAGGGATTGGAGTTTGGAGTAGTAGTTGTTATCGACAGCAGCTCCTTCAAACACCTTGAGGAAGTCTTCCTTCCTGAGTTTTTGATACTTGTTCCTGTTACAAGAGGTGAGAAACACAACGTGTTCTGAATTGTTTGTCTTATAAGTTTGCTATGAGAATTAATTTGCATAAACTTCGAGAATACATCAATATATTTATGAAAAGTGTAGAGAAACAAATTTTCTTTAACTCTCAAACTTTTCTCTCTTAGAGTTTCAAAATCGATTAAAATTAAAATTATTAAAATAAGGAAAACCAGTTTTTGCTGTAAAGTCATATACTAGGACATAAATAAGTTAACTAACATGCTCAAAAAGTTAATGAATTTATCAAAATCATCTGACAACATTTTAAATAACTCAAGAAAATTCACGGGTACCATATACCATTAAAAAATCAATAAATCTTTATTTATGTGTGTATTTCTTTCATAAAAACAATTTTTGACAGTAACTGACTTTAAATTCCTTTGGATCATTCATTTATGAAACGGGAAAAATACCCTTCATTATTTATAAAACTCATTCAAATTCTGAACAGTAGATCTTGAAGTTAAATACAACGAAATGTAAAACTATTTTCTTGGAAAAATAAAATAATACTTGACTTTTGATCATATTCTAATGCGTTGAACGATTTCTCTCTTCTACAAACAATGGTGAGAATATTGGCACTAACTCATCTTCAGAGCAGCAGACTTCAGCTTTATCTTTAAACATGCCACTTGTAGATAGAAATTAATCTTTCGTTGTCATGGCTCATGTTAATTGGGATTTATTATGTAGTCCGGAGGGATTGGAGTTTTGAGTAGTAGTTGTTATCGACAGTAGCTCCTTCAAACACCTTGAGGAAGTCTTCCTGAATCATTAGTTTTAGATAATTGTTCCTGTTACAAGAGGTGAGAAACGCAACGTGTTCTGAAATGTTTGTCTTATAAGTTTGCTATGAGAATTAATTTGTACAAACTTCGAGAATATATCAATGTATTTATGAAAAATATGGAGAAATAAATTCTTTAACTCACAGCCATAAATTCTAGAGAAAGAAATAAGAAATATAATCAGTATTCTACTTTTAGAATAAGTTCTAGTAGTAAAATACGATATGATAATTAAAAAAAATATTTTAATTTTTATTTTTAATTATATATTTTAATAGCTATTCCTAACAAAGAATTACTTTTTCAAAAACTCCATCTGACAATATTCTAAATAATTAAAAAAAATTCACTAGTATTGTATACATTCATAAAAAAAATGCAGATTTTTTTTCTTTATGGATTTCTTGCATAAAAACAATTTTTCTGACAGTAACGGACTTTAAATTCATGTCGATCATTCATTTATGAAATGGTAAATAAATTCAGCAGTATTTATAAAACTCATTTGAATTCTGAACATTAGATATCGAAGTTACATGCAACAAAATGCAAAACTACTTTCTTGGAAAAATAAGAAAATAACACTTGACTTTTGATCTTAATGTACCATATTCTAATGCGTTGAACGATTTCTCGCTTCTGCAAACAATGGTGAGAATATTGGCACTAACTCATTTTCAGAGCAGCAGACTTCAGCTTTATCTTTAAATATGCCACTTGTAGATAGAAATTAATCTTCCGTTGTCATGGCACATGTTGATTGTGATTTATTATGTAGTCCGGAAGGACTGGAGTTTTGAGTAGTAGTTGTTATCGACAGCAGCTCCTTCAAACACCTTGAGGAAGTCTTCCTGAATCATTAGTTTTTGATAATTGTTCCTGTTACAAGAGGTGAGAAACACAACGTGCTCTGAATTGTTTGACGTATAAGTTTGCTATGAGAATTAATTTGTACAAACTTCGAGAATATATTAAGATAGTTATGAAAAATGTGGAGGAATAAATTCTTTTAACTCACAACCATAAATTCTTATATTTCTTATTACTTCCTCTAGAAATATTCTACTTCTAGAATAAGTTCGAGAAGTAGAAAACGAAATGATAACTAAAAAAATATTTTTATTTTTATTTTTAATGATATATTTTTTAATAATTATTGCTGAGTAACAAATACTTTTTCAAAATATTCATATTAATATTAAAGTTATAAATGATGACAAGTGACAATTGATATTAATATTACAATTGATTAAATATTCATTCATTGATTATTAATGTTTCAATTGATAAAGTCAAATTTAATATGAAGTTTTATGCGTGTCCAATCAAATTTAATGTATAAAATAACCCTTTAGTTCTCATGTTAGTCAAATATTTTTTATTATACTGAACGAATTCAAATTGAATATGAATTATTAGACACAATACAAAATTAAATTATAAATAGAATAACGCTTTTACTAATTTAATGTGGGATTATATGTAAAATTAAAATCAATGTAGAATGGTAGTCAATTCATTCAAAGAGCCAAATTCATTATTAAATATAAAAAAAAAATAACACTTGAATTCTGATGATAATGAAATATTTTCTAATGTATAAAACGATTTTAAATTTAATTGGAATTATTAGAGACATTTAAAATTTATATAAAAAGCAGAAAATTACCTTAATAGTTTTGAAAACTCTGTAAAATCAAATTCATTAGGAAATTCAATCCATGTCCAAAAAAATTCGATGAGAAATCCTTTTGTTGATTTGTTGTGCATCCAAGAATATTTGATGTCATGTCTTGTAATATCAATTCTAAAATTAAAAAAAAATATTTTCATATAAAGTTAATTGGATTATTTCATGGGAGTTCACGCGTATCTTGTATTTTTCAGACACCTTGCACTGATTAAAAAAGGATACCATTAATTTCATGATGTCTAAAGCGCTTTCAATTACAAAGCTTGAAATCGAAAATAGCTTGTACGCACTACGAATTGCCGATGGATTTCACATGTTAATTTATTAATTTTGTTTTTCCTACAAAACATAATGTTGTAAGACGATAGATATTTCATGCAAAATTGTCCCAGAATTTTTCAATTCAGTCATAGTTTTCGAACACATTATAACTCATAGTTCAAAAAGTGGCAGGACTAACTACTGAAACAATACATTTTTATCAAAATGTTTATTTATTCATCAAAATAATGATTTTCTAACTATATTATGACAGCAGTGTAGAACGGTTTGTTTTTGTCCGAAAAATATGCGTTAGTTCCAGCAATCACTTTTTCAATGAGGTCAAATTTTTTTCTCTGGTGCATCATTTTGAAATTTGTGAACAACTAATAGTTGTTGGGTGATAAAAATGGAGCATATGGTGGATGGGGAAGCAATTCGAAGTCCATTTCTTGAAATTTGCCTCGTAACTATCGACTAGTTAAAAGGTGCATTGTCTTGGTGAAAGAACACATTTTATTCAATGAATGAGGTAATTTATTTACTGTATCCGCCTTCAAACTCTTCGATAACGCTATGTAGTACGTGCTATTGATAGTGTCTCCCTTATTTAAGGTAATCGTTGAATATTATACCATGTGCATCACAAAAGCTGTGGACATAACTTTTCTGAGAGAATGTTGCGTCTTTGGTCGTTTCGGGCGTCTTTCAATGACTGTTCTCCACTCAGCTGGTTGCCAATTTGATTCCGGAATAAAGTAGTGGATCCATGTTTCATCCATTGTCCCATATTGACTCAAACTTTTCTGTTTATTTTAAACAATGCCACACAGCGTACTGAATCCTTAATGCGATGTTGTTTTTCTCCATGGGGAACAAATGTTTCATCTATTTGGAAAAAAACGCTTTTTCATGGAATATTATGTAAACGCTGCATAATGACATCTTCCAGATGTCATCTACCTAACACTTCTGTTTCTGATTGTCCATCATAATTTTGAGGGTTTTTTTTTTAATGTTTTTGGAGTATGAGCCTTATTTGAACGAACAGAGAATTCAGCATTATTTTTGATGATACGAATCCGTTTGAAATCTGCATACCATTGACAAATGGTTGTTTATGATGGAGCAGAGACCGCATAATATTTTTAAAGCCATTACTGAGCTACTAACATTTTTGTTTATTAAAAAGTAATGTTTTATTAACAAACGAAACAATGTTTTGAAAATTAAAAAAATAGCGCCGATTAAACCCCTGTAGTTTGACGACAAATGATCGAAATGTTATGATTTTCTATACGTGTCGTTTGAAGGTTATACTAACCCATGTTGGTGTGGATATTTAAAGAGAAACAATCTGTTAGTTAGTCGATGGACTCACTAAAATATTGTCGACTTTTTATGACTCATACTTTGACAAAATAATTTTAAATACAACACATGGATTAATATGTGTTGTATTTTAAATTATTTTATCAAAGTATGAATAATAAAAAGTCGCATTTGGGCTTAAGAATTTAATATAATAATAATTTAGGATTAAAATTAATTCATTCTTAATACTCATTGTTATTTTTGTTTTGCTTAAAATAACTTTTAAAAACATCTTCAGGAAATTTTCAACTTATAAATATAAATAAACACATTTTTCATTTACGAAAGAACAATGAATAAATTTCAACTGATATGTTGAAAAAACATTAATCAATTATTAAAAGTTTATTTATAATCATTTTTTTATTCATTATAACTGCATTTTGTAATTTATTTTTTATTTCGTTTCTGTATTTTTAACAAATGGATACTGCGATTCTGCGATAGTGCTTAAGGCAATTAAATATATGTTCACGTATTATAGATATAATCGGTTATTATATTTTTGTGCCCAATATGTATAATATATATTTACTTAATTAATTTATCTTATTAATTTAATTAGATTAAATAGTTTTTAAATAATGTTTAAAAGTGTTTCATTTCATATTATTAATATGTACTTATGTTATTAAATTAATTGTTTTTTTTTTCTTTTCAGGTAAGGCGATATCTTTCATACTGTTAGAATAATTTTATTTAAAGAAAACTGCAATTAAAATGATTGGGGTAAGAACTTTATATTTTTTTATCATTTATTTCAAAGAACAAAATCATTTACTTCAAAAATATTCATAATAATGTGAAATGCAAATAAAAATGTAATTGTTTAAATATTATAAGCACAATTAATTATGACTAAAATGATTAACAATAAAAAATACATAAAATAATTTTTGCTAAAATTAAAGTTGAGATTGAGATTACAAAAGTAAATTAAATGAAACATTTTTTTAATGAATATCATAGAATTTATATATATTTCTACAAAATTAATAAATACAAAATATATATATTTTAAAATGCAATTCAAATAAGTGAAATAAATCTAGTACTAATTATTTAAATAAGTAAAATAGCCTTAATTAATTTAGTGGTATTAAAATTTCTCGATAATAAAATTAATGCTATTATTTAGTATTGATACCGTTACTTTTATTAAGCATAATAATGAATGGAATAACGTTTGGTTTTTTAAATATAATAAATAAGCTATATTGATAAATTTCTGCGATGGCACTAAATAAACAAATGGCTGTTCCTTGTGTAAAATTCTCCTGAAAGCATATTCTGAATAATTCTGACCTAGAACGATATTAACGAAAAGATAAATAATAAAAAATAAAGATTAAGATTATATAAAAGATAAAAGATTATATTAATAAACAATATTATTGAAAAGAATAATGATTGGTTATTTAAATATAATAAATAAGCTATATTGATAAATTGCTGCGATGGCACTAAATAAACAAAACGGCTGTTCCTTATGTAAAATTCTCCTGAAAGCATATTCCGAATACTTCTGACCTAGAACAAAATTTTATTCTCACAAAAGAAGCATGCCCCACAAGCCCATTGTAATAGACGTGCTGGGAACGAAGAAACGTGTTCTCCAACTTCTTCTTTTTATTCCAGTCAGGTACGAGAGTAGATTTCGTGAAAACCTTGGGCAAGAATTCTTTCAAAAAGCGTTTATTATACATTACTTTAATACTCCTTATATGCTCTGGTGGTGGTCAAACAGATCTGTGAAGAAATGCATAAAGCGTACTCTTGGTGAAAGTTCAATGTGGAGTACTGGTAGTACCATGTTTGATTCATGAAATTCTACTGAATCTCGCATCCGAGTAAGAATGCTTATCTTTCTTATTTAGAGAATTTATTCTTCGCGGAGCCTTGATGCTGGTAAGAATAAAATTCTTGCAAAAGACTTAGAAATAAGAGCCATGCCGGCTATATTTATTCATGTACTGTCTGGTGTATTCACTATATATAAGCATAAACATATTTACTTAGGTTTTTACTACTGCAGACATATTGTTATGTAATATATCTGAAGGAATACCAACCACTGCTTCAAAGATTGAATAAAGAAAAATAAGATATAAAATATTTTGTGGGTGATGTTAGTTTTTTCGGTAGTATAAATTTTTATTTAATTAAATACAGTATATTTTTGTTGTACTTCATCCCCCTGTAATATTATATATATGTTTAAAAAATAATTAAATGATAAACGATTATTTTGAAGGAAACACAATTTACTTTTAGTTTGGATGTCTTCTTTTGCGTTAGTTAAAAGATTATGTATTGTTCGGCAATTCTAATAATTTGTGGTTTTTAATCAAGAAACTCGAAAATTTATGATTAATAAATATAAAATGAGATTTAATGTAGTTGCACTGAATATTTGTTCAGAATTCTTAAATTTTGTTGTTCAGTTTTTACTTTTTGTTAAATTGTTAACTATCATATAAAAACATAGGATTTAGATTCAAAGGCAATATATTTTAATTATTATCGTAATGCAAACATTTAGTTATAAATGAAAACAACATTTAATAAGAGCCAGGTAGCCATATTTATTTATGTACTGTCTGGTGTATTCACTATATATAAGCATAAACATATTTACTTAGGTTTTTACTACAGATATATTATTATAGAATATATCTGAAGAAATACCAAACACTGATTCAAAGATTGCAAAAGATATAAAATATTTTGAGGGTGAAGTTAGTTTTTTTCGACAGAATAAATTTTTATTTAATTAAATACAGTATATTTTCTGATGTACTGATCATCCTGTAATATTATTTTTATATAGTTAGAAAATAATTGAATAATAAGTTAATATTTGGAAGGAAACACAATTTACTTTTAGTTTTGATGTCTTTTTTTTGTGTTAGTTAAAAGAAATATAATGTATTATTTGTAATTCTAGTAACTTATGATTTTTAATGAAGAAACTCGAAAATACATTGTTAATTAATACAAAAAGAGCTTTAAATGTAGCTGCACTGAATATTTTTTCAGAATTCGTAAAAGCTGTTGTTCAATTTTTAATTTTAGTTTAATTTGTTAAATTGTTAATTATCATATAAAAAATATAGGATTTAAATTCAAAAGCAATTTATTTTAATTATTGTCGTAATTCAAACATTTAATTATAAAGGAATTAAATATGACTTAGAAATATCAGCTGGCCAGCTATATTTATTTATGTACTGTCTGCTGTATTCACTATATATAAGCATAAGCATATTTACTTAGGTTTTTACTACATACGTAGTATTATATATTATATAAGAATGAATATCAACCATTGCTTCAAATATTAAATAAAGAGCAATAAGATATAATATATTTTGTGGGTGATGTTAATTTTTTTCATTAATATAAATTTTTATTTAATGAAATACTGTATATTGTCTGATGTACTGATCACTCTGTAATATTCTTTTCATATATTTAAAAAATAATTGATTAATAAATTGATATTTCGAAGGAAAGACAACTTACTTTTAGTTTTGATGACTTCTTTTGTGTTAGTTAAAAGAAATATGTATTGTTCGGAAATTCTAATAAATTGTGCTGTCTTCATTAAAAGCACAATTTATTAGTATTGCTGAACAATACATATTTCTTACTTCGAAAATACATGACTGATAAATATAAAAGTACTTTTAAATGTAGCTGCATTTAATAATTGTTCAAAAGTTTTAAAATATGTTGTTCAGTTTTTACTTTTAGTTAAATTTGTTAAAATGTTAATTATCATATAAAAATATATGATTTGAACACAAAAGCAATTTATTTTAATTATTATCGTACTGAAAACATAGTTAATTCTTTAACAAATTATTTGTAAATAATTAAAAATTTTATTCTGATTCTAATAATACAATAAAATCTCTTGTTTTTTTTTTTCATTATTGTAACTATATTACGCGATGGAAATGATCACTAAAAGAGACATTTCAAATATAAAATTCAAATTATTTAAGATAACAAATATAATTCATTTTTTTAATCTACATAGATGACTACGTTATAAAATTTAGCTATAAAAATTATTTTTGAAATGAAATTTATTGTATATAACATAAACCGAACAATTAAATAAAACATTTTTAAAGGTGAATAAATATATTGCAATGAATAACTTGCTGCTTAATACATAAAATGGGTATTTAATAGGCTTATGTATAAAAGAAACAATTGTTATTTTACTTAATGTATAGTAACTCCTACAAGTCAGAATTATTGAAGGGAACATTGAAATTATGTATTAAATTTGAGATACAAAACAAATTGCTTCTGCTTGTGTGATTTATGGTATTTGTATAACTCAGAAACTTAAACGATTAAGTATGTTCCTTCCATCGAAGTACCTATAAGAGACGGAACACGCATTCTTAAATTTGAAGAATGGAGTTAATGAAGTTCCTCCAAGTCTCCGTCTGTCTGGGATAAAACAAATGTTTATAAGAGACTTCCTGACAATAGGGGGAAAGACTACCACATATCGGCCTTAATTCAGTCTCTTTGGATGCTACAAGGAAGATAAACGACCGCCATCAAGTAAAACATTTTACCACCGAATTGGCAGAAATAAAGGGTGGTCCCCCTTAAATGAGAAATGTTCCAAAAGCGACATTTGCATATGGCAGGGCAACAATGGTCCAACCATTCCTTCTGGACCGCTCTTCTGAATAAGTCGAAGGGTGCGTAATACTTGCGGTGAATTAAGTTGCAAATTCTCCATTAGAGTAAGATACGACACTTTACATAGAGCTGGGCTGGAAGGGTTTTCATAATTAATGAATGGTTCGGTCCATTGGTGTCGATGGTTCCGCTACCACGTCGGGTGATCTGATAGCGATATCGGAAACTCCTATTCATTAATTTGTATGGAGTAGAAGGACAGGATGCTTTAGTTCCAGGTATTAATACATGCTTTCGCCCATGAACTGAATCCATAGTTTGGTGCACTCTCTGAGGATTTCGGTGGAAACTTGTTATGCGAGCAGCGATAACGCGCTGCCTTGACAAGAGCACTTTAGAATCAAAGCGTTTTCGATCCATACCTCTTGGAGCCGGAAAGAGGGATTATCCGCTATATTAGATTCAGACTTTATACTCGAGTTCTTGATTGGGAAGCCTGTTTTAAAATGAAAAAGTTTGGTTGATGTTGATGAATTGCAAATGATTTTGTAAAGTTTGACAATTTTAATTCTAGCACTCGGAATTATCATTTTATTATAGCATTAGAGGGAAAATTAGTTAATTAGATAATGTAGATTTTGGAATAAAGCCATACATTCTTTAAAAAAAATTCTCCAAACTTTTCAATACTTAAAATAATTCGTTTTGTCGGGATTATTTATACCAGATTATTTGTTATATATTTGCGTTAGTTATATATTACGTTGGTTAAAATGGCTGTTAGTTAATTAGTACTATGCCTACTTAAAAAAAGTTTTATATTGCAACGTGGAATACAAAACTTTATATTTTGAAATGCCTGTTTTAAAATGAGAAAGTTTGGTCGTTCTTCAGGTTGTTGCCGTTGATGAATTGCGAATGATTTTGGAAAGTTTGACAATTTTAATTGTAGCATTCGAAATTATCATTTTATTATAGCATTAAATGGAAAATTAGTTCATTAGGATAATGTGGATTTTGGAATAAAGCATTAAATTCTTTTTTTTTTAATTCTCCAAGCTTTTGGTTGTTGTTCAGGTTGGCGCGATTGATGAATTGCAAATGATTTTGCAAAATTAGGTAATTTTCTTCCTAGCATTCGAAATTACCATTTAATTAAAACATTAAATGGGAAATTAGTTAATTAGGATAATGTGTACTATGAAATAAAGCATTAAATTCTTTTTAAAAAGTTCTCAAGCTTTGGTTGCTGTTCAGGTTAGTGCCATTGATGAATTGCCAATGAAAAGTTTTACTAAACAGCATCAAAACCAAACTTTCCATGAACAATAACTGTTATCATTCATGTAAGAATTAATGTATATAATTCGCATACTTTTTATTTCATTCTTGAATTACAAAACATATAAACAAATTTAAAATTAAAAAAAAAAATGTTCCTCGCTAACAATAATTGTCTTGAGACAAATGAGGAAACACATACTTCCAAATGTTCCTCCTCTGGAGAGTTCGGCATGGCGTAAAATTCACGTTTTGAGCCCAGCGGAAACAGCTGACCTCAAAAAAGTAATAATACAGCACACAAAAGAAATCTAAAATAACCATCAACCCATGAGCAAAACTTGGTGAAGTGAGTAATCCACCGGAAATTTCAGTAGCTTCTGAATATTGTGTTACTAATTGTAAAACAATCAATCATATTGAACACTACAGTTGGTTTAATGTGCAATCTCGCCAAATACTTTGTAATTTCGATTCCAAATATCACTGGCAGCCGAATTCACTTTCTTTATGTCGCTTACAGTGGCATCTATTAATTACGCTTTGAAAAATTTTTAATGCCGATAGTTTCCCCTTTCTTCTGGTATCTGTAGTTCAAATTTGAACTCATTGTGATGATTGGTTCTTTTTTTACAGCTTTTTGAAAGTGGAACTGTAATTATAATCACCCAGTATTTCCATTTCTTTAAAACAACGGTTATTTAAATAAAAATTTTATTGAGCAAATTCAAAATTAAACTCTCCATGAGCAATATTTTTTGTCGATCATGTAAGTATTATTACGACTTATTTCGCATATATTTTTATTTCATTCTTCAATTACAAAACATATAAACAAATTTAAAATTAAAAAAAAAAAAATGTTCGTCGCGGACAATAATTGTCTGGAGATAAGTGAGGAAACACATACTTCCAAATGTTCCTCCTCTGGAGAGTTCGGCATGGCGTAAAATTCACGTTTTGAGCCCAGCGGAAACAGCTGGGCCTCAAAAAAGTAATAATACAGCACACAAAAGCAAACTAAAATAACCATCAATCCATGAACAAAACTTGGTGAAGTGAGTAATCCACCGGAAATTTCAGTAGCTTCTGAATATTGTGCCGAAACTATTTTCCGTCGGGCTCAAAGAACGATACTTGTCAAAATATTGTTCCAAACATTCTTCTTTGAGTTCGGGCGATGTATCCTTAGCTATCGACCCAGAAAATGTAAGAAAAGAATAGATATATCTCTCTCTACTTTTTTTTGTTTAGTCATTACAGTCTCGTGATCTGTCTGTAACATCTTAGTAAGAGAAAGAAAATGCCATAACAATTAAAAATGGATTTCCAGCTCAATGAATCGTAGTTGTTCTAAACATTCAGAAATTATTTAGTGAAACATATGGTTGCGTGGTATTTGAGATTATCTTATAATTTTATGGAGAGAAAGTATTTACTCAAACAAAAAAAAGTGATAATAATTTGGTTTCCATTTTGTATTTACACTACGCATTATTTTCGTTCAATTAATCCTTTGTTTTATTTTAAATTAGACTTGTGATAAATTATTTGAATAATGAAATAGAAATCTAAAATTTTTGTAAATCTTTGAGCCAATGTAAATATTATTAATCTGTTTGTACTGAAAATCTGTTTGTATACTAAAACAATCAATGGGGTACTTGTATTGCAATATTGTTTCATAATATTTTTATTTTGTGTTTCTTTAAATTAAACTAGAATGATATTAATAATGATTTGATAATCATAAATAAATATTAGTAATATGTTACAAAACAATGGCATTTATTATTAAGATGAAACTAATCTATAAATAATTACTTTTACCATTGTCAATGTAAACAAAAATGTAATATTTATTCATAATGTAACTTCATATCCAATAATAGTTATTAAATTTTGCTTTTGTTTTCGAAATAAGTTTTCTACCTCAATTGAAATGTTTCTTTTAATTTTGAGCAATTTTTCTAACATTTTGGAAAAGTGGTTGTTATCAAAATAGGTAAAGCGTTTATAAACAAATAAATATTGAATATATAATTTTGATATTGATTTAGGTTGCAGATAAATATTTTTCATTGATTTTAGTTTAATATTTAATTTGTAAATATGAATTGAAGAATAAATAGTTACATTTTTTTATGATTTTATCCTCATATTTGTTATGAAATCGGTTATTGTTCCTTCGTATTGAGATTAACTTGTAATTTTGGATTAATTTACTTATTCAATATATTGTACAATTTGATACAATTAATTTTAATAAGAATTAAAAGTAGAATTTCCAGAAAGAGTAGTTAATTATTGTTCAGCAAAACAGATTGGAATGTTACTGTAAGGATGGAGGCGAATTCAAATCATTCTTATCCAACAGATCCACCAAAGGTTTTGCTTCCTTTATTAAATTTCAAAGAATTAGAAATCAAAAATAGTAAATGACAGAAATATGAAAAGTAGTCTCAAAAAATATTTAATTTTGTTATGATCAATATTAAATTAACATTGCATAACGATATCAAGGTTTGATGTTACATTTTTCAATAATTTCTTTAAAAATTAAAAGAGTTTAAAACATTTTAAAATAATTTTTTATTCACCTTTTAATCTTTAAATACATTAAATTTGCTAAGCCTTATCAATTGTTAAGTAAAAGACATGCAAATTTATTTTTAATGTTTTAGTAGCTGAAATTAGAATTAAAAAGTAATTGATTTGTAAATATTTTTTCACATATTTAACACTTAATAATTGATAAACTTAATAAATAAACTGTATAAAATAAAGTGCAGACTGTAAGATATAAAAAAAAAAGTCTTTAAAGATTTAATAAAACAAATTAAATAAGGACTTTAATAAAAATTAAATAATTTAAAATTAATAAAAATTAAAATAAATAAAATTCAAAATATCTTATTTAATCTCATTATTTCTATCTTTTGTTAAAAGAAACTTGTTTAAGCTTGTACAGAAATGTATTTTTTAAGTTCAAGCAGTCTTCAACAACATTTTACGAAAGGAAATCCCAAAATTAATGTGACTCTCTGATTCTCATTTCGTATCATTACAGTTAAGAACACACGTTCCTGTATTTTATAGTTTCACGTACGATTTTTATTACGGTTTCAGAATAACATAAAACCAAATGCACCAATAAAATTAGAAGCAAATGACAGTACATTTTGAAGACAATGGAACATTGAACCCCTTTTTTCATTTATTTTCAAAAGCGACCACTTCAGAGTTTCATCAGACAATCTTTAACGTGAAATTTAAAAAGGCTTAAGTTTATTTGCATGAATTAGAAAACTTGAAGTTTTACAAGGAGGATATCATATCTAATATACTAAAACGAAGAGGAAATTAGCATATATTTCTGAAACAGTTTTTAAGAAGCTTTTACTTTTATGTTAAATAAAAGAATGTTACAGACTTAAATTACTAAGCGTATATTTTCTTTAACAGACGTAAACATATTATTACTTTAACAGTATTTATTGTTTTTTCCATATTTTTACTTAAATGTCAGCTGTATAAAACAATGTTTCATTATAGTTGCTGCACTGCTTTATATAAAATATAAGTAAAAGTATTTATTTGATGTTTGCAAAATTATTAGTTTCAGAGTGAATTAATAGTATAGTTAAAAAATTGTATAATATAATATGCATATTTTAAAATTATTAATTATTTAAATACACTGAAAGCAATTGAAAATGCAGAATACAAAAAGACTGTTTTCTGCATTAATATATAAGAATAATAAAACTTTCGTGATATTTTGGCTATATATAATCATTAAGTTGATGTTGTAAAAATTAATATTACTTAAATCCTCAGTCTTACTAGGTAAAATTCAAGATAACAGTATTGAAATATGATGGAAATTTGTGGAGAACAGCAAATTCTGTATCTGAAAACAAGTATAATACAAACAAACGTTTGAACAAATTTTATATTTTTATTTCGAATAATATTGAGCTGAAAAATAAATAATAATTATTATTATATTTTTCAGTATTAAGAAGATAACTGTTCGATCGTCTCAATAAATTCAGTGACAAAATGTATACAATAAATGTATACACAAAATGTGTACAATAAGTGCATACACAAATTGTAGAGAATAAATGTCTACAATAATATGTCTACAAATTGCATAGAATAAAGTTATAGAATAAATGCATACACAAAATGTATACAATAAATGTTTACCTGATTGATTTTCTCAGTCAGGTATACTCATCTGGTAATTTTGTATTCCTATAGGGATAATATAAATTATTACCATAAAAACAGAATTTATTATACAAATGCTAAAGAATAATGGAGCGCCTTACATTCCCCAATGGTCAGCTATTTCAAACTTATGCATTCATAAAAGTAGGAATTTAAATAAAGAATCATTTTATTTTTAATTTATTCTTCTGATTTTTTTGACAAATGTCTGAGTGACAACAATCATGCATGCTTGTGAACATTAATCAGAGGAATCCAAATGTCTTAAAAAAACGAAATTAACACCGAATAAATTGTAAAGACTTGGAGGACAGCTTACGTTTCCTCTTCGAACATCCAAAAGTGTATCCAAATTCATTAAAACTAAGGAACGAGCAAGTAAGGATATTTATAAGCCTCTATCTGCATTATTGAAAGGAGGAACCATAAAAAAAAATGCCTGACTGTAAACAATGATGTATGCTTATGAACATTGATTAGAGGATTGAAATTCATTTTTAAAGACATGATGAATTTCTTAATAGTTCAAGACATGGCCGAATTTTTTGTAATATGTTCCACCACTGAAAATTAAATTCATATACAAAAATTAAATTCATGTACAAAGATATGAAGACATATATAAAGATTTCAAACTTCTCCAAAAGAAGAAACTAATCTGGAATAAATTTGAAACACTTGATGGACAATTTACTTTTACACTTTGGACAGTTTAAAAATGCTGTACCAAAAATGTAAAGTTCCTTAAAAGTAATAAAGAAACAAACAAGTAAGAACATTCATAAGCTTCTATATCTATTATTGAAATGAAGAACCATACTAATCCTTACTGATTTTCTTTATTTTTTAATTGAAAAGCCCTTTGTAGTGTTGATATAATAATAGAAATAGGCGTTTGACATTTTTGTTAGTCTCGAGTTATGACTACCTTTTTTTGACTATTATTTGATTTAATGTTGACAAAAAAATTTACAAAAATATAAATTTTAATCGAATGTACCGATATACATGTTTCCTATAAAAGTTAGAATATTAATATAAGAACAAAACGCATAACAACAATCTTACAAAATAAATAAACTATAGAATTCCAAACTATTCTCTTTTCTAGTAAAATTTCAATTTCACATTGAAATAAAATTGCCTTTGTTGTATTCATACATTTATTGTATACATTTTGTCCCTGAACTAGTATATAACAATATATTAAACAATTCAAGCATCAAATAGTTTTCAATATTTTTAAAATATATATTGAATAAGAGATGTACTTGTATCATGCTATTCTTTATTTGTAATCTTTTAAGGAGAATTGTTATTTAAATAGGATACAATAAGTAATGATTTGTTAAGACTACGGAAAATCGCAAAACATAAAAGATTATTGAAATGTAACTTTTCAAATACACAGTTGCAATGACAGGCAATTTTACAGTAACCTTTCAAATATATTGATGCTTGATTTACCTAAATAAACAAATCCTATTACTTGCAGCCTCGAAAATTCATTGTAAGGTATGCTGCAATATGTAAAAGAGGGAAATGGTGTGGTAGCATGTATTTACATTTCATATGTCAGAGATAAAGTATTTGGGAATGAATACAAAAGACTGTATTTGGGATGTGTTCTCTGGTTACTATTAGTGACAATTCCTGTGGGTTTGCCCAAAATATTCAACAGATATGCAGCTGATTCACCAAATTGTTCATGAATACGAAATTATTCAAAGAGAAATGTACAACTTCGCGTAGCATCATTATCTTGAAAGCTCTTCCATGTATATTTTATACGTGACGGAATATTTCACAAATTGCAAACTTTTGTTAACATGGAAAGCATAATAAGGTAAATATAGTACCTATGTAATTGAGAATATAAATCAATCAAATGAATGATGAATTAGGTCTTTTAGCTATAAATATTTGGAACGATATATTAATTTAGGTTTTTATGATATAGGACTCACAAGGGAGTATTGTTCTGGAATAATACATAGTTTAAATTCAAAATTAACAGAAAGAATTTAATAAAAATTAGACTGTAATATATTTTATTAAGGTATTATATATTATCTGAATTTATTATATATATTATTATTAGAAAAGGCAATTTTAAATTGAATTTGCATGCAAAATCTACTATGAAGAAATTTAAAAAAAATAAATACTAAATATAATTACTAAAAATAATCATTTTTAATGAATAGTCATTACTAAAAATAATCATTCTATATAATTCTCATTACTTAAAATAATCATTTTAAATGTAATCATTACACAATTGTTACAGTGTGGAATTTCACAATCAATTATTATGACATATATGCAAGTATTAAGACCTCTTTTATAAACACAATTTTTCAAATTGTTTAAATACCTTATAACATTAATTGTATAGAAGTATTTTAAGTTTCTAGTATGATAAGAACAAAAAAAAATTATCTTCAAAAGAATTATAAGCTAACATAAGATACGTATACTTCTACATATTTGTTTGTTGTTGTAGTCTTTTCTGCAAAACTGGCCTTTGAGGTTTGAGGAAAAGCTTTTAAAATCAATTTTAATCACAATAATTCAACGTTAGTAATATCACATAAAGGGCCTAATGGCCAAGTGATAAGCCCTTTTGAGCTCGGTGCCACAGTGGTCGAGTCCTGGTGGCACCATGAATGTTTGTAGTGGTTTGGAATCAACTATACAACTAGGTCTCTGTCTAATCTGACTATTGGTCCTAGGACTGACAAACCAACCCTTTAAAAAGAAATATTATCCGGTCTTGAAATCTACCAGTAAGCACACTGCCTTTTGCTCATCATGGGACTGTTGAGCCATTGAAGAAGAAAAAAATACAACCGTTATTTGTTCTTAATTTAAAAAAAAGGAATAAACATATTCTCTAATTTCGTCCAATTCCATAAATAATTCCTTTTACCAACCACTTTAGACAATCTTCAAATATTATATTTAAGTAAAACATGTTATATAAAAAGCAATATATATATATATATATATCATATTTTCCAAGGAACTACAACTGTTTTAACGCAGTCTGGGTATAGTTTCTTCAGCAAGAAAAGACAAATCCCTATTCTTGCGGATTTTCAAAATGTTGTAATATCTGCAAGATATTTTGGAGGAAATGCATTTCCCAAATATTTGAAAGGTTATCAAATTTTGCCGACCTTACCATGAAGAAAATGAAAAGAAACAAAGAAATTTTAACATGAAATATTCTGCATTCTACTGGCACGAAAATGGTAAAGTCTACGACTTAGCTTTTTGCGGCCGGCTTACGGCTATGCGAAAAGACCAACAACAGAAATAAAGTCGCATTTCTTGAGAAACACGGCATTCCATACCATCAAAATAGGATGGAGAGAATGTCCAAAATTTTGACACAAACTGTCACGAACGTGTGGGTTCCCATTTTACATTTTTAGCCCTTCTCAAGAAAAAAAAATGGGAAGTCTGCGAACTTTTTTTATTTCTTTTTATCAATAAATAATGAATTTCTTTATTCGAGAGTGTTAGAGTTTAGATTTAGACGTCTCCCATTTTATAAAAAAAAATACTTAAGGAATGTTAGTGAACATTGCGCTTGTTATTTTGACACTGGAAAAATATCTTTGTGATGGGTTTGACTTTGTGAAAAATGTGTTTGACAACCACTCGATAAAACGTGATATAAAGACAAAATATAAAGTATATAAAGACAAAAATATCTCCTTTAAGAAAAACGGCAAATTAGGTAAATTTCATCTACATTATGTCTTCTACAACGTTTATTTTTTGTCTAAAGTTATTATGTTCAATACGCTGAGGTTAAATATGGTTACTTGTTAGCGTAAAGTTAAAATAAAAATATGTTTTCTATTTTTGGATAAATGACTAAAAACCTTTTATTGGTTAAACAAACAAGAAAATACCGGAAATGATTTAAAGATTTTTTATGGCTTTTCCTTTGATTAAATAATATGAAATTTTTTGTGGATTTGTAAATAAGGAAGTGAAAAGTTATGAAAAAGTGTGAATGATGATATTCAGTAAAAAAATGATGATGTTCAGTAAATTTATTAATATTGTTTAAATAAAAATCAAAAATTATCTTATAAATCTAAAATTGTTATTTAAAACATAAAATAAATTTCGAATAATCAATTTTAATTACAATAATTTAACATAAGTAATATAATACTAGGAGGCCCGCTGGCCGAGTGATTAGAACTTCCCTGCTTGGGGCCACAGGGTTTGTGTCCTGGGGTGCCATGGGTGTTTGTAGTGGTTCGGAATACACTTCAAACTTAGTTCCCGACCTATTGTAAGTATTGGGCGTAGGGCTGATTCCGTAAAAAAGAAATTGTCTCCTGTCTCAAAATCTGCAATGGGACACACGCCCTGGGCCCTTCATAGGGTTGTAAAGTCAGTCAAGAAAGATATATTACAAGCCTTTAACCATTTGTTATTTTTTCTATTTTTTAAAGTAATACATTTATTCTCCAATTATTTTCAATTCCATAAATAATGCATTTTATGACCATCTTTAAAGATTCTAAAAATGTTATAGTTATGTAGAGAAAATTAAATAAAACTATTGCAGAAAAAAAAACAAATATCATATTTTCCAAGGAACAACAACTGTTCTAACGCAGTCTGGGTATAGTTTCTTCAACAAAAAAAAATCCAAACAAATCCCTATTCTTAGGGATTTTTCAGAATGTTGTAATATCTGCAAGATGCTTTGGCGGAAAAGCATTTCCCAAATATTTGAAAGGTTATCAAGTTTTGTCGACCTTACCCTGAAGAAAAAAAAGAAAGAAACAACGAACGTTTAACATGGAATATTCTGTATTCTACAAAATGGCACGAAATGGTAAAGTCTACGACTTAGCTTTTTGCGGGCGGTTTACGGCTATGCGAAAAGACTAACAACAGAAAAAAAAGTCACATTTTTTCAGAAACACGGCATTCCATACCATCAAAATAGGATGGAGAGAATGTCCAGAAATTTTAAACAAACTGTCACGAACGTGTGGGTTCCCATTTTACATTTTTAGCCCTTCTCAAGAAAAAAAAATGGGAAGTCCGTGAACTCCTTTGAGAAAAACGGCAAGTTAAGATAGTTTCGTCTATATTGTGTCTTCTACAGCATTTAATTTTTGCGTTGAAAGTCTGTTATATTCATTACAGTGAGATATAAAATTTACCTTGCTAATGTAAAGTTAAAATTAAAACGTGTTTTCTATTTTTGGGTAGATGATTTAAATTGTTTTATTGTTTAAACAAAGAAGAAAATACTAGAAATGACTTAAAAATTATTTATGGCTTTTCTTTTAATTAAATAATATAATTTTTTTTTAAGTTAAAAATTATTATAAAATGTTATTAAAATTTACTGTGAAGAAAAGTTTTCAAAAAGTAATTAAAATTACGCAGTTGTTTCATTGTAGAAATTCGCAGTCAAATATTATGTCATATATGCAAGTACTAAAGCATGTTTTATAAACGCGGTTTTTTCAAATTGTTTAAATAACTTACAGCCCTATTTGTTTCAATCTTTTTATCATTCTAAGTATTGTAAGTTTCTAGCATTATAAGAAAAAAATAAAAAGAAAAGAATTATAAGCTAACATAAGATACGCATATTTTTATATATTTGTGCGTTGTTATAGTCTTTTCTACAAAACTGACCTTCGATGGTTGAGGAAAAGGTTCTGAAACTAATTTTAACTAAATAATTTAACGTTAGTAATATAATATGAGCAGGCCTATTTTATCTGTGCCGCGGGGTTCGATTCTGGCGGTGCCATGAATATTTGTAGTGGTCCGGAATCAATTTGGTCCCGATGTAATATGGCTGTTGGTCGTAGGGCTGATAACCGGACCCTGCAAAAAATAATTTCTCCTGTCTCGAAATATTACAGTAAGCCTATGGCCCACTATGGGGCTGTTGAGTCAGTGAAGAAGAAGAATATAATAAAAGCATTTAATCCTTTATAAAATTTTCTTTTATTTTGAAAAAGCAACAAACCTATTCTATAATTACATCCAATTCCAAAAACAATGTATTTCATTCACTTTAGACATTCTGGAAATATTATATTCATGCAAAGCCCGTTAATTAAAATGCAGAAAAAAAATCACATTTTCCAAGAAACTACAACTATTTTAACGTAGTCTGGGTATAATTTCTTCATAAAAAAAATTCCTATTCTTAGGAATTTTCAGAATGTTGTAATATCTGCAAGATGCTGTGGCGTAAAAGCATTTCCCAAATATTTGAAAGGTTATAAAGTTTTGCCGACCTTACCCTAAAGAAAAAAAGAAAGAAACAACGAAATTTTAACATGGAATATCCTGCATTATACTGCGGCACGAAATGGTAAAGTCTACGACTTACCTTTTTGCGGGCGGCTTACGGCTATGCGAAAAGACCAATAACACAAAAAAATTCTCATTTCTTGAGAAACACGACATTCCGTACCATCAAAATAGGATGGAAAGAATGTCCAGAATTTTGACACAAACTGTCACGAACGTGTGGGTTCCCATTTTACATTTTTAACCCTTTCTCAAGAAGAAAAAAAAGGGAAGTCCATGAACTTTTTTATTTCTTTTTATCAATAAATAATGAATTTCTTTATTCGACAGTGTTCGAGTTTAGATCTAGACGTCTCCCATTTTATAAAAAAATAAAATATACTTAAGGAATGTTAGTGAACATTGCGCTTGTTATTTTGACACTGGAAAAAATATACGTGTGATGGGTTTGACTTTAAATACAAGGAAAAAATGAGTTTGACAAGCTTTCGATAAAACATGATATAGTTTAGCATATAAAGATAAAAATATCTCCTTTACGAAAAACGGCAAGTTAAGATAGTTTCATCTATATTGTGTCTACTGCAACATTTACTTTTCGTTTAAAGTCTATTATACTCATTACACTAAGGTATCAAATTTAACGTGCTAATTTAAAGTTAAAATAAAATTGTGTTTTTCTATTTTGGTACATGATTAAAAAATTTTTAGCGTTTGTACAACAAGAAAATACTGGAAAAGATTTAAAAATTTATTATGGCTTTTTTTTATTAAGTAAAGTCAAATTTCTTTGTGGACTTTTAAACAAGAAAGTATATTTTTATAAAAAAAGTTTAAAAAAGAAGATGGTGCTGAGTACATATATTAAATTTTGTTCAAATTAAAATCATAAAAATATCTTATATATCTAAAATAGTTATTTGAAACATAAAATGATTTTTTCAGTAATCAATTTTAATTACAATAATTTAACATAAGTAATATAATACTAGGAGGCCGGATGGCCGAGTGATTAGAACTTCCCCGCTTGGGGTCACAGGGTTTGTGTCCCGGGGTGCCATGGGTGTTTGTAGTGGTTCGGAATCCACTTCAAACCGTAGTTCCCGACCTAGTATAAGTATTGGGCATAGGGCTGATTCCGTAAAAAGGAAATCGTCTCCTGTCTCAAAATCTGCAATGGGACAGACGTCCTGGGCCCTTCATAGGGTTGTAAAGTCAGTCAAGAAAGATATATTACAAGCCTTTAATCATTTGTTAAGTTTTCTTTTTTTTAAAGTAATACAATTATTCTCCAATTATTTTCAATTCCATAAATAATGCATTTCATCACCATCTTTAAACATTCTAAAAATATTATAGTTATGCAGAGAAAGTTAGATAAACATTTTGCAGAAAAAAAAAACAAATATCATATTTTCCAAGGAACAACAACTGTTCTAACGCAGTCTGGGTATAGTTTCTTCAACAAAAAAATCCAAACAAATCCCTATTCTTAGGGATTTTTCAGAATGTTGTAATATCTGCAAGATGCTTTGGCGGAAAAGCATTTCCCAAATATTTGGAAGGTTATAAAGTTTTGCCGACCTTACCGTGAAGAAAAAAAAAAGGAAACAGCAAAATTTTAACAGGGAATATTCTGCATTCTACTGGCACGAAATGGTAAAGTCTACGACTTAGCTTTTTGAGGGCGGCTTACGGCTATGCGAAAAGACCAACAACAGAAAAAAAATTCGCATTTCTTGAGAAACACGACATTCCATACCATCAAAATAGGATGGAGAGAATGTCCAGAATTTTGACACAAACTGTCACGAACGTGTGGGGTCCCATTTTACATTTGTAGCCCTTCTCAAGAAAAAAAAAATGGGACGCCCGTGAACTTTTTTATTTCTTTTGATCAATAAATAATGAATTTCTTTATTCTGGAGTGTTAGAGTTTAGATGTAGACGTCTCCCATTTTATAACAAAAAAATACTTAAGGAATGTTAGTGAACATTGCGCTTGTTATTTTGACACTGGAAAAATATCTTTGTGATGGGTTTGACTTTAAATACAAGGAAAAAATGAGTTTGACAACCTTTCGATAAAACGTGATATAGTTTAGCATATAAAGATAAAAATATCTCCTTTAAGAAAAACGGCAAGTTAAGATAGTTTCATCTATACTGTGTCTACTGCAGCATTTATTTTTCGTTTAAATTCTATTATATTCATTACACTGACGTATAAAATTTAATTTGTTAATGTAAAGTTAAAATAATGCGTTTTCTATTTTTGGATATATGATTAAAAATGTTTTATTGTTTAAGAAAAGCAAGAAAATACTGGAAATGACTTAAAATTTCTTCATGGCTTTTCCTTTGATTAAATAATATGAAATTTCTTTGCGGATTTGTAAATAAGAAAATGAAAGCTTTATAAAAAAAAAGGCTAAATTTATTATATGTTGCTTAATTGAAAATTATTAAAATAACTTATAAATCTAAAATAGTGAATTAAAACTAATATCACATTTACCAAGGAACTGCAACTGTTTTAAAGCTGTCTGGGTATAGTTTCTGAAACTGATGATTGTAATTATTGAACTCCAGAAGTTAAGCTAAACTAAATGATTTTCCATTAACTAAAACCTCCATAAGTTATACTTTCTTAATCATCTTTACGATGCCAATAAAAATAATATAATAATAATATAATATATGAATGCTTTGTATGCAGTTATGAGTTTTGGTAAAGAAACATGTATTTTACAGAGAAAAATCAAGCACTCCAAGTAAGAAATCTGCTTATTTCAGCTAGACAATAATTTGCTTTGTGTAACTTCACGTTATGTGCTTTGATAATACCAAATCAAACACTACTCATAATTCTGGTGCAGTTCCCTTGTCATATTTTCCGTATATCCTTCTAGAAAAAGGCTTAAGAACTCGTATAATTCTCTAATAGGAATCGTATTGTATAGATGGAAATAGTACAATATTTACAGAAGTTTCTGTTAAACTGATTGCTTCTCCTGCAGTTGTACAATTTAACATTTTAAAATATATTGAAAACTTATTGATATATACAAATATTGGCAGGGAATGTCACGTGATAATGTCGCAAATCTAGTAGAAATGAACGAATTTGCTACTCAAATATTTGAATCAATGAGAATCAAAGCTAAGAGCGATTAAAATCATTTTTAAATTCGTAATTATCATACTTGGTACTGTTTCAACAAGAAAAATAACATTTATGTTACAGACTGTAATGCATAATGATCGCGTGGGATGGATGCATAATAACTGCTATTGACCTAAATTATGGCCTCAAGACCCAAATGATTAAAGCACAATTAAAATTGACTTGAAAGAAGGACTATGTAATGTGTATATTTTGACAGTTGATTTTTACTTGAAATCTTAAATCTCAAGCTTCGTGTAATCCTCATAATATGTTGTTTAAATCGATACTTAAATAGGCAGATATATATTCAGACATTTCTAAGTCTACATCGCATAAATTTGTTAAATAATTAATAATAATAGTGTCATTATTTTTCATAATTTTGTGTATTTTTTCGTTTAGCTATTTTTGATAGTCGTGTCACTATATAAGCAAAACGTAAATGGTAAATATTGTATAAAGTGAACCTTATGTTGAAGATAATCTCAAATTTAACCCATCTAATCAGTGCCGCTTTTCATTCATTCAAGAATAAAAACGGGGAATTTTACAGCCGGGTCAGTGAAATGGTTATTTTGTTGAATGATATGGTATTGTCTTATTCACAATACTGTATAGTCATATTCATGTATTGTCATATTCGCAATACTGTATTGTTATATTCATGTATTGACCTATTCGTAATACCGTATTGTCGTATTGTATACCGTATCATGCAATATCGTGAATATGCATGATACTGTATTATACAATGGCGTCCAAAAGTTAAGCATAATTGGTAATTATGTAAATAATAGAGGAACTATAGGTCAGAAAACTGGCTATAAAAATTTTTCACTTTAGTGAATAACAAATAAAATGAAAAGATGCTTCTGCGATTTTGCTGTGTTTGGTCCCCTCTTTTAGGCAAGTAAACTGAGCAACGATTTTCCATACTTGTTACCATATTGTGTGTAAATTGTGGGCTCAAAGAGTTCCAAACATCATGGACAGTTCTTTTCAATTCTAGAATTCAGCTCAGTGGATTCAGAAGTGCTGCAAGTTGCCTTCTAAGCATTCTAAAACTATTTGTATAAGACTCCCATCAGTATGAAAATAGGCAGCGTTTTTCAATGGATTTTTTCCGTTTCAAAGAAATAGTTCACGGTGACAAGGCACGTTATATTTCAGGAATATAAAGTCAGGATCGATAGCACATCAAAACAGACAATACAGGTTTCAAGAAATTCGTATCTGCATCTTTTAGTCGTCACAGATCACATCTCAAAGATATGGAGATATGTGCAACCATCCACCAACATAATACTTACAAACTAAGGCGAAACGTAAAATATTTTTTGTATATTCGTTTCCCGCTAGAGTGAAAAAGTTCTACAATAGTTTCCGAAACATATTAAAGAAATAAGATTAATCAATATATCTCTTCCAACTCCGTTCCTCTTTGGGTTTTAAATATTCGAAATTAAACAAACTGAAAATTAAGTAAACGTTCAATTTTCAATGTTTTTTAAATTTGAGATTTTTTCCTGTTAGCATGAAAATGTTGAAATACCTAAGCAAAAGTGCACAATTTTAGAGTAGTCAAAAACTTTCTTCAAAGTTCCTGTCACTTTCATGCCTAAATATGCAAAATTAGCTGAACATGACACCGGATTGAATTTATGAATACCACATTTACATCGGAATCCGAAAAGTTTAAGACAATATCGTAATATATATATATATATAGCAATTCAAAAAATGAAATTTAACTATTCATTTTAAACGATCCATTTAACGATCCAAAAATTAACTAACTTTGTGGTGGTTTTTTATTTATTATTTATTTTTTGAAAGCACGGAAAAGTTGGAAAAATATAAATAAAACAAATCCAAAACTCCTGAGAAATCAATAAATATCTTTTAATTCGATTTAGAGTTTTCAAATGGAAAACGTTTAACACTTAATTGTATTTTATATGACTGATTTAAATAGAAACAAGAACACAATAATTAATTTTTGTTAATTACAGACGCATAAAAACACGAAATATATTTTACATCAATTTCACTCTTACCTAGTCTGTTATGGATGCCCATTATATAATTTAATATAGAATTTCTTATATTCTGAACATTTATATGATTAGTAAGCTAGAATTTTGTTCAACTACTCGAAATACTTTACAAAAAATACATAATTCATTGCACACTGCAAGTAACCTCCTAAATAATCTTGAAAGTTGATCCAATAATACTTAATTTCGTCTAAACGAATTTACAAAAATACCTGCAGTTGAGCGTACCAGAAAGTGCTAATATTTCCGTCGAAAACAAATAAGATCTCCCATACAAATAACTACGTTACAGTTTCAGGACATAAAATTTGATTACAAATTGTCTGGGAATAATAGGAACAGCTGGAACAATAGTTCATCCATTTTCAAAATTGAAGAAACATACGACATTCTCTGGCGAACACTTTTCTTAAAAGGGAAGGCTTAGAAAACAACATTTTTTTTCCCTCTACATCATATGTATATGGATTTTAAAATGGTTTAATAACGCTATATTTTTAAATGCTCTCAAAGATTAAGTGTATAATTTGCAAGAAATTTTTTTTTAAAGCATACGAATAATTTTATAATACTGAAGATGTTTGGAAAGAGTATAAATGTATTTAGTGTATTATTGTTATGTATTTATGTAAAAGTATAAATATAAATTATTAAAAAAATAGACATTTTAGGAATGCAAATATTTTTTTTTTCTTTGTTTCTGTAGAAGATGCGTAACTTTTAGCTGATATTTTTCATATTATTTCAACTAATAATAGAAAAATTTAGAAAAAAAGAAGGCTTAACGATAAAGATAATGACAAAAAAAATGCATTCAAAGTTTGATTCAGAAACATTTGAGTTATGTTTTTATTAAATTTAAATCAAATGATTGCGAAACTCTAAATAGCTAAAAAAATAAAAAAATGATTATGAGAATCATTTATGGATTATAGTAAAATTTATTTGCTGCAAAACCGATTATGTTTGTTTAAATCACAAACTGACTTTGCGTAATTATGTAACTATCGATTCTAAGATTAATGGTGCCTGATGACCAAATGGCTAGCGCTCTGGCGTTCGGTACCACAGGTATCGGGTTCAAATCCCGACTTTACCCATGGGTGTTTGTAGTGGTTCGGAATCCACTTTAAGCCGCAGGTCCCGGCCCTAATAAGATCGTAGAGCGCTGCGGGGGCATTGTTACTCCGCGTCCGTGGCTTACCATCAAGTTACACGCACCCCCTGGGTAATGCAAAGTGAGTATCGTCTGTGCAGCGCTTGCCTTAAGGCATCGAAGACCAAGCTGTCTAAATGTTTGCCAGCTGCATTAGAAGAAACAAAAATTCTAAGATTAATCAACTGTACATTTTTATAACTGAACTACTTTTATGTTTAATTTCTACTTAATAAAAATGATTATATGTATGCTAATATTGATTTCTGTACTAACTATTGTCCATTTTAAGAAAAATTATTCTAAAAATCTGTGTTTCTTATAAGCTTCACGAATTTATCTAAGCCAGTGGGAAGAAACATAGAAATTAAATAAAAAACTGAGAAATAAGAATTAACATTATTTTCGGCTGATTTTACATATTTACACCCCGAAGTGGCTATTTAACTAGTACTATTATCATTATCATTTTTATTTATTACTATTTAGTGGCCATTAATTGATGATATGAACAAAATATTAAATTTTTCTGAAATTCTAAAAATTTCTTTTTCTAAACATACAGTAATCGTTGTCTTATACAAACAAAATTACTTTTTTGGAGAGTATATTAATCACTTTTTCCAAAAAAAAATATCAATTACATATCATTTTTCAAAAAATAATTTACTATGTTGATTTCAATATTTTTTTCTATCTTTTTTTTTCAATTCTATACTTAAATGATCTATTTTTACATTTATTTTTATAGATTTCTATAAAATCAATATCATTATAGTTTCTTTTAATAGTTAAGAGCTATTAAATAAATTAGGCGTTATTATATGCCTTCCAATTTATTTTTTGTGCTTAAATCTAATGCAGGAATTCATCCTTCTATAGAATTATTGTTAATTGGACTTTTTTCATTCTTACTCAAGGTCTAAGATTTTTTTCTAAGTTAATGAGATGTTAAAACTAGAGTTTTAATAATTTTTTTGTATTTTTTTAGCGAACAGATTGTGTTGCATGTAAAATTTGAAGGTCAAAATATGCTAATTGAAATTTTATTTTTTTAATTTTAAATTCATTAATTCAGTTTTATAATTAGAAAAAAATTTGTAACAAAATATGGAAGTGGTTTATTAAACATTATTATAAATTTTATAATTGACGAGCAGAAAAACTTTCGATTTTCATTTTTTAATAATTTAAAATTAATTGCTTGTGTTTTTAAGCGGATAAGAATTTTTTTTTTTGCTTATTTATTTATTGCTTACAAAATATTATTATCGTTTTTTATATATATTTCGTGTTTTTTATCAATATGTAAAAGTATTTAAAAAATAATATGAATATAAAATAATAATATATTTTTTAAAAATATATGTCGTGTTTTTTTATTTAATTACTGAATATATTACGATGAATTCCCATTGAAATTTTTAAGATTTTGAATAACATTAAAAACAAAGAGAGTTTTTAAAGTTTTATTTATCGTTTACGTATTAAATTAAAACCATATCTACTCACATTGCTAACATCTATCATTTTATGGGTGTGAACAATTTTTTTGAAACAAAGCAGCAGAACGTATTATACTTCAGTTTAACGAGGGCTTATCAACAGGCTTTAAATTAAAAAAAACTGTAACACCGTACTCCCAGGTGCCATGAATGTCGATGAAAGATGATTAAAAAAAGATATAACAATCACTATCAAATCTTATTTTAATACACCGATTACTAATTTCCCAAATTCTTCGATTGAAATTCTTTAATTACTTTAAGACACTTCTAAAGACTTCATCAAGGGGTTAAAATGCATTTATGGTGAATTTGAACATGAACTCTTTTTAACTCCAGATGTACATATAACCAATGTGTTATAAGTCGAGTATTAATGAATATAATAATTAATGAAGTATTAATGAATATATTACCATGAATCCTCATTGAATTGCATAAGATTTTGAATAACTTTAAAAATAAATAGATTTCTTAAGGTGTTATTTATCTTTTGCATATTAATTATTCTAAAATATCATATATGAAACTGCAACCAGGTGCTCTGAATGTTGATGAAAGATGATTCACGAAAGTTGTAACATTCGCTATCAAATCCTTTTACATTAATACACCGATTATTAATTTCCCAAAATCTTCAACTGCAATTTTTTATTTACTTTATGAAACTTTTAAAGACTTCACCAACTGATTTAAATATCTTATGTTTTTGAACATGAACTCTTTTTTCAGGCCAGATGTAAGCATAATCAATCTGTTATAAGTCGTTTATTGAATTTAATTACTGAATATATTACGATGAATCCCATTGAATTTTTTTAAGAATTTGAAAAACATTTAAAATAAATAGAGTGTTTTTAAGTTTTATTTATCGTTTACGTATTAAATTAAAACTATATATCCTCACATTGCGAACATCGATTATTTTATGGATGTAAACAAAATTTTTTTGGAAACAAAGCAGCAAAACACATACTTCAGTTTGAGGACGGTGTATCCATAAACAACAGGCCTTAAATTAAAAAAAATAATAATAACAACAAAATAAATGTATAAACATCAATATGTTAATGTGTTCCTCAACAAAATGAATTTTACATGCAGCCCTCCCACCAGCTTTATTAAGCGCTAATGCAAGCTGATAAAATAACAATAACACGTAAGGTAAAGTAGATGACGGTACATCGATCCAGGAGTACCCTCAAAACCTTCGCATATCGATCATCGATAAAACAATACCCCTATCTGACATCAATTCTCGAGAAGAATATTCTTCAAGAAAAATTAATAATTCCTATTAGTGTATTAAGAAATCGGGGATGTACTACATGAAGCTGCAGCAGTTGGAAGAAAAACCGATGGCAGAAGCGTGTTTCGAAATGACTTAACTGGAGAAAAAGAAGAAGTTGAAGCTTAATATAGTGTCTGCCCGAGTCTACTTTACAATGTAAATTAAACCACAACTGTGTAACGCAGTTAAGAAACTCACTGCTGAAAGCGAATTTTTCCGATATTTGAAAGGGAGTGGGAAACAGCGTGAGGGATAGTGCACAAATGGCAAGTTTTGAACTAATTGCCTTGTTTGCAAGTAAAAAAAAAAGCTATTGCATGTGCAAATGTTTGTGGATTCAGTGTTCCTAGAGCATTGTTTATGTGTGCATCTTTTTATCAAATTAATAAGTCTTTCTATTTAAGTGCAGTATGCGTCTGTTTATCAAAATTTTGAAAGATTTAAATACATAATGAACCCTTGTATGTCCGCTACACTCATATTTCACCATTAAGATGGCGATTTTGTATATTTTGTATAAGAAATAGTTCAAACCACTGTTTTTTTATTTAAACTTTTTAACTTTGAAATCAATTAACGTGGTAAAAAAAAAATTGAAGAATATATGATACCATTAAATGTATTATTATTAACGCAGAAATATATCTAAACCAATCAAAGCTATTATTACTCAGGCTTTACTGGATCATTGTTATCTTTTTATCAAGAATAAGTTTTTGTATTTAAATGAGGTATGCATCTGTTTATTCAAATGTCGAAATATTTAAATGGATAATGAATCCATATAAAGCTGCCACACTCATATTTCACCATTCAAATGGCGATCTAGTATCTTTTGTAAAAGAAATAGGTTAAACCACTTTTTTTTTATACGTTTTAGCTTTGAAATCTCTTAAATACTTTGGCGTGATAAAAAAAATAGAATGATATAGTATAGCATTAACTATATTATTATTAATGAAAAAATATATATAAACCTAAAAAAGTTTTTAATGCTCAAGCGTTACTAGAGTATTGTTTATGTGTGCATATTTTTATCAAATGAATAAGTCTTTGCATTTAAATGCGGTATGTTATTGTTTATTCAAATGTCGAAATTTTTACTATTAAATTTTTTTATTAATTAAATCATTTATTAAATTTATTTATTTTTTGACTATTAAATTAAAACTATATCTGCTCACATTGTTAATATCGATCATTTTATTAGTGTAAACAAAATATTTTGGAAACAAAGCAGCAGAACATAACATATTTCAGTTTAAGGAGGGCGTATCAATAAACAACAGGCCTTAAATTAAAAAAAATAATAACAATAACAAAATATGTGTATAAACATCAATATGTTAATGAGTTCCTCAACAAAATCAATTTTACATGCAGCCCTCCCACCAGCTTTATTAAGCGCTAATGCAAGCTGATAAAATAACAATAACACGTAAGGTAAAGTAGATGACGGTACATCGATCTAGGAGTACCCTCAAAACCTTCGCGTATAGATCATCGATAAAACAATACCACTATCTGACATCAATTCTCGAGAAGAATATTCCTCGAGAAAAATTAATAATTCCTATTAGTGTATTAAGAAATCGGGGAAATACTACATGAAGCTGCAGCAGTTGGAAGAAAAACCGATGGCAGAGGCGTGTTTCGAAATGACTTAACTGAAGAAAAGGAAGAAGTTGAAGGATAATATAGTGTGTTCCCGAGTCTACTTTACAATGTAAATTAAACCACAACTGTGTAACACAGTTAAGAAACTCGCTGCTGAAAGCGAATTTTCCCGATATTTGAAAGGAAGTGGGAAACAGCGTGAGGGATAGTGCACAAATGGCAGGTTTTGAACTAATTGCCTCGTTTGCGTGTAAAAAAAAAGTTATTGCATGTGCAAATGTTTATGAACTCGAGCATTGTTTATGTGTGCGTCTTTTATCAAATGAAAAGAGCTTTGTATTTAAATGCAGAATGGATATTTTTATCCAAATATCGAAATATTTAAATACACAATGAACCCTTGTAAATCTACCACACTCATATTTCACCATTCAAATGGTGATTTAGTATCTTTTGTATAAGAAATAGGTTAAACCACTTTTTTTTTCATTTATACGTTTTAGCTTTGAAATCTCTTAAATACTTTGGCGTGATAAAAAAAATAGAATGATATAGTATAGCATTAACTATATTATTATTAATGAAAAAATATATATAAACCTAAAAAAGCTTTTAATACTCAAGCGTTACTAGAGTATTGTTTATGTGTGCATATTTTTATCAAATGAATAAGTCTTTGCATTTAAATGCGGTATGTTATTGTTTATTCAAATGGTGAAATTTTTACTATTAAATTTTTTTATTAATTAAATCATTCATTAAATTTATTTATTTTTTGACTATTAAATTAAAACTATATCTGTTCACATTGTTAATATCGATCATTTTATTAGTGTAAACAAAATATTTTGGAAACAAAGCAGCAGAACATAACATACTTCAGTTTAAGGAGGGCGTATCCATAAACAACAGCCCTTAAATTAAAAAAAATAATAATAACAACAAAATAAATCTATAAATATCAATATGTTAATGTGTTTCTCACCAAAATGAATTTTACATGCAGCCCTCCCACCAGCTTTATTAAGCGCTAATGCAAGCTGATAAAATAACAATAACACGTAAGGTAAAGTAGATGACGGTACATCGATCTGGAGTACCCTCAAAACCTTCGCATATCGATCATCGATAAAACAATACCACTATCTGACATCAATTCTCGAGAAGAATATTCTTCAAGAAAAATTAATAATTCCTATTAGTGTATTAAGAAATTGGGGAAATACTACATGGAGCTGCAGCAGTTGGAGAAAAACCGATGGCAGAGGCGTGTTTCGAAATGACTTAACTGAAGAAAAGGAAGAAGTTGAAGGATAATATAGTGTCTGCAAGAGTCTACTTTACAATGTAAATTAAACCACAACTCTGTAACGCAGTTAAGAAACTCGCTGCTGAAAGCGAATTTTTCCGATATTTCAAAGGGAGTGGGGAACAACGTGAGGGATAGTGCACAAATGGCAGGTTTTGAACTAATTGCCTCGTTTGTGGGTATAAAAAAAGCTATTGTTCGTGCAAATGTTTGTTAACTGAGTGTTCCTAGAGCATTGTTTATGTGTGCATCTTTTTATCTTTTTTTTTCTTTTTATTTTATCCTTGTAAACTCGCCACACTCATATTTCATCATTCAAGTATCTTTTGTATAACAAATAGGCTAAACCCTATTTTTAAAAAACTTTTTAGCTTTGAAATCAACTAAACACTTTGGCTCAATAAAGAAATTGAAGGATATATAATACCATTAACTGTATTATTATTAATGTAAGAATACTCGTATATCTAAATCTAACAAAGCTACTATTACTCAAGCGTTTCTAGAGCATTGTTTATGTGTGCATCTTTTTTATGAAACGACTAAGTCTTTGTATTTAAATGCATCTGTTTATTCAAATATCGAAATATTTAAATATATAGTCAAACCTTTTAAATCTGCCACACTCATATTTCACCATTCAAAGGGCGATTTAGCATCTTTTGTATAAAAAAAACAGGTTAAACCATATTTTTTTTTATTTAAACCTTTTAGCTTTGAAATCAATTAAATACTTTGTCGTGGTAAAAAAATAGGAGGATACGTTATATCATTAACTGTAATATAATTAATGTAAAAATATATCTACACCAAACAACTCTATTAGGCCTGAATGGCCGAGTGTCTACCGCTCTGGTGCTAGGTGAAACGGGTTTGGAGTTCGATTTCTGGCTGTGACATGGGATGTAGTGATTCGGAATCCACTTTAAATCGTAAGTTTTGTTTGTCGCTCTACGGTCTTCTTGTGCACACGAGGACTAAACAGACCGGGATTTACATTTACTTAACGTTAAGCCGTAGGTACCGGTACAGGTCTCATATGAATGCAAGAGCGTCACGGACAGAAGTCACAGGTATTCCATCACAACAGAAGCTGGCACCCCCTTTCCCTCTACCATGAGTCCATATGGGTTCGTGGTCTTGATGACTACCAAGTGGGATAAATAAGATCAACAACACAATACTATTATTACTCAATTTTTATCGAATTTGTTATGTTGCTTTTAAAAAATGGTAATAATGCAAAATCGACTTGCTTTGATCAGACAATGCATGCTTAACCATAAGAGGTAGCAGTTAAACGTACTTTTTACATAAAAACAGCATTGAATCACAATTTTTTATGTTGGGGTATGAGGACGGAGATTTCAGGAAGTACTCTTGTTTTAAGACTTATCGTTATTTTATTAGAAAATGCAAAATTAATTTTAATCTCAAATAGTTTTGCAATGTTATGTATGTTGTTATTAGACACGGATCTATTGGTTATCATATTGTGTTTCTTGGTTCAAAATTTGGCGAGCAAATTAAAAGAATTATAGCGATGGGGCTGATAAACACAACAAATAAATAAGTAGAAAATAATTTCCAATCATTTACCGGTGACGATTTGTGAGCTTCATTTGTGCCCTTCTTGGTGAAGTACATTCCAAATTAAAGTAGGGCTACATTCGAACATTAACTTACTAGAATAATAACATTATATATGTTATTTTATAATAAGTATCTTAAATTATAATTAGTATCTTGTAAATACTTATAAGTAAGTATTTACAAGAGCCCGTTGGCTGAGTGACTAGTGCTCTGGCGCTCGATGCCACAGGTTTCAGGTTCGAGTCTTGGCGGTACTATGCATGTTTATAGTAATTCGAAATCCATTTTAAATCGTAGGTCCCGATCTAATATGATTGTAGGGATGACAATCCTACCCGTAAGAAAAAAACATCTTCTGTCTCGTAATATGCCACTAAGCAGATGACCTTGGCCCACCACGGGGCTGTTGTTGCAATGAAGAAGAATGTATTTATAAAGTACCAGTCATGTAAATTTGCAATATTAAATTATTTATCAAGTCCCAACATATAATCTTAAGGATGCGTTGTTTCCTGCCAAGGTCATACATTGCCTTAAGGAAGGTAACACATCAAATTAAAGTAAATCATTGTATATCTTATTGCATCAATTGCTGTATTAATATTTTCATATTGAGCTAATAATTCCACAATTTCTTTCTAATATTATGCCCTTTAAAATATTTGCTTTCTATTTCATTTACACACATAATTTTCATAATTTTTGAGAGAAAAAAACGTTTCGAAATTTTCCTAAAAAAATGAACCAGCTTTTAAACAAGAAATTAAAGAAAATAACAACATAATAGATATTTTCTCCTGTGAACTATTTAATCTGTTAATACCTCCAAATCTATTTTTCAATAAAATATAATATAGCTTTTTTTCATAGTTAACGATATAAAAATGTATATTGAATTTAAGATTGCTAGGCTCAACGTGATATTGAATTTTTGAGAGTTTGTTGCTAAGGAATCAATATATGGATTATTGTGATCGCATTTAAATTACATATGTACCAATAATGAAAACGCACCTACATATCGTAAAGCTATAATAATGTGTTAATTTTTTTCAGTGAGGAAAAATATAAGAACATCCATCCAGAATTATGGTTAAATTTCCGTGTATTTTGTCTATAATGTAGGAGAAAACATAAAAACTTTGGTTCTCTTTACTGCCGAAAAATCAAAGCAAATTGTTTTACGTATTCTCCACCAAATATACTTTTCTTTTTCAAATTCGTAATTGGAACGAATTAAATTTATGTCGACTAACATGCTACCTAAGTGCTACATTACAAGTTGGGCAATACATAAAAAAATTCCTTTAATTTTGTTATCCTTTTGGCAAATATAAACAACAATTTTCGAAAATATATTTATTTATTGTAATAATCTATGTTTAATCGATTGAACAATATTCATTGCTTCTTTAGAAATTCTTCTTTACTCTTGAAAATAAGAATTAATAAATTCAAGAATGTTGTTCCATTGTAACTGCTTGAAGTAATTGTGAATATATTAAAAAAAAATATTTCCAACTTAATTTAATAATAAATAAAATTTAATTTAATGACAATTTAGTTTCTTAAATTAAATGTGGGTTTTCAAAGAGAAATGAAATATTTTAAGTTTTTTATTTATGTTCAACCTCTTGAAAAAGTTTTTTAACTCTGTTATTATTTTAATATTCCTTAAACATTTATTTACGCTTAAAAAACTGCAACGGTTCTTTAATTTAGACATATTATTCTCAGAAAGCGTCAAAAACAAAAGTAATGCAGGACAAAAACAAGAATTGAAAGAACAGAAATGAATGGGGAATTCCTTTCATAATTAGGTTATTAATAAATTATCAAACACAGAACGAAAATAACGGCTAATTAAAGAATGAAAAAAGATCTTCAAATCCAAACTAATAATTAATGTGCTTTCGAGAAAAGTGCTTGCAGAGATTTCGTTGTTTTCTCTCATAATTGAGAAATGAATTTTTTTTTAATATTCATAAAAAAATATTTATCTGAAGATTCATTGAAATGCCAAACAAATACAAAGTAATCAAAGAAAAAAAATTGCATTAGGAAATAAGCATATATTTCATTCAAATGTATAAAGAGTGTCATAACAATATTTTGTTAAATAAATTTACTAAGTTAGTTTTTTTTTTAAAAATAATTCATTTTTACTTGTAAATACTACGACTACATATAAATTGATTATTGAGTTTAGATTTACTATTAAAACGATAAACCTTGCTGTGTGATATAATAATATCTCAAAAATTATATTATTTTTATGTATTTAATAATTTGTTTCAGTAGGAAAAATTTTATTATATTCATAAAAGGAATGAAATATAAAAAAAGAATCATACCATGAATGTCTTTTAATGTACCAGGAATATTAATCTTAGATGAATTTCTTAAAGAAAATTTAAAATAACTGTAATGAAATATGTATAAATGAGGATTGTATTTAAATTCTCTATTAGAATACGTTATTTTGTCTGATTTGATGCAGTAAAATTTTTACTGCAGTATATTTGATTATAGTAAAAAGTCTTAGTAGGGTAATATAATAATCAACATGTATGAAGACTATTCTAACAAAAAAAAATGTTCACTAAACCATTTCTTTCACAAAATGAATAGTTTAAAATAAATGTTTTTAAAAAATGTAATTCAATATCAAGAACCCATTAAATTTTGCAGTAACTTTCATATATTATTTTTGAAATGGTTTCAATTTTCCCTTGGTAGTATTCTCTATGTCAATTTCTTAAATATATATATATATATATATATATATATATTATTTGCTTTGTCAGATAGTCTGACTTTTGAGGTTTTCTTGTTTACTGTTGTGAGATATAGACTAATGCTGGTTTATAGACATGGAGTTCTCCATTATGTAATGATTAGCAAGCTTAAAAAAAATGATAAAATGATGTGAAGAAGTAATAAAAAATCCAATATAAATGCTTGAAGTAATTGTGAATATATTAAAAAATATTTCGAAATTAATTTAATAATAAATAAAATTTAATTTAATGGGAATTTAGTTTTTAAATTAAATGTGGGTTTTCTAAAAAAATTAAGCACTTACATGCAATTACACTACTTAAATTAAGCATTTTTAAATATGTTCCATCTCTTTGAAGGTTTTTTTTTTTAATTATGTTATTATTTTAATATTTGTAAACATTTATTTACGCTTAAAAAACTGCAATGGTTCTTTAATTTAGACATATTATTCTCAGAAAGCGTCAAAAACAAAAGTAATGTAGGAGGACAAAAAAAAAAAGAATTCCAAGAATAGAAATGAATGGGGAATTCCTTTCATAATTAGGTTATTAATAAATTATCAAACACAGACCGAAAATAACGGCTAATTAAAGAATAAAAGAAAGATTTTCGAATCCAAACTAATAATTAATGTGCTTTCGAGAAAAGTGCTTGCAGAGATTTCGTTGTTTTGTCTCATAATTCAGAAATGATTTTTTTAATATTTATAAGAAAAAGATTTATCTGAAGATTCATTGAAATGCAAAACAAATACAAAGTAATCAAAGAAAGAAAATACATTAGGAAATAAGTATATATATATCATTCAAATGTATAAAGGGTGTCATAAAATTATTTTTTGATAAATAAATTTACGAAGGTAGTTTTTTTAAACAAAATTATTCAATTTTACTTGTACAAAATAAGACTATATATAAATTGATTATTCTGTTTAGATTTACTATTAAAACGCTAGTCCTTAATGCATAATTTAATATTGCTTCAAAAATTATATTATGTTAATGTATTTATTAATTTGTTTAAGTAGGAAAAATTTTACTATATTCACAAAATGAATGAAATATAAAAAATAATCATATCATGAAGGTCTTTTCATTTAATAAATGTACCAGGAATATTAATCCTAGATGAATTTCTTAAAGAAAATTTAAAAGAACTGTAATGTAATATGTATAAATGAGGATTGTATTTAAATTTTCTATTAGAATACATTATTTTGTCTGGTTTTAAGATATAAAACTTTTACAGAAGTATATTTGATTATAGTAAAAATTCTTACTAGGGTAATATAATAATCAATATGCGTGAAGAACATTTTAACAAAAACATTTTCAATACCCTATTTTTTTTCAAAATGTATAATTTAAAAGAAGTTTATTTTAAAAATTGTAATTTATATCAAAAACCCCTTAAGATTTTATAGTTACTTGTATAAATTTAAAATTAAATTTCCATTTATTATTTTTGAAATATACTATCATTTTCTTGTGTTGATACACATGTCTCGTGTAGTTAAGGAATAGTGTGTCGCATAACCTATCTAGACAATGTTTCAATTTTCGTTGGTAGTGTTTTTTATATTAATTTTTAAAAATATATATATATATATATATATATATATTCTTTGACAGTTGGTCTGACTTTTTGAGGTTTTCTTGCTTGATGTAGTGACATTATCCTGTCACTGACATTCCTTCTAGAAAGTCGTACTAACCCTGCAATTCTTCAGAATAATGTTGGCTTATAGATATGGGGTTTTTCATTATGAAGTGATTTGCTAACTTAAAAAAAAATCATATAAATGATGTGCAGAAGTATTGAAACAAACCATTATTCTATGCATGGATTATAATGTTTTATATATTAAAAAAACTCTCGTTATTTCTCGTGAAATCCGTTATTTACTGCCAAATAACTGTGAAATCCTTCTTTAGAGGATTTGTGAAAGAGCATTTTTCTTGTAAAAGATCAAATATTAATATTTAAAAAGAAAAAAATGATAATTTTACGTTATTATAGGCTCCAAAATGATCTCTCGAGGCCCAACTCATTAAAAGCAGGCATTAAGTTATTTTAGTCAGGATGTCTGCTTTTTAATGTTATACGTTAAAAATTGTAATAACAAGGAAGTACGAAAAAATTACTATAAATTTAAAATGTATTTTTATATCGATTCATTCATAAGTTGACTTTAACAAACCTTTTTTATTATGAAGAACCTTGCAAAATGTTCTTATAAACAGAATATGCTAAATCATGAAAAAGTATATTGAAATTTAATTGACAGCTTAAAACAGAAAACATCACTAAATCAATTTCATCTGTAGGAAACATTGTTTTTATTCAAACCAGAGTAGTATCTAACAATATTTTTTATGTGTAACTCATTTAATTCTTTAGTTTGTAGTTCGAAATTACAGTAACATGTTCAATCCAAAAAATAAATAAAGCCTACTTTTAAAAATGTTATAAAAGAAGAAAAAATAAAAACAATTTCCCGTGCCTTAAAGGCAATTTTTTTTATAAATCTGATGAGATCTTATCACATTTGTCAACCAGTCATGGACGTAAACAACAAAAATAGAAATAAACTTTCCTGTAGATTTTTTGAGAACAGAAATTGGCAATCAATTTATTCCCATAAAATCATTGCATAGAACTCTAATGTAAATGTTTCCCTGAAATCAGTATAATATTACTAAATGAAATGAAAATTAATTAAAAAAATATTACTTATCACGATACAGATGATTTACAATTTCTTATATTTTTTAAAGAAAAGATGATGTCATTCAGCAAAAAAGAAAAAATACTTAAAAACTAAAAATACTAATACCATAAAACGAAAAAAAATAGGAAGAAACTTTATTGTTCACAATAAAATTAACAAAATAATAATCAAACGCAAAATTCACTTTTTTAAATATATATTTTTTTCTTGATAAGAGGTTGAGGTTATATGTCAGCATATGACTATGACAGCAATTTAAGAAAGTCCATACCACTCTCCCTTAGAATGCTTTAAGTTGTATATAAATAAAGAAACATCAGGCTTCTTAATTAAATAATATTTTTATTAAAAATTCAACAAACATAAACTCAAAAAAGAAATTTCAATTAATATGATGCACCATCAACTAAGAAGAAAAGAAGAACATAGCAGGACAGACAGTGCTTGTTAAGTGCTTAGAGACTAAGGCACATGGACTTATATACCAATCCACTGTTTCTGCAGTTAAAGGTATGCCACCAAGAAGTTTAATAGAAAATTTTGATAATTAATGAATGGATCTAGAAATAAAACCAATTTCCCAAATCTTACGTTCGATTTTTACATTTGCATGAAAAATAAAAAACAGCCTTAAAACAAAAACTTTTAAGCACAACAAGGCAAATATTTTGAACTCATTGTGAGATTTTTCGAAATAATAATTTCTAATTTGCATGTGTTTTCCTAGAGGGTATACAATCAAAGAGAAAATGTTGTATTACGGTTTTATAGAGAATGATTTTTATGTTATAGAGAGAAATAATTGCTCTTCGTACGAAAAATCAACAACGAATTATCATTTTTTCGAATAATGTAACATGGTTTGAACAACTAAAAAACTAATGAATAAACTTATACAGTTCTTTGAATGTTTTAATACATAATACATGTAAGTTATTTACATGATTATGATTCAGTTGCAAGGATAATGGAGTTTCGAAAAATAAGGTTTTTTTTTTTTTTTTTTTTAGAAATTTAAATGTATGATTACAAGGTTTTTTAATGAAGTAATACATAATTCCATTCCAGTTATTATGTTGAAAAACATTATGCAACAACGATTTTATACAAAGAAAAGAATGTTTTTAGTTATAGAGTTATAAATATAGTTATGTGTGTTGAATGAAAGGTTAAGTTGTACTACTTATAGCTTTAAATTGTTTTTAAGATAAGGCTGGGGTGTTAATGCAACAGAATTTAAATCTGATCTTCTATGTAGGAAATATTCTCAAATATTACTTCATTTTTCATATTATATTTTGATACTTGATTGCAAAACTCTTCAGATATTAGCTCTTGTTAAAATTAATAAAATGAATATTAAATAACTCAAAATATTAAAAATATATTATAAATATATTGCTAAATATAAATAGTAATAATAAATAGTACTACTAAATGTATTATTCAAAATATTACTTAAATAATATCATTTGTATTCAAATAATATTTAAACAACTTTAATTTAGACTTTTGAGAAATCCTCTAAATGTACTATGTGAATCAATCTGGTATTTATTTATTTTTCAAAATCTTCATATTAAAAAATTAAGATCCTTGTGAAATACCTATAATTTTAAAATTACCAAATTAAAGAAATTTCTAAAATTATATTGAATTTTTTTTCGTTTTTTTTATTATTTAAAAAAACGGTTAATTTACAAAGTTTGTTTATTAGTTTCCTATTTTTAAGTAATTTTTTTCCATATAATAATGAATCACAACACTTGAACAGTTGGACTACAATAGTATTATGATATTTATTAGTGTTTGATAGTTTTCTGATAATGGTGTTCAATTGTAAATGTAATAATATGTTTTTATAAAAGTTTATTTCATAAAACTATAAAAATTATAATAAATAAAAATTTGCATCATGAAGATTCTTTTAGCGTTTTATATTCACTACGGTTTTCTATATTTTATCTTCATATACATTTTCAGACTTTTTTCCCCATGACACATTTGTTAACAAATTGCAAATTTTTCAAGAAGGAATCATATCAAATTGACTGCAATGACCACGTTACAGAAAAATATTATTTGAAACAGAATTTTAATTGTATAACATTCATTGCTTAATACATTTAGAACTTAAATCGTGAAGTAAAATATATTTGTAAGTTTATAAGACTCCTCATAAAACTATAAAAATTATAATAAATAAAAATTTGCATAATGAAGATTTTTTTTAGCGTTTTATATTCACTACGATTTTCTATATTTTATCTTCACATACTTTTTCTGACTTTTTTCATCCATGACACATTTGTTAACAAATTACAAATTTTTCAAGAAGGAATCATGTCAAATTGACTGTAATGACCACGTTACAGATAAATATTATTTGAAACAGAATTTTAATTTTATAACATTTATTGCTTAATACATTTAGAACTTAAATCGTGAAGTAAAATATAGTTGTAAGTTTTTAAGACTCCTCATAAAACTATAAAAAATTTAATAATAAATAAAAATTTGCATAATGAAGATTTTTTTTTATCAATTAATATTCGCTATGGTTTTCTGTATTTGACATTCACATATTTTTTCAAACTTTTTGTCCTGTGACACGTTTGTAAACAATTTGCAAATTTTTGAAGAAGGATTCATGTGAAATAAATCTAGGGTAATTATTAAATAAATTAAAATTATCAAATAAATTAGGGTAATAATCTTTAGATTAAATCTACATTTTTTATAATAATAAGGTTTAATTAATCCACTTTATTTATATTGATAAATTATAATGGCCATTGAGTACCTTTGTCAGAATTTTATGCTTTTCTGATCCCTGGGTGCACTTTCTACGAGTAATAATACATTCTCAGGATTTTATAATAGATTTCGAGAATTCCTTCCTGTTGGGTTCAATTCCAAATGTCACAAATAGTTCTTGTTCTAATAAGATTTATTGATTGAATTTTTTTCGTTCTTTTATTATTTAAAAAAAACGGTTAATTTACAAAATTTGTTTATTAGTTTCTGATTTTTAAATTATTTTTTTTTCATACAATAATGAATGTTAACAATTGAACAGTTGGACTACAAAATTAGTACAGTAACGATTTCTGCTATTTATTAATATTTGTTAGCTTTCTCATAATGGTAGCGTATTATTTATTAGTATTATTCTTATTAAGTAATATGTTTATAATATTTTTTTTTAATAATTTGAGTAGTTTAATATGTTTATTAATTTTAACAAGAATTAATATCTGAAGAATTTTACAATAAACCATCAAAAGAATTCAAATCGCAAATTAAAATATATTTATTACATAGCAATTCCAAATGTTAACAACCATTAAAAACACATGTTTTTAATAGTTTATTTTTCATAAAAATATAAAAATTATAGTAAAATTTGCATAGTGAAGAGTTTTTAGCATTTAATATTCACTATGATTTTCTATATTTGACCATCATATATTTTTACAAATTGTTTTCACCTGTAATACGTTTATAAACAATTTGCAAATTTTTGAAGCAGTAATCATGTCAAATTGAATGTAATGAACATGCTACAGACAAATCAATATTATTTGAAACGTAATTTTAATTTTATAATATTCATTTCTTACCACATTTATAACTTAATCGTGAATTAAAATATATTTACAAGATATGCAGGCTAAATATTTTTTATAACCTCAAATTTTAATTAATCCGATTTATTTATATTGATAAATCATTTCGGCCATTGAGTACCTTTGTCAGAATCTTATGCTCTTCTGATCTCTGAGTGCACTTTCTTCGAGTAACAATGCATTCTCAGGATTTTATAATAGACTTCGAGAATTCCTTCCTGTTGGGTTCAATTCCAAATGTCACAAATAGTTCTTGTTCTAATAAGCTTTCTGGAAAATTTTACCAAACTAAAGAAAACTTTGTCAAAAGTCCTTCAGATTTGAAGGCTCGAGATATACTTTTCTATCTGAAACAAGTTTATTACTGCCACTCAAACATGGTACTCAGTTTCGAGTTAGGTTCGACAATGCAGAAAATACAGTCTTGATGAAAATGCGCTTATTATTCTTTAAAAATAGTGCTAGGTTCATGAAATTAAATGAATTTTTTTAAATTCGTTAGCTTATTAAAATTAGTCATATCATTTAGGTAAATATTAGTTTTTTTATCGGCAAAATTTAACTTCTATGAAAAGAGAAAATGCTAAAAGTCTCATGTTTTATTAGATATTTAGTAGCAATCACAATGGTTAATATGATTTCCTAAAATTCCAAAATCTTTTATTAAATAAATACATAAATATGTAAGAATATTAGAATTTTGTTTCATTTAATCAATTGTAATTAATAAATTAGAAGACAAATTTATTAAGATTGAAAATTTGCATGAAACAAACATTACTAAAACTCTTAAATTTTAATAAACTTAAGAGAAAAAATCATAATTGTATTCCTTTATTTATAACTTTTCTGCTAATAAATAGCCTATTTCAAGGAAATAAAAATTAAAGTATAAACTATTATCAAAGTTAAAAAAACAAAATTTTTAAATGGTAAATTGAAATTTTTTTATGAAATATAAATAATTAAAATATTAATATATAAAATCAAAAATCCCAATACATAATCATGAATTATAAACTATCGAAATCATAAGATTTTTTCTCTGAATCATGAAATAGAAATTCAAATAATAAATAATAATTATAAAAAAAATACAATTATATATGATTATAAAAAATAATTATAAAAAAATTACAAAAAAAAATGCTGTAAAAATTTATCAATTGACAAAATTATATGAAATTTCATAAGGAAATTAAATAAAAGTTAATTTTTGAAATATTAATTTTGTACTTCTCTAATTTGAGGACTATGTTTGATTAAACAAATGTAAATTTTCTAAAAGATCATGTTGTTAATTAGTCATCATAATTTATTGTTATTAATTTTTGAAAAAAAAAATCATTATATGTTCAAATAACACATTTTTCCTTAGTTTCATCACTTGGGTTAAAAGTTTTTTTTGAGGCCTAACGGATGTATAATTTTCCTTCGTGTTACTGATATAACATAATTTTTTTATACTGCTGTAATTAAATTTTTTTTAATTATAATTAACTATATTTTTAATCATTCAACTAAGAAAGTAATCCATCAATTTCCACCTCCATGCTTGAGTTGCAAGTTACTCCTATGCAATAGGTCAGAAGAAAGCACTAATCAGCAACAATGGTGGACACTGAGAGGTGATTTATCAAGCCCTCTCAGATTCTGCAACAACTGTTGTTCCACATCTACGGGACAATCTGTTTCATCCCAGATTAACAAGACCCCAAATATAGTTTTATGAGAGACTTGTTGACCACGTACACAAAACCAATACCACCTTGAGTGTTAGGCGAAAGTTTTTATTTCTTTTTTACGATCTATTGAATTCCTTGTTACTTCTAATTGGCTGTAGCAAACGTTGTTTTAATGAATACTATTTCTTATATGCTGTTTTAATGAACATATCTTCAATGTCTTTTTAATTTTAATATATTGAACTAATATGAAATTAGTCAGAATGTAAGAATTCTTTTGAAATTTAATATATTTATTTACAAGAAACGTTAAAGCTTATACATTTTCCATATTTTTTAAATTAATTCTCTTAACATAATACAATAACAACAAATGGAATCTGAATTATTTTTAAACATTTTTATAGAAGAAATAAACACATTATAAAAGAAATGAGGAAGAACAAATGTTTGGAAATATATTTTCATTTAATTTCGGTTCACAGATATGAATGAAGAATTGTTTTGAAAAATAACATACATTAAGCTGGAAAATAGACTATTGTTTTTCACATATTAAGAACCAATTCACTGAAACTAATAAGAAAATTCGCAATCTAAAGTATGCTTATACTTTTTTCATGGATGATAGCACATAATAAATTGACAGAGATATTATTCATATTATTACAAAATATAATATGTTATTAATACCATTTTGTAATTAGATATATAACAGTATTTTATATATTTTTGTACAGAAATATTTAAATTAAGATTAAAAATGATTCACAGCTGCTTTGATTTCTGCATATTTTGTTTATCTTCGAAAATATGATGTGAAATATATCTTTTATATATTATAATATATAATTCGCAGTCTGTATATATTTCTTAAAAATTGTTCATATTTTAAATGTCGGAGCTCATATTTAACAGACTCTTTCAAAGAAAACTTCTATGAAAAATTTTTGCACAATAAAAGGAGAACAATAATTTATAACAGGCAAAATCTCGAGATACAGAGCCTACTATATCCATGCTCTCTGCTATCATTTCTTAGTGCTCAACCATTCTGTAATCTTAACCATTTGCATAAGGAACCAATATTATATATTTGCATATAATATTGTGATCTGTCGTTATATATATATATATATATATATATATATATAATGACAAATCCAGGATGTGTTGCCAGGAAAATTTACACAAGGCAAACAAATTAAGCTTTCATGCAAAAAAGTTTTTGAGGTTATTTTATTACTACTTACATTTACTATTACAATGGATAGCATAATTTACAGCCTATATTTTTTTTAAACTAAGAGTAGAAAATATATGCATTACTCTATTTTATTTAAAAAAATTGAGTACAATACAGAATATGATAACATATTTATTAGAAAAAAATATATTATTTTGCTTTACAAATACATATATTTTTAAAATAATTCAAGTATTTTAAAATATAGCCCATAAAATTTTATGAGTAATAAAATCTAATGCATTATTTGTTTTATTTGTGTATTTTTTATTCAGTTGAACACAATTTTTATTTCAATTTATAAGTATATTTTATAGCTAAACAGAATTTATTTATTTATACATACTAGTCCTATTTTGCATGAACAACACAATATTTCCCATGATTCATTTTATAACAAATAGTTAACATTTTCTTGTGTAGTGTTTGTTTATTAATCTAACTATAATCAGCATGTTTTGGAACTGTATAAACCAGAATAGTACATATTTTATACATAAATTCTTAATAAATCATGTCTTTTGGAAATCTGTAATCAAGTTATTCTACATTATTCGACATTCAACAATATCCAGAAAACCATTTAGAAATTAGCGCCATGTAAAAGATGTTCCATTAGAAATCGGTTTACAATTGAGACTTTAAGTAATTAGTTAATGTAGGCTAAATTCAGATTAAATCAATGTATCTGAGTATCTGAAATTGTGCTAACAATGGAAGGGCTAATCTAAATTCCAGTAGTTCGGAAAGTGTGTAATATCGATTAATTCCATTCTAATTAGTCTTCTTGAAGCTTATAAATTGTTACAGCTGTAATTATTTTAAGTATGTGCCTGTAATGAAATTGATTTCATAAAAACAATAAAAATTCAATTGATTCATACATGAAAAATTAATTATATCATTCAATATGATATGAATTTAATTTAAAGATTTTTTAAATATTAAATTATTGTTAAAATTGTTCTAAAGTTCTTAAAATGTTTACAAAAATCATATTAAATCTTTCAATATAATTGAAGGCAAATAATATGAATTGATTCTAAATAAATCCCTGTATTTTATTAAGTTACTTTTATTATTCTTTCCTTAAATATTATTACAAAAATCCAAATATCCCTAAGCTTTTAAGACTATTTAAAATTTTCAACCTCTAAGGATATTTTATATTTTGCCATTTAAAATAACTTTACTTGTTGTAGCCTCTATTAGTGATCCTAAAAGTAAACTCTGCAATTGCTCTTATTACTTTTATGGTATGATATTGTATGTTTATTCGTGTTGTATGACCAACAGGCAAACAATACCAAAAACCGTAAAGGAAAAAAATATATATATTTATGCATACTTATATAGAGAGATGACTGCAAAAGTACATTTTCAGAACATATTTTTGAACACTATATTAAAATTGCTTTTAGATTCTTTATACAAATATCAATGTGCCCACTTGAGTAATAAGCCTACTTTCAATTTTAGTTTCTTTCCTTCTTATTTATAGTTTTTTCTGATTGCATGCTGTTTTAACTCAACTCAACTCCACTGCTGACTCCACTCAAAGAAATCTGTAATTCATTGCAGCAAGCGGAATAATACGAAACTTTGTCCAATACGTAATAAAAAAGGGTAGGATGAATTCATGAAAACAATATACTTCAATAAAAGGCACAGAGCATGTCCAAAGAAGTGTTCATCCCATTCCGTGTTAAATTTATTTTAAGGAAGTAAAAATCAGCTATTTACTAAAATACTTAAGATATGTTCATAGTCAAAAGCTACATGTGGAGATGTGCGACTATTGTCACCGGGTATATCTAAATCCTTATGCTTCTCTTATAGAATGTGTTATGGATTATAGTAGTCAGGATGAATATTTTAAAATAGAATTTAACCATCACAGCCATTTCTTTGGATATGAAGTTTTGGCTAAAAATACTAAATTGGCCTGCGTGAAATTTCAAGTTCATAAGAAGGATAGTTGCATTGAACATGCTCTAAAAAATACACAATAAAATCTGTTTCACTTCAGTTCTTTGTTGTAATTTATTGTATCGTATCGACACATGATCGTTTATTATATCGTATCGTATCGTATTTATTGTATCGAAAATCTTTCCACTCAACTTTCTTGTATGGCTGACATTTTACGACATGAAATCTTAATATCTGACGGAAAGGGGGAGATTATCGGGGAGATTTTGAACTATTTTTCTATGGAGTTATCTTTGCCATATCTTTATTAGTCTTTTATATAATTTTATTTTCTCACAAATAGTCATATCGAGCTACAAATAACTCTTAATATCAGTGTTTTATAGTCATCCCCTATTTTCATCACATTTTTTTCGTCAGTATTTTTACATATATTTGGTTTTTTTACTTTATTTGAAACTTTAAACAAAATAAAAATTTTTTTTTATTTGAAACTATAAACACAAGGCGAAAAGGGATTAAATTAAAAAGAAATAAATAATTAAGGATTAGAGAAATATTAAAAACGTTTAAAATTCCAATGTGTTCTTGGAACATTTTAGGAATAGCCTTTTAAAATTATATTTAAACATCCAAATAATTGAAACGGCACTTTTCTAAGTGAAAATTTTTCACCACTTTACAGCTCAACAAACATTTATTTAAATATTGCAGAGAAAAACACAAATATATCCCAACACATTGTTCATCACACGCTTTTTTTTCTTTTCATACATTAAATATTTCTCTATTACCATATCCCCAAATTCGTCGTCTCATTTCCACTCTATCTCTAAAACAATGAAAAGGTTCCACCGCGTTGCAGGAAGACATGCCGTTACATCAGTTTTCTATCGGAGCATAAGGAAACAGACCTTCATGACATATGTTATCTTCTGAAGAATGTTTAATGGAGCTAATAAAAGAGAAAGGTTTTATCACTCATCTCCCTGTTATGAGTGATATTGTCCAAAAAGAGAAAGACAATATCACTCATAACAGGGAGATCATTCGTTATTCCGCAGTCATTCGTTATTCAAGGCAAAATTCAGGGGTTCATTGCTTTGGTGTCTTGATTTTCTTGAGTGCCTAACTCATGATGGATCAGTTTAGATTTCTCATTCAACGAAATCAATTCATTTTATTGCCTCTTAACTTTCTACGGTGTTAAAAGAAAAGTTGTTCGTAATGAATTTTTTATTTTAAAAGGTATTGTAATAAAAGCATAGTTTTTACAAAGAAGGTTTTATGAATTCCTTTCTCTTTTGTTTATTTATTTCTTTGTAAAGCGTTTTTTTTGTTTTTGTTTTTTTTAATTGAAGCGTTATCTATGATAAAAGACTTTTGTTTATTATACAAGCTTATAAATTTTCACAGCTTATAGATTTCGAGACAAGAGATGCTTTCTTGTACAGGGTAAGATTGCCAGCTCAAAGCTGTACAGTCATATGAGACGGCAACGTACGGTTTAAAGTGGATTCCGAATCGTTACAAACATCCATGGACCCACTGGGACTTGCACCCGAAACCTGTGACATCCAGTGCCTGTTTAGCTTAGTTTAATTTAGTTTGTCTCTCTACGGTCTATTTTCGCACTCTTTGGGGTAAGTAGTGTGCACAAACCGTACAGTTTATCGTACGACCGTACAGGACGTACGTAGAGGATTATTAAATTATGAACTGGATTATTGCGTTACGTGATTATTAAACGTACGTACATGATTATACAGGATGTATTAAACGTACGTACAGGATTTTACAGGACGTATTAAACGTACGTACATGATTATACATGCCGTATTACACGTACAGGACGTACAGCTTACGTGAATTCTGAACCTCTAACAAACATCCATGCCACTGATGGGATTTTAACCTGAAGCCTGATTTACCAATTGATTATATGCCGCAAGGTCGATAGTCACTTGGCCATCATACACAAATAAATGTTAAAGGAATATTAAAAATATTTAAATTTCCATTATGTTCTTGGGACATTTTAGAAAAAGCTTTTTAAAATTATATTTAAACATCCAAATAATTGAAACGACATTTTTCTAAGTAAGAGTTTTTCAGGACTTTAGTGCTCAACAAACATTTAAATATCGAAGAGAAACACAAATATATACCAACACGTAGTTCATCACACACTATTTTTTCTTTTTGTGCATTACATATTTCTCTATATCCTATCTCCAAATTCGTCGTCTCATTTCCATTCTATCTGGGAAACAATGAAGGTTCCACCGCGCTGCAGGAAGACATGGCATTTCATCAGCTTTCTATTGAAGCACAAGGATACAGACCTTCATGACATATGTTATCTCCTCATGAATGATTAATGGAGCTAATAAAAGAGAAAGGTTTCACAGGGAGATATCATGAGTGATATTTTCCCATCAGTCATTCATTATTCCGCAGAAGTACATCAAGGCAAATTCATGGGTTCATTGCTTTGGTGTCTTGATTTTCTTGAGTGCCCGAAACATGATGAATCAGTTTAAATTTCTCATTCCTTGGAATCAATTCATTTTATTGGCGCTTAACTTACTACGGTGTTAAAAGAAAAGTTGTTGTTCGTAGTGGAATTTTTTAATCTAAAAGGTTTTGTAATAAAAGCATGGCTTTTGCAAAGAAAGTTTTATGAATTCTTTTTTTATTTTTTTATTTTTTGATAAAACCTTCTTAGTTGCTCTTTTAAAATGCAGAGTTATCTATGATAAAAGAATTTTGTTTTTCATACAAGCTTATAAATTTTTATAGCTTATAGATTTCGAGACAAGAGATGCTTCTTGTACAGGGTAAGATTTTCAGCAAAACGCTCTACAGTCATATGGCAGTCTATGGCTTAAAGTTAATACCAAATCTCTACAAATATCCATGGACTCACCAGGACTCGAAGTCGAACCTGTGATACCCAAAGCCAGTTTAGTTTAGTTTGTCACTCTACTGTCATTTTTTACACACTTTGGGTTAAGTAGACCATGGCCTACAGTTTAACGTGGTTGTCGAACCACTATCCAACATTCATGCAACCGCCAGGATTCGAACATGAAGAATGTGGTACGAATTGATTATCAGGCTATCCTCCAGTGGCAGGTCTAAAGCCACTTTACCATCATGTCCAAATACAATTTTGATAAAAATTAAAAATATTTAAATTCATACTTTGTTCTTGGAACATTTTAGGGAAAGTTTTTTAGAATGATGTTAAAACATCCAAATAATTGAAACGACACTTTTCTAACTAAGAATTTTTAATCACTTACTGCTCAACAAACATTTACATACCTCAGAAAATACACAAATATATCCCAACACATAATTCATCACACGCTTTTTTTTTCATACATTACATATCTCTCTATTATCATATTCCCAAATTCGTCATCTGATTTCCACTCTATCTCTAAAACAATGAAAAAGGTTCTACTGCAGGAAGACATGCCATTTCATCAGTTTTCCATCGGAGCATAAGGAAACAGACCTTCATGACATGTGTTATCTCCTCGTGAATGTTTAATGGAGCTAATAAAAGAGAAAGGTTTCACAGGGAGATATCATGAGTGATAGTGTCCCATCAGTCATTCATTATTCCGCGGAAGTATATCAAGGCAAATTCATGGGTTCAGTGTTTTGGTGTCTTGATTTTCTTGAGTGCCTAACTCATTCCGTGAAATCAATTTCTTTTATTGGCGCTTAACTTACTACGGTGTTGAAAGAAAAGTTGTTCGATGTGAAGTTTTTTTTTTTTTTTATTTTAAAAGGTTTTGCAATAAAAGCATGGTTTTTACAAAGAAGGTCTTATGAATTATTTTCGCTTTTATGTATTTATTTTTTTATAAAATATTTTTAGTTGTTCTTTTAAAAGGAAGAGTTATCTATGATAAAAATACTTTTGTTTGTTATACAAGCTTATAAATTTTTATAGCTTATAGATTTCGAGACAAGAGATGTTTTCTTCTACAGGGTAAGATTGTCATCCCAACGATCTACTGTCATATTACACTGGAACCTACGGTTTAAAGCGGATTCCGAATTACGACAATGGTTAATGGCCTCGCAGGGACTTTAACCCGAAATTTCTGACAGCGGTGGCAGTATAGTTTAGTTTAGTTTGTCTCTAAATGTTTGTCTACGATCATTTTTTGGGCTAAGTTGATCTGGGCCTACAGTTTGTTAGTGGTTCGGAATCAACTTTAAACATCCATCCCACCTCCGGGATTCGAACCTTAATCATAGGTAAACAAATGCCAGAGCGCTAACCAATTGGCCATCGTGCCCAAATAAATGTTAGAGAAATATTAAATACTTTTGAAATTCCAATGTGTTCTGGTAACATTTTAGACAATGCCTTTTTAAATTGTGTTTAAACACTCAAATACATGAAACGACGTTTTGCTAAGTAAAAATTTTTCAGCACTTTATTGCTCAACGAACATTTAAACATCTCAAAGTAAAACACAAATATATCCCAACACACTGTTCATCACACGCTTTTTTTCTTTTAGTATATTACATAATTCTCAATTATCATATCCCCAAATTCGTGGTCTCAATTCCACTCTATCTGAATCTCTGAATCTCTATCTCTATCTGAACAATGAAGAATTTTCCATGGCGCTGCAGGAAGACATGCCATTTCATCAGTTTTCTATCGGAGCATGAGGAAACAGACTTTCATGACATATGTTATCTCCTCATGAATGTTTAATGGGGCTAATAAAAGAGAAAAGTTTCACAGGGAGATATGATATTGTCCCATCAGTCATTCATTATTCCGCAGAAGTCTATCAAGGCAAATTCATGGGTTCGTTGCTTTGGTGTCTTGATTTTTTTGGGTGTCTGACACATGATGGATCAGTTTAGATTTCTCATTCCGTGAAATCAATTTCTTTTATTGGCGCTTAACTTACTACGGTGTTGAAAGAAAAGTTGTTCGTAGTGAAGTTTTTTTTATTCTAAAAGGTTTTTCAATAAAATCATAGTTTTTACAAAGAGAAATTTATGAATTATTTTCGTTTTTATTTATTTATTTCTTTTGAAAAACCGATTTAGTTGCTCTTTTGAAATGAAGAGTTATCTATGATGAAAGACTTTTGTCTCTTATACAAGCTTATAAATTTTTATAGATTATAGATTTCGCGACAAGAGAGGCTTTCTCGTACAGGGTAAGATTGCCAGCTCAATGCTCTACATTCATATGAGACCGGGATCTACGGTTTAAAGTGGATTCCTAATCACTGCAAACATTCATGGCCCCGCCGAGAGTCTAACCCGAAATCTGTGACACCCATCGCCAGTTTAGTTTTGCTTAGATTGTCGCTTTACTGTCATTTTTTGCACACTTTGGATTAAGTAGACTGGGTCCTACAGTTTAACGGGGATTCCAAACCACTATAAAACATCCGTGTCACCTCCAGGATTCTGACTCGAAGCCTGTTAGTATCAAATGTCAGAGAGCTAGCAAATTGGCCATCAAGCCACCGACCAGCGTCAAGTCGATTGTCACTTGTCCTCATGCCCAAATAAATGTTCGAAAAATATTAAAAATATTTAAATTCTCACTTTGTTCTTGTAACATTTTAGGAAAAACCTCTTAAAATTATGTTTAAGCATCCAAATAATTGAAACGACATTTTTCTAAGTAAGAGTTTTTGAGCACTTTACTACTCAACAAACATTTAAATATAGCAGAAAAACACAAATATATCCAACACATTGTTCATCACACACTTTTTTTTCTTTTCATACATTACATATTTCTCTATTATCATATCCCCAAATGCGTCGTCTCATTTCCACTCTATATCTAAAACAATAAAGAAGGTGTCACCGCGCTGCAGGAAGACATGCCATTTCATCAGTTTTCTATCGGAGCATAAGGAAACAGACCTTTCATGACATATGTTATCTCCTCATGAATGTTTAATGGAGCTAATAAAAGAGAAAGGTTTCACAGGGAGATATCATGAGTGATATTGCCCCATCAGTCATTCATTATTCCGCAGAAGTCTAACAAGGCAAATTCATGGGTTCATTGCTTTGGTGTCTTGATTTTCTTGAATGGCTGACACATGATGGATCAGTTTATATTTCTCATTCCGTGAAATCAGTTTATTTTATTGGCGCTTAACTTACTGTAGTGTTAAAAGAAAAGTGGTTCGTAGTGAAGTGTTTTTATTTAAAAGATTTCGCAATAAAAGTATTGTTTTCAAAAAGAAGTTTTTATGAATTCTTATTGCTTTTATTTATTTTTTTTTATTTATTTTTTTTTTTTTTTTTTTTTTTAAATTAAGAGTTATTTATGATAAAAGATTTTTTTTCTTATACAAGCTTATAAACTTTTATAGCTTATAGATTTCGAGACAAGAGATGCTTTTTTGTACATAGTAAGATTGTCAGCCTAACGCCCTGCAGTCATGTGAGAGCGGGACCTACGGTTTAAAGTGGATTTCGAATCACTACAAACATTTAATGCCCCCCTCCCGGGTTTCTAACCCGAAATCTGTTACACCCAGCGGCAGTTTGCTAAGTTTAGTTTGTTGCTACACTGTCATTTTTTGCACAGTTTTTGCTACGGAGACCCGGACCTACAGTTTAACATGGATTCAGAACATCTAACAAATATCCGGGCCATGGCCAGGATTCGAACTTGAATCCTGTTGCTACCAAATTCCACGGAGCTAGCCGTTGGTCATCAGGCTACCGTCCTACGCCAGATCGATAATCACTTATCCATCTTTCCCCAGTAAATGTTAGAGAAGTATTAAAAATATTAAAACTTCCACAGTGCTCCATGTTTTAGGAAAATGTTTTTAAAATTATGTTAAACATCCAATTAAATGAAACGTCATTTTTCTAAGTAAGAGTTTTTCAACACACTTTACTGCTCAACAAATATTTAAATATCGCAGAGAAACACAAATATAACCCAACACATAGTTCATCACAGGCTTTTTTTCTTTTGGTACATTACATATTTCTCTATTATCATATCCCCAATTTCGGCGTCTCATTTTCACCCTATCTCGAAAACACTGAAGAAGTTTCCACTGCGCTGCAGGAAGGCATAACTTTTCATCAGTTCTCTATCGCAGCATAAGGAAACAGACCTTCATGACATATGCTATCTCCTCATGAATGTTTAATGGAGCTAATAAAAGAGAAAGGTTTCACAGGGAGATATCATGAGTGATATTGTCCCATCAGTCATTCATTATTCCGCAGAAGTCTAACAAGGCAAATTCATGGGTTCATTGCTTTGGTGTCTTGATTTTCTTGAATGCCTGACACATGATGGATCAGTTTAAATTTCTCATTCCATGAAATCAATTTCTTTTATTGGCGCTTATACAACGGTGTTAAAAGAAAAGTTGTTCGTAGTGAATTTTTTTTTATTCTATAAGAAGTAATGATAAAGGTATTGTTTTTATAAAAGTAGATTGCATGAAAGGTTTTCTTCTTTGAAGTAAAACTTGTTCAGAATTAAAATAAATGTTGTATGAAAAGGAAGGATTTTATTCATATTTGATTTTATACATAATTTATACATATTTTATTTATTTTGCTTCTATATTTTGCTCTCTTAAAAATATGTTTGTTATATTATTTGTAGAAAAATATTAATAAAAATAAATACAATAAAAGTAATAGCAATAAAAGTCATAAAAATAACTGCAATAAAAAATATTAGCAATAAAAGTACAATAAATGCAATAAAATTAATGGCAATAAAAGTAATAAAAATAAATGCAATAAAATTGTAATTTTTACAAAGAAAAATTTATGATTTCTCTTCGCTTTTATTTATTTAGTTTTTTGTAAAACTTTTTTAGTTATTCTTTTAAAATGAAGTGTAATTTACGATAAAAGATCTCGTTATTTATACAAGCTTATAAATTTTTATATATCATTTTGTTTTCATTTTGAAATGTATGTATTGCAATATTTATAGGAACATAATTATTTAATTAAAGGTGAATGTTAGACGGCATAAAATAATAATGAAGCCAAATTTTAAAAATATAGCATTAACTTAACAAGTGATTAGTGCAAAATTATTTTTGTTAGCATTCTTGTAAGTGAGCTAAACAAGATAAAAATATTTAATAAAAAAGTTTTATAAGTATATATTATGTGTAATGAGTTTTCTATCATATATTATTCTACAGTAGTTTACCAGAGAAAATTCACGTGTTTTCTCTTGGTGTCTGGATTTCTTTGAGTGTCTCACACGAAGAATCTATCTTAGCTAAATCTTGCTTTAGTTAAGAAAATTTATTCAAACTCTATTCAAAATTTATTCTTGTTAAGAAAATTTATTCATAGTAAAATTTTGAATTTTAGATCTAAAAGGAGTAATGATGAAAGTATAGTGTTATAAAATATTATTGTATAAAATGCTTAATTTTTTCCTACTTAAAACCTGTTGGGTATTAAAGTAAATGTTATATATGAATAAAATCCTTCCTTTTTATACGATTTTATAAATTGCTCAAGATTATTTAGCTTCTCTCAAAAATGTGTTTCTTATATTATTTAAAGAATTATATTAAATTTTTATGACAAATAAAAAAAGAATATGCAAAATATATAGAATATAGGGTGTGAAACAGGATGCAGGAAATTTGAAAAAAATCGAAAAACATTAGTAAAACCAAAAAGGAAACACTTATAAAATCCCAAAAGACATTAATTATATCATCCTGAGCATAACTTTATTAGATTCATGTATAGTATACGTATCGTCAAAATATTCAGAACCATGTTAGTTCTGCTCTCGAGATGACTTGATGTAAGTTAAAAACACATCAAGCAATATATTCCAATAACATAGTTGCCAAAAAGCGTATTTTGCATATATATGTAAGCGTACTTTGTAGTAATACAGTTCCTTCATTCGTTATTTTATAAAAAAATATCATAGTAAATTAATGAATTGGTTGCTTGATACCTTGATACATGTACAGCAAGTACATGTTTCTTATTACTTAACATCAATTTCTATTCTTCAAGTTTACTTTGTTCTTATGTTAAAAACTTATTTGTATTGAAATTCGTTTTTTTGTATTTGAAATTACTACAAGTAATGTGTTATTAATGAAAACAGTAATGTTAATACTTTTTATTAAAAAATTTTTCAGATGTATAATAATGAATCTTATCTTCGAATAAAAAGGTTTAAAAACTGTAAGCCCTTCAAATTATAAGAGTGCCTGTCTAATTTCAAAATGTTAGATTTGTTATATAAGAATGTAAACTTATTTTATTTCAATCAAGTCGTTGATTCGGAAATTGAACGAAGAATATACATACATATAAAATTCAATTCTTATATTATTCATGTTTCAAGTATGTTTTAAAAAATATTATGGATTACTACTTTAAAATTTTACAATTACTAATTAAGATTCGACACGGCTGCATTTGTATATGTAAACAAAATCTTGATGAGAATATTTTATTATATCTAGCAATACACAATTATATATAACGGAAATCATTAGTTCATTTTTAATCAGTGGAATTTACAGGTTATAAATTTTAGTTAAATTAAAAATTTATGACAATGAAATTAATTATTATCATTTGAATTTTATATTGCGTGATGTAACAAGTAACAAATAAATTATAAGCTTATTACATATTTTTCTCAGGCAGATAATGTTTTGACAGTATTTTTTTTTAATTATATATATTTAAGAATTAATCTTATTATAAATTTTTTATATTAGATAATTAGCAAACTTGCACAAGATATTACATTTTTGTACTTAAGAGAATAGTGAAAGATACTCGAGTCAATAAAATGTATCCCATTTAATTTTCATTTATTTAATGGCTTGATATGAGTAATGTGTAATTCGTTGCTAAACGTGACTGCATTATGTTAATATAAATTTTTATAATTGAAAATTAATTTCAAAAGTAATATCATTTAAACTAAACTATATTATAGCAATTATTATTTTTAAATTAAATCCAGTCAAAAAAAAGTTAAAGTTCCAAAAAATGACTTTTTTATTCAATATAATATAATACGAGAAATATATAATACTATAGATATAATATTTACTGAACAAAATTTTATTTTAACCGAAAACATAATAATTTTTTATTTTTTTAACTATTGACAATTTTAATGATTCAAGGGGAAATTTAATCCTTCTTTTTACTATGATATCAGAAGTCCCTTTGTGATAAAATTTAGTTTTATAGTTTCTCAATGTTATGAATTTTATTTCTAAATTTTAGGCATCCAATTAAAATGTGTTACGTAAAATATTTGATTTTTAAATTATTTTAAAATGGGATAAAATAATATATGTATTAAATATAAACAATGTTATGAAAGAAACTCAAAGTAGAGTTAAATTAATTTTAATTGTATGGATTCATAATTAATATTTAATGTAACTGCATTTAATTTGGAACCCAAAATAAATAAAAGTATTTTTTAAAGTATAAAATACGAATCATTTCCAACAAAATAAATTGGGAAATAATAAAATATATAGAAAAATATAAACTTACTTTAGATCAATTCTAAAATACACATACGTATAAAATACTAACAGAATCATACAAAATACGTGTAAAATACGTACAAAATCATATAAAATACTCACAAATTACATTTCAATTAGAATAAATCGGAAAAAAATAGAATATATAAAAGAAATATAAACTTACTCTAGATCAATTCTGAAATACACATAGTAAGTGCAAAATACTTACCAAATCATACGAAATACATTTTAAATAAAATTAATCGAAAAAAATAGAATTTCTCAAAGAATTATAAACTTACTCTAGATCAATTCTAAAATACACATACGTACAAAATACTTACAAAATCATACAAAATACTTACAAAATCATACAAAATAGTTAAAATTACTTACAAAATCATACAAAATGCTTTTCAAATAAAATTAATCGAAAAAAATAGAACGTATAAAAAAATTATAAACCTACTTCAGTTAAATTCTAAAATAAAATAATGTGTTTAAAGTACGGAGTAGTAATTTATTTATTTTTTTTCCCTTTTCATACCTTAAAAAAAGGAATTACGTTTTCAAATCTTCATCTCAGCAATTTTATTTCTTTAACTAGTACGAGAATAACATTATCCGGACTACCAGGAAATTCCCAAACAAAATATACCAAATACGATTATTTATTTTTTATTTATATATTTGGAAGCATCGTCACTTAACCTATACGAAAAAAAAAAAAATCATTCAGCCGTAAATGTAAACAACGCCATACATCGCTCGACAACAGAAGATTATTGATGTAAGCTCTGAAAAAGTTCCAGTTTTTGCTTCGCTACGAAAGAAAAGAAATCCGTAGTTAATGATGTGCTCAATAAAGGATTAAAAAAAGGAAACTAATGTAAAAAATAAATAAAAAGGCAGTAGAAACAGAAACTCTTGCAATAATATAAGATACGTAAATAATGTAAAAGATTAAAAAAAAAGCTGCTTCTACAATATACTACTTCATCCAGCATGACCTGAAGAAAAAAAATCGAAACATTACCAGCAAGAAAATATATATATCTTGCCACCCTACTAAGTCCTTGCCTTCAGAACACTTACAAGACTCTCGTATCTCCTGTGACCTGTCCTTTACAGGGTAGCAGAGCCGAAAACAAATAATTAGCGGACGTAGGGTTGTCCCAAGGGAGTGGATACAAGAGGGTACTGCAATCATCATCTTTATTCAGTCTTTGTTTCTGGGTGTAAAGAGCGGCTAAACAAATGGTGGGAAAAGAGAATAAAAACTGGAAAAAATGCCAGCATGAAACATTTGTTTTGGGACTCATTGTCTCTTTGTTCTCAGGTGTAGAATGTGACCTATTTTCTTCATTGTTGAGTCGTTTGAGAATAATGTAAGGAACTGAATCATTGAGAAGTACTTGGCGTAGTTTTTTCCAATGTACACCAGACTATGAAAATTGTTCTTTATAAAAAAAAGTTAAACATTTGCTGTTTTTATAGCAGTTTAATAAAAACAGTTTAATCCCACATTTATAATTTATAATTTAAAGATTATTATGCATTTAAAAAAAAAAAAACTAAAAAAAAGTTTGAACATGTTGCAATATTTTTAAATACTTTAATGATTGTCATTTAACTAATTATTTATTATTATACTTTAATTATTGATTTATTAATTTTCAGTCTGAAATATTGTTATAAACATAACTATTATTTTTTTTATTTTTAACTAAATTTTGATGTATTATTACGGATATAATTCCATTATAATAATTTCTAGAGTTTCAAATTAATCGGAAAAAAATTGAATATATAAAAGAAATATAAGTTAATTGAGATAAATCTAAAGTACACATACGTACAAAATACTTACAAAATCATACAAAATACGTACAATATAAATTTCAAATAAAATTAATCGAAAATGAAGAATATAAAAAGTATTATAAACCTACTACAAATCAATTCTGAAATACAATACTATATTTAAAGTACGGAATAGTAATTTAATATTTTTTTTCCTTTTCATAAAATAAAAAAAAGGAATTACGATTTTACAATCTTCATCTCAGCAGTCTTTTTTCTTTAACAACTACGAGAATAACATTATCCGGACTGTCCGGAAATTCCCAAAGAAAATGTAACAAATACGATTATTTTTTTATTATTTATTTATTCGGAGGCATCGTCACTTACTCTTTACGAAAAGAAAATAAATCATTCAGCCGTAAATGTAAACAACACCATACAGCTCGACAACGAAAGATTATTAATGTAAGTCTGAAGAAGTTCTAGTTTTTCCTTTGCGACGAAAGAAAAGAAATCCCTAGTTAATGATGTGCTCAATAAAGGATTAAAAAAAGGAACTAATGTAAAAAAAAATAATAAATGTCTAGAAGAAACAGAAACTCTTGCAATAATCTAAGGTACGTAAATAATGTAAAAGATAAAAGATGCTGGTGCTATATACTACTTCATCTCCAACAAAATCTGAAGAGAAAAAAAAGGGAATCGAAACATTACCAGAAAGAAAATATATATCTTGCCACCCTACTAAGCTAGGAAGTTCTTGCCTTCAGAGTTCTTACAAGACTCTCGTATCTCCTGTGACCTGTCCTTTACAGGGTGTGACGGTAGCAGAGCCGAAAACAAATAATTAGCGGACGTAGGGTTGTCCCAAGGGAGTGGATACAAGAGGGTACTGCAATCATCTTCTTTATGCAGTCTTTGTTTCTGGGTGTAAAGAGCGGCTAAACAAATGGTGGGAAAAGAGAATAAAAACTGGAAAAAATGTCAGCATGAAACATTTGTTTTGGGACTCATTGTCTCTTTGTTCTCAGGTGTAAAAGTGGACCTATTTTCTTCTTCATTGTTGGGTCGTTTTAGGATAATGTAAGGAACTGAATCGATTTGAAGTACATTGTGTAGTTTTTTTAATGAATACCATGTATATCAGGCTATGAAAATTGTTCTTTATAAAAAAAAAAGGTAATTAATTGCTGTTTTTATAACAATTTAATAAAAATAGTTTAATCCAACATTGATAATGTAAAGATTTAAGTATATTACGTATTTAAAATAAACAAAACTGAATATAAGTTTAAACATATTACAATATTTTTTAAGTACTGTGATGATTGGCACTTAACTGTTATTATCTATATTTAATTTTCATTCTGAAATCTTGTGCTAAACATTAATATTTTTAACTAAATTTTGATGTATTTTTTATGAATATCATTTCATTATAATAGTTTCTAGAATTTCAAATTATTCGGAAAAAATAGAATATATAAAAGAAATATAAATTTATTATAGATCAATCTGAAGTACGCATACGTACAAAATACTTACAAAATCAAACAAAATACGTCAAAATACTTACAAAATCATACAAAATACATACAAAATGCATTTCAAATAAAATAACTCGGAAAAAATAGAATATACAAGATAATTATAAACCTACTCTAAATCAATTCTGAAATACAATACTATGTTTAAAGCATGGAAAAGTAATTTATTATTTTTTTTCCTTCTCATACATTAAAAAAAGGAATTACTTTTTTACAATCTTCATCTCAGCAATCTTCTTTCTTTAACTAGTACGAGAATAACATTATCCGGACTGCCAGGAAATTCCCAAAGAAAATGTAACAAATACGATTATTTTTTTTATTATTTATTTATTTGGAGGCATCGTCACTTACCCTTTACGAAAAGAAAATAAATCATTCAGCCGTAAATGTAAACAACGCCATACAGCTCGACAACGAAAGATTATTAATGTAAGCTCTGAAGAAGTTCTAGTTTTTGCTTCGCGACGAAAGAAAAGAAATCCCTAGTTAATGATGTGTTCAATAAAGGATTAAAAAAGAAACTAATGTAAAAAAATAATAACTAGTAGAAACAGAAACTCTTGCAATAATCTAAGGTACGTAAATAATGTAAAAGATAAAAAGATGCTTGCTGCTACAATATACTATTTCATCCAGCAAGTCCTGAAGAAAAAAAAAATGGCAATCTAAACATTACCAGAAAGAAAATATATATCTTGCCACCCTACTAAGCCAGGAAGTTCTTGCCTTCAGAAGCTCTTACAAGACTCTCGTATCTCCTGTGACCTGTCCTTTACAGGGTGTGACGGTAGCAGAGCCGAAAACAAATAATTAGCGGACGTAGGGTTGTCCCAAGGGAGTGGATACAAGAGGGTACTGCAATCATCTTCTTTATGCAGTCTTTGTTTCTGGGTGTAAAGAGCGGCTAAACAAATGGTGGGAAAAGAGAATAAAAACTGGAAAAATGAGCGCATGAAATATTTGTTTTGGGGCTCATTGTCTCTTTGTTCTCAGGTGTAGAAGGTGACCTAATTTCTTCATTGTTGTGTCGTTTTAGGATAATGTAAGGAACTGAATCAATGAGAAATACATTGTGTAGTTTTTGCAACGTACGTTATGTACCAGAGTACGAAAATGTTCGATATAAAAAAAGTGGTTAAACATTTGCTGTTTTTATAGCAATACTATAACAATAGTTTAATCCAGCATTCATAATTTTAAGATTAGAGTATATAATTCAATAAAATAAAGAAAACTTAATAAACGCTTAAACATTATGAAATATTTTTTTAACTACTTTCATGATTGGCACTTAACTATTATTAGCTATATTTAATTTTCACTCTAAAATATTGTACTAAACATTACTATTTTGTTACTAAATTTTGATGTATTATTTTAAATATCATTTCAATATAACAATTTCTAGAATTTCAAATAATTCGGAAAAAATAGAATATATAAAAGAAATATAAAGTTACTCTAGATCAATCTAAAGTACACATACGTACAAAATACTTACAAAATCCTACAAAATAAGTACAAAACAACATTTCAAATAAAATTAATCCAAAAAAATTGAATGTATATGAAAATTATAAACCTACTCTAGATCAATTCTAAAATACAATACTGTGTTTAAAATACGGAATAGTAATTTATTATTTTTTCCCTTCTCATACAGTAAAAAAAAGTAATTACGTTTTTACAATCTTCATCTCAGCAATCTTTGTTCTTTAACTAGTACGAGAATAACATTATCCGATTGCGATGAAATTCCCAAAGAAAATGTAACAAATACGATTATTTTTTTGTTATTATTTATTTGGAGGCATCGTCACTTAACCTTTACGAAAACGAAAATAAATCATTCAGCCGTAAATGTAAACAACGCCATACCTCGGTCGACAACAGAAGATTATTAATGTAAGCTCTGAAGAAGTTCTAGTTTTTGCTTCGCGACGAAAGAAAAGAAATCCCTAGTTAATGATGTGTTCAATAAAGGATTAAAAAAAGAAACTAATGTAAAAATAAATAAATAAATCATTGGTAGAAACAGAAACTCTTGCAATAATCTAACGTACCAAAATAATGTAAAACATAAAAGATGCAGCTGCTGCAACATACTACTTCATCTGACAAGACCTGAAGACAAAAAAAAAAGGCTATCGAAACATTACCAGAAACAAAATATTTATCTTGCCACCCTACTAAGCTAGGAATTTCTTGCCTTCAGAGCTCTTACAAGACTCTCGTATCTCCTGTGACCAGTCCTTTACAGGGTGTGACGGTAGAAGAGCCGAAAACAAATAATTAGCGGACGTAGGGTTGCCCCAAGGGAGTGGATACAAGAGGGTACTGCAATCATCTTCTTTATGCAATCTTTGTTTCTGGGTGTAAAGAGCGGCTTTACAAATGGTGGGAAACAGAGATTAAAAACTAGAAAAATTCGCGCATGAAACATTTGTTTTGGAGCTCATTGTCTCTTTGTTCTCAGGTGTAGAAGGTGACGTATTTTCTTCATTGTTGGGTCGTTTTACGATAATGTAAGGAACTTTATCAATGTGAAGTACGTTGTGTGTTTTGTTTTCAATGTATGCTATGTACTAGGCTATTAAAACTGTTCTTTATAAAAAAGTCAAACAATTGCTGATTTTAAAGCTGTTTAATAAAAACAGTTTAATCCAGCATTTATAATTTAAAGATTAAAGTATATTATGCATCTAAAATAAGCAAAACTAAATAAAAGTTTAAACATGTTTCAAGATTTATTTTAATATTTTAATCATTGATATTTAGCTATTTTTAACTACATTTAATTTTCATTCAGAAATATTATTATAAACTTAACTGTTTTTTTTTTTTAAATTTTGATGCATTATTATGAATATCATTTCAATATAATAAATTCTAGAATTTCAAATTACTCGCAAAAAAAATAGAATATATAAAAGAAACATAAATTTACTCTAGATGAATCTAAAGTACACATACGTACAAAATACTTACAAAATCATACAAAATACCTACAAAACAAATTTCAAATAAAAGTAATCAGAAAAAATAGAATATATAAAATAATTATAAATATACTCTAGATCAATTCGAAAAATACAATAATATATTTAAAGTACGGAATTGTAATTTGTTATTTTTTTGTCCCTTTTCTTATATTAAAAAAAGGAATTACGTTTTCACAATCTTCATCTCAGCAATCTTTTTTTTCTTTAACTAGTAGGAGAATAACATTATCCGGACTCCCAGGAAATTTCCAAAGAAAAAGTAACGAATACGAATATTTTTCTTTTATTATTATTTATTTAGAGGCATCGTCACTTAACCTCTACGAAAAGAAAATAAATCATTCAGCCGTAAATGTAAACAACGACATTGCTAGCTCGACAACGGAAGATTATTAATGTAAGCTCTGAAGAAGTTCTAGTTTTTGCTTCGGGACGAAAGAAAAGAAATCCCTAGTTAATGATGTGTTCAATAAAGGATTAAAAAAAGAAACTAATGTAAAAAAAATAATAAATAGTACAATCAGAAACTCTTGCAATAATCTAAGGTACGTAAATAATGTAAAAGATAAAAGACGCTCGTGCAATATACTACTTCATCCAGCAAGTCCTGAAGAAAAAAAAAAGACCTAAACAAATCAAGAAAGAAAATATATATCTTCCCACCCTACTAAGCCAGGAAGTTCTTGCCTTCAGAACTCTTACAAGACTCTCGTATCTCCTGTGACCTGTCCTTTACAGGGTGTGACGGTAGCAGAGGCGAAAACAAATAATTAGCGGACGTCCCAAGGGAGTGGATACAAGAGGGTACTGCAATCATCTTCTTTATGCTGTCTTTGTTTCTGGGTGTAAAGAGCGGCTAAACAAATGGTGGGAAAAGAGAATAAAAACTGGAAAAAATGCGCGCATGAAACATTTGTTTTGGGACTCATTGTCTCTTTGTTCTCAGGTGTAGAAGTGGACCTATTTTCTTCATTGTTGGATAGTTTCAGGATTATGTAAGGAACTGAATCAATAAGAAGTACATTTTCCATTGTGTGGTGTTTTTTAATGTACACCAGACTGTGAAAATTGTTCTTTATAAAAAAATTTTAAGCAATTGTTGTTTTTATAGCAATTAGATAAAAGTAGTTTAATCTAACATTTGTAATTTGAAGATTAAAATATATAATGCATTTCAAAAGAAAAACTAAATAAAAGCTTAAACATGTTGCAATATTTTTTTAAAAATATTTTAAAGATTGACATTTAACTATTATTATCTATTTTAAGTTTTTATTCTGAAATATTGCTATAATCATAACTAATTTTTTTTTAACTAAATTTTGATGCATTATTATGAATATCATTTCACTATAACAATTTCTAGAATTTCAAATTGTTATGTATATAGATCGAGGTAATGTATAAAAATAATCTTATAATATATTTTTTGACGTCTTATGTCACTAATGTATGACACAAATAACCCTCAAACCAGCAATGAGAGGAAATTTTTTGACTTCCAAGAGGATATTTAAAAGGTTACTACCTTGTATTTGATTGTTATATAAGAGAAAAAAAACCAGATAACGCCTGGGAGGCAACTTGGCCTGGTCACAATCGCTTTTAAGACTGAAATGAGATATTGCAAAGATCACCACCAGCAGATTTGAACATAAGTCCTAATGCATGCTAGTTGATCATGTTAAAACCTATACGCAAGTCAGGCTTATAACATCCAAAGATTTATTCTCAATTTTCAAATAGAACAATTAAATAAATTATTTTATTGATTTATTTTTTACCCTTTTATTTATTTATTTATTTTGAAATACATAAATAAATTGAAAACGTAGCGAAGCTCTAATTCTATCGGTTATGTATTCGGTAGATCAGAAATCAAACAACAAATAATGATTGTGGATTTTAAATCCTATTATACTTTTAATGTAAGTACATTTATTAATTTAATTTTTTTAAATTATAGTAAAAAATAAACATTTAAATAATAAGAATTATAAATAAAACGAATAATTTGTTTACTGCTGCTTCTTTTTATTACTGAAAATATCTAAAATTGAAAGCATTTTTCAAACTAAATGCATTTTCGAAATGTCAAAGGTTTTTATACATTTATAATAAATAAATAAATACATTGTTTCTATTTTATTGAGAAAATAAAAATTCCATTTTACAACTAAGATGATTGATGCGGTAATAATGTATTGAAATTTCATTATTTAAAAGAAAGGAATCAAAATTTATGTCTCATTCTTTTTAAATTATTATTATTTGAACTATACTTGGATTTTAAAAAAATGCTTGAATCCCTTTTGCATGAATAATGGGGGAATAATTTAGAAATAACAGAATTACTTTTTACAGTTGTAGAAAATAAATTTCGAAACTTCAAATATTTGTTTTATATCACTTTTTTTATATCTGTGCTATTTTAAATGTATAACATTTAGATAATTTATTCACAATATTAATTTCTTTCTGTATTTTTTCAAACAAAAAATATGCAAATATTTTTTTCCACTAAAAATTAGTTTGTTATAAATATTATTTAATGAATCATATTTGATATATTTATCATTTACAAATAAAATAAATATAATAAGTAATAAGTATAACTAATAAGTATAATAATAAGTAATAAGTATAAGTAATTTAAATATCTAAAATTGTGTTAAAAGTGAGTATTTTTCTAGTTAAAATTTTAGTGATACTTAAAATAATTATTTTTTCGTATACTGTTTAAGTGAAGATTATTAATACAGGTGATAATTTAATGTGAAAATTATTTTATTTTAAAATTAAACCAAACTTTTTCTAAATATGATAAATCACAAATTTGATAAAATCAACACATATTTTTAAATATTTACATAAGAATACATACAAACATCAAACACTATTAGAGTAATGAAAAATTTCTTGTGCTAATTACATAGGGTTTTCACATTTTAATTTTTAAATGAAAATCTTAAAAAATGAAACTTAGTGCTCTTGGTAAGTCAAAAGTAATCATTCTCTTATCAAAGATCAAGAAATTTATTGCAATAAATTTCTTGCGCAAATATTTATATTTATATTTTGCTTATCAAGAAAAAAAACATATTTAATTAAACAAAGACTTTACAGGAACGAGAATATTTTATGCATCTTAAAATTAACAGTTCCTTTTTTATAGAAATCGTGCTTAAAGTGCAGCTTGATACAACGATGTTATGCCCTGATTTGATTAAGAGTCTTTAATGATTGTTGCTTTTTTTCCTGTCCAAACCTGTTTTCCAAAAGACGTTTGTCTTCTAAATTTTCTTTTATTTAAAAAGAATGTGAAAGTTCTTTTGCGTTCCTAATTTAATTTAGAGTAAATAAATTTTTAAAAACTCTTGGAAATAATTAACGTTTTAACTGACCTAATCGTATTATTTTTGCAGTAAATTGGTGGTGCTTTAATTAATTCATCCCTGCTAAACATTGCTTTAGAAAAAAAAAGAAACATCATTTCTGTACGCAGCAGTCTTTTGTAATTCGTTTAACTTGGCTTTATTTTTATAACCAATAATTATGGGTTTACTAGTAACCTTGAAGAAGATCTTCAACTGGGCTCCTGTAATTAAATAAAATCAAAATAATGACCTAAAGCCCAATTAAATTCAGATCAAAGGGTTGGTCTGGTCCATCCGCTGCATTCTTCATCAAATGTAATGCTATATTTTGAATTAGAAGACCACTCAAGGCATTTCATGAAATACAAAACTATATCTTTTAATCACACGTATTGCGTGGTCATATATCTAAACCAAGATCATATATTTCAAACACGAATCTCATTTCAATAATTGTAAGATTCTTCTTCAAATATGAGAACAGATATGTCCTTCAATAGAAACATATCAATAATATTAATTAATATTATTTGTCCCACAACAACAACATATTGTCTCACATTATTTTACAGCTCCATATTGACTTACATTAGATTCAAAAATTTTTAATTTTTCATCAAATGTAATGCTATGTTTTGAATTAGAAGACCACTCAAGGCATTTCATAAAATGCAAAACTATATCTTTTAATCACACATATTGCAAGGCTATATATCTAAACCAAGATTATATATTTCAATCAAGAATCTCATTTCAATAATTGTAAGATTCTTCATTATAGATGTGCGAACAGATATGGCCACATGCTAATAAGTATCAATGCCTTTATCGAATATAAGGTATCATATTAAATATCATATCTAATAAGAACTTAAAATTATTCAATATTAATTTAGTATATTATATATAATATAGGTATTTTCTATTATATATAGTTATATATATAATAATTATAATATTATGAATTATACATAATCTAAACATTCATAATGTGAAAAATGCTTTTATATAACACTTCAGAAACATACTTGACATTTCAGAAACAGTTTCAGTATTACAATTAAAATTATTGTAGGTTCATTATTTATTATAAAGCATAGATTCCAAAGAGTTATTATATTAGTTAGCTTATACTATTTGAGAGACTTTTAAAATTTAGAAAAATAATTTACATGCTTAATTATATATTAACCCCCCTCCCCCCCCCAAAAGGAAAACACTGTATAATTTAGAAAACTGCTTTTAGGCTCGAATTTTTTTTCTGTTTATATATAAAGTGCTTATAAATGTGCAGTTAGTATGAATTTTCATTTACTTGAGTAATTGAATTTAAGTTTGTGAATAAGATAGGATAAATAACTATTACTTTGGATTTTATATTAAAAATGAAAACCTTATGAGTTCAACTATTAAGTCAAAAAAGTACAATATTATAATGTTATCATTAAAAATAATCAATGTTATATTTAGGGGACACATATATCGATTTTAAAATACTTGCTCCGAAATTTTATTCTTTTACAGGATTAAAAATTAGATTATCGATTTAGCTATAAATAGAAAAATCATTAGATGCTACAGACAGTTTTCAAATTATACAGTGTTGCTTAAGTTTGTTAATATTCGAAGTTAATTTAAAATCAATGAACATTTTCTTTTTATATAAGACTAGTTATGAAAAATTTCTTAATTCTCCTGTTTTGTTTTTATCAGATCTGTTTAATTCTATTCCCCTATTTAATTATTACCTGGTCATGAGAACTAATTAGATAAACTTTCAGATGTTGCAAGAAGAATTAAGAATGTTTTAAATGTATATTTTGTCCTAGAAAATTAACTACCAAAATTTTCCTTATAATTTAAATTTTTCAATTTCAAAACAAAATCATCAAATTCTAGAAGAATCGAAATGAGTCCAGTATCAATTGCATTTATCGCAGTGATTCAAATTGACTGAAATTAAAATTTTTTTAATTAAATTCAATTTGATTTTAAATTTTCGGAATATTAAATCTATTTTGACTGCTCGGCTGTTTTTCTTAATTAATCTTCAAATTGTTAAAATGATTCGTTTTTGTAAATGTTTTATTTATATAAAAATTTAACTGAAAAAATTTATCTTTTAATAATTTTTTGTTGTTGATTTTTCAAAATTAAAATTTTCAATAGAGATTTTTACCCAAAAATAAAGTACTCTATTTAAGATAGTTTTTGATCGTAACACTTTTAAAATCAGTAATAAAGAAAACAATGCTCTAATAAATTATTTTTGTGAAACTGTTTTTCCTATATTCCGATGTTAGGTTTTCATAATCGATTAATATAAAACATTAACTGATGAGTTATTTAAAATGAAGATAATTACTTACTTATTATAATTTAATCTCCACAATTATAATTGCACTGGTCATAATTAATATTACCATTCAAAATATATGAAACAACAGTTAATTTCATTTGACATAAAATGTAAAAGAACAACAACTAAAAGATTAGTATAATAACATTAAGAGTCTGAACTAAACTTGTATAGTTACCGGTTTAATCTTAAAGCTGCATATTAAAATGTTTGATTAATATTGACAAAGACAATAATGATTTTAGTAAATTAAACCAACTAAAAGATTAGTATAAGAGTCTGAACTAAACTTGTATAATTACCATTTTAATCTTAAAGCTGGATATTAAAATTGCATTATTTTTAACAAAGACAATAGTGCTTTCAGTAAATTCTACAGATATTTTATGAACAAAAAATAAAATCATTTATTATCTTTTAAATTACCTTCCATGAAACGAGACAAACAAAACCATCGATTTTTCCAAAACAAAGCCAGCAATCCGCATTACTTTAACATCATTTACCATCATCAGATTTAAAATGGAGATGGCATTATACTAATTAACATTTGAAATACATTACGTGCACACAATTACCACCAAGCACAGGCAAAACTAAATTTGGGAGAGGGGGAGGGGAAGGAATACCTCCGTGCAACTTGTTACGTCAATGAAATAGCTTTCTCCAATACTCACTGGCAACAGCAATGACAGGAAATGTTGGTGTAGGGCTAATGACTGATCTGCGATAAAATGCCAATCCCGTTTCCGACCACAAATAACGGTTGTTTCGTTTGTTCCTTCTATTTTTTTTTATTCTATTTTGTGCTGTCCCCCTATCTCTGCTATCGACCAGCCTCCCATTTCCCAGTGGAGGTTTCCTACCTCCTTCCCAATAATTTTTGTGGCGCGCTGGTACCGAGTTTTAGAGGTGGATCTATTGGAGCACCACTGCAGGTATCGGAGATAAAATACATAAAGACCAGGGCGAGACAACATAACTGATACAGATCTTAACGGTTAGCGGTTGGGGCTTTGTTTTATTTCTTCTTCCTCCGTTGCAGAGTTAGGGTGGTTCTGGCTCTTCCCTCGGCGCATCGGTTTCTGATCGGAAGAAAATGTTAGAGATTGAGAATTTTCTGAGTGTTGGTAGTAGTGGGAGGAAGAAACATCTGCAAGTAGTTGTTCAAAACACTGAAAGTGATTTCGGATTTGCCGGTGCAGTCGTAAATAAAACGAGTTTGTTTTAGAGATGGGTCTTCTCTGACAAATGTATCGGGGGGATTTAGTGTTAGATTTGGTTTTAGGAAAATGCAGTTCAAGATGCACAGAAAAGAAATGATTTCAGAACGAAAGCAATCAATACAATATATTTATATTTCGATACCCAAAATGTATACTAAAACACACCTATTAAAATTGTTTTGCATTATATATATGAAAATTACATGGATAGTGTATATATATATAGCATCCATATAACTATCCTATATGTAATCCAAAACCGTATTTAACTATTATTTCAAAAATAAAGATAAGATTTATCTCTTCTAACATTGGCACTAATGTAGAATATTTAATCTTTAACGGTAAAGATTATCTTTAAAAATGTAAATGTTTCAGTTTGGGGTAATAAATACACAAAACAAAGTTTACATTTATTGATAAGTTGAAATTTCCGATATTTAGGAGCTTAAAAAATCATATTTATTATGATTAATGATATACAGGGAGATCATAATTAAAGTCCCACTTTCAAAATGTTGTAAAAAAAGGATGAGTTCAAATTTGAACCGAAAATACTTAAAAAAGGTGGGAACGGTACGGCATCAAAAAAAGTTCCATAGTATATTAATAGATGGCGCTATAAGAGGCATAAAGAAAGTAAATTCGAACTGCCAGTGATATTTTGAATGGACTCGTATAGAGTTTTAGAGGTGGATCTATTGGAACACCACTGCAGGTATCGGAGATAAAATACGTAAAGACCAAGACGAGAGAACGTAACTGATACAGATCTTAACGGTTAGCGGTTGGGACTTTGTTTCATTTCTTCTTCCTGCTAGCAGAGTTAGGGTGGTTCTAGCTCTTCCTTCGTCGCATCGGTTTCTGATCGGAAGAAAATGTTAGAGATTGAGAATTTTCTGAGTGTTGGTAGTCGGAGGAAGGAACATCTGCAAGTAGTTGTTCAAAACACTGAAAGTGATTTCGGATTTGCCGGTGCAATCGTAAATAAAACGAGTTTGCTTTAGAGATGGGTCTTCTTTTCCAAATGTATCGGGGGATTTACTGTTAGATTTGGTTTTCGGAAAATGCAATTCAAATTGCATAGGAAAGAAACGATTTCAGGATAAACACACTATATTTATATTTTGATTCCCAAAATTTATACTAAAACACATCTGCTAAAACTATTTTGGATTATATGTATGGTTGTCAAATGGATATAGTATATATCATTTGCCATATACTGAGGGATAATAATTAAAGTCCCATTTTCAAAATGATGAAAAGAATAAAAAAAGCCACTCATGACAATGAGTTCCAATTTGAACTGAAGAAATTTGAAGAAGGGGGGAACGGTATGGCATCGAAAAAGTTCCACCCAGTTTTCCCATACAATATGGACGTGACTGTTGGAAATATGGACATAACTGTTGAATGACTTGGAAGTCACTTTTTCCATCAAAAACCCGAAACAATCAAACACATTGAACACTAAGAGTTGATTTAATGTGCAGCTCATGCCAAATACGTTGTAATTTCGATTCAAAATATCACTGGCAGCCGAATTCACTTTCTTTATGCCGCTTACAGCACCATCTATTATTACAATTCGGAACATTTTTTGAGGCCGTACCGTTTTTTTGATTCCCAAAATATAAACTAAATCACATATGTTAAAATTGTTTTGGATTATAAACTGTGTCAAAAAGAGATTTGATTGCCCAAGAAAGAATTGAGTCGATTGAAGAGACATTTCAAAAATTGCCGGAATCAGTTTTAGCGTCTCACAAAGTCAAGCGTAACTCAAACACTAAAAAATATTTTGACGCCAAATTTTACACAGGTATCAAGGACAGTGCCAGTAACCTAAAAAAGAAAAAAATTGAAATTCCATATGGAGCCTCGAGAATTTTAAATTGAAAATTCGTCTTTCTTTTGGACACAGTAGTATATGATAGTCATATGGAATTATATAGATTATTTAAGATACATATCATTAATCAGAGTAAATAGGAATTTTTAAGCTCATAAAAATCGGAAATTTAAATTTATCAAGGAATTTAAACATTGTTTTGAATATTTATTATACAAACTGAAATTGTTCTAAAATTTATTTTAATATAATCTTGACCGTTAAAGATTAAAGATATTCTACATTAATACAGATGTTAGAAACAAGAAATATTACATTATTTTGGGGATAATAGTTAAAGATATAAAAAAAACTTTTTAACAAAACACACTACGTAATCAAAACACAATTAATCCCTCTTCATGTAAATTTTATCAAATAGTGTGATTCACAAAGAAGGTTGAAAAAAAAATGTTGAAGAAACTAGTTTTTAACACAATTTTAGATTTTTAAATTGCTTATATTTACTTGTAAATAACAAATACATTAAATACGATTCTTGAAAGATTATTTATAACACACTAATTTTTAATGGAAATGAAAAGCATTTGCACATATTTTGTTAGAATAAATAACAGAAGAAATGGATATTTGGAAAATATTATCTAAATGTTGTACATTTGAAATAACACAGATATAAAACAAAATTTGATAAGATTAAAAAATAAATATTTGAATTTTTCAAATTTATTTCTACAACTATAAAAATTAATTCTGCTATTTCCAAATTATTCGCCTTATTATTCATTCAAGCAATTTTTTAAATATAACTATAGTTCAAATAATGATAATCTAAAAGTTCAAATATTTATAATTTTATTCACAAAGAAAGTTTTAAAAAGAAATTGGATTTTATTGAAATTTACCAAACGCTATGTGAATATAAATAATTTTATAATTTTTATATTAATTATTATTTTTATATCATTTATAACATATTAAATATTTTTCTACGTTGAAACATGATAGGGTATTAATTTTAATCCTTTGATTAAATGCATTTGCTAGCCCAAAATGTATGCTCCCGCCAAATTAAAATTGTAATTTATTTAAATTACTATTACACATTAGAATACGCCTACTTGAACAGAATAAACATCTTAAATCTCAACTTTCCACAGACGACAGAGTTCTAATTAGTATGACAGAGTTGACCTGCGTTAATTGAGCCAAACTAAACAAGGCGCAGAACAAATATTTGGCCGCATTTAGCTTGGGATGGATGCCTTACGGTATTTATTACTTTTTTAAAATCACATTTAACTTACAAAGTACACAACCAGATACTTTATTTAGTTTTTATTTAAACAAGTGGCTCTGATATTTATAAGAGGGAGTTTTTAATAATAGACTGATATAAAATATAATTAAACTTGTTTTAAATAATTTTTAGCTGCCTTTAAATAATTTGAAACAAAGGCAAATTATTTATTGAAGTGGGATAATAAATGAATTTATAGTTAAATATATACTATATATGTTAAATATTTATAGTCTGCAACGTTTGATAAACAAACACTTGAATATAAATAATAATATTATATCAGAAATATTTTCATTAAAATATCATTTAATTTAATGCAGCATTAATATAATTATTAATATTCATTAATATCATTTATTTATATATATATACTCGAGCGATATATATATATATATTCTGTATTAGGCTGTTCAGGCTTCGTACTCGATATATATATATATATATATCGAGCACGAGTTCGAAGTCTGAACAGCCTAATACAAACTAGCCTTGAAAAAGGCATGTCGTGTCGGCTACACTAATGAAAGCTGTTGCTCATTTACAACTAACCAGTGGGCACGTGTAGCTTGAAGACATGCTACAGACACGAGTAACACTACTCCCACAACGCTCTACGGTTATATTAGACACAGATCAATTGTTTAAAGTGGATTTCGAACCAATAAAAGCATCCATGGCACAGCCGGGTCTCAAACCAGAAAATCTGTGGCACCGAGTGCCAGAGCGTTTGTCCCTCGGCCCTCAGACACCAATTTTTGTAATTAGCTTTTGAAAAATACTACCCTCAAAATAATCATATATTTGTAAGTGCTTTCATAAAATTCTTATAATGTGGTTTAAAATTTAAATTTATAATTAAAAATTTACAAATAATTTATTAAAACGGAAGCAAAATTGTCATTGTTATTTTTGTTAATGAATGTTATTTTTGTAGAATTAATAAATATTCCCAGCCAACGGCCATACCATGCTGAATATACCGGTTCTCGTTAGATCACCGAAGTCAAGCATCATTGGGCGCGGTCAGTACTTGGGTGGGTGACAAGCTGGGAACACCGCGTGCCGTTGGCATTCACAAATCTGGGACCTGAATGGCCGAGTGTCTAGCGCTCTGGCGCTCGGTGACACAGGTTTCCGGTTCGAATCCTGGCGGTGCCATGGATGTTTGTAGTGGTTCGGAATCCACTTTAAGCCGTAGGTCCCGGTCTCCTATGACTGTAAGAGCGTCACGGAGCCAAAGTCAGACTTCTACCTACGGGTGCTCCATCACAATAGAAGCTGCTTCCTTCCCCTTCAATCATGAGTATGTATGGGCTCGTGGGCTTGGCCAGCCAAGTGGGATAAGAAACAACAAACAACAACAACAACAACATAAATATTCCCCAAATTCTTGATTTTATGCTTTTTTTTTTCACAGTGCCCAAGACAAAAATTATACAGCTTTTTTTGCATGACTACTTTATATTGCATGATATATTTTCGAATTTTGAAGTAAAAGAGAAAAGTAAATGCATTACACTACAGATGAAAACTGCCATTTCAAGTACATTTAAAGAAGGGCCCTTTAGTTGTAACATTTCGAGTGATTTCGAATGTTCCATCGATTTATTGAAGTGAAAAAGGCCTAATTTGAATTTAAATGGAATGTCAAAATGCCTTTTCTTCAAATTACATTTCTACAGTTGCCCTAAACCGTCCAAGATTAAAATCGATACAAAGATTTCAGAAATTTTTCTCCGTCGTTTGTTTTCGGTGCATGTTCAAATAAAGCCTGTTTAAGGGAAAGTGATGAGTTTTTAATGACTTCCTCAGTAAAACTCAGTAAAAGAGGAAATTCGTGCATTCTTGTTTTGACCTACATATGAGATAACTATGGTATTTTGCAGCTAAGATCTGGAGGTTTATAAAATTCATTTAAACTGAGAATTTTAGAAACTTCTACATGTCTGCATATTTTTTTTTATTAATATACCAAAAAGAGAGGCTTTGTGATAATTATTTTATCAAACTTTAACTTACAAAGTAGGTTCTGTAAATTCCAACTTTATTCAGTATTTGCAGTTTCACTTAGTAAATATTTTGCTATCAAATATATGCTCAAATTATGAGATATACTAGCATGCTATTTTTATGGAATATTTTACAATTACTCCTATTGAAATTTATTAAAGGACTTAAGTTAAGAAATAAAATTAATATTTTAAGCTAACCTTTTTTTTTTTTTTTTTTTTTCTGTATATTATCTGGTTCAAACAAAATTATTAGTGAAAAATTTTAACTTGGAGTCTAAAATAGAAGTTTTGGTAGTCCTACGCCTTGTTTTGACCTACATATGAGATAACTATGGTATTTTGCAGCTAAGAGCTGGAAGTTTATAAAATTCATTTAAACTCAGAATTTCTAAAAATTCTACACGTCTGAGTAATTTTATTTTATTTATATACGAAAAAGATAGACTTTGTAATAATTATTTTATCAAACTTTACTACTTTTTAAAATCTTCTTTGTGAATGAAATTTACATGAAATGGGATTAATTGTGTCTTGATTAAGTAATGCTTTTTTTTTTTTAGTTTCTCGCTTCTAATATTGGCACTAATGTAGAATATCTTTAATATTTAACGGTAAAAATTATCTTTAAATCTTTTTTTAAAAAGTTTCAGTTTTGGTTAATATACACAAAACAATGTGTAAATTCACGAATATATTAAAAATTTCAACTTTTAGAAGCTTAAAAATTCATGTTTATTGTGATTAATGATATATATCGTAAATAATCTACATAACATTTGTGTAATTATCCTATATATATAATCCAAAGCAATTTTAACAGGTGGGTTTTAATATAAATTTTTGGAATCAAAATATAAATATAATGTGTTGATTTCAACATTCTTTGTGATAAAACTCTTTAATAAAATTTACTTGAAGATGATTAATTGTTTTTTGCTTAAGTATTGCGATTTTTATTTTTTTACATATTTAACAATTATCCAGAGAATAATGAAAGATAAAGAGAAAATTCATGCATTCTTGTTTTGACTTAAACTTTACGAAATTCATTTAAGCTCAGAATTTTAAAAAATTCTACCCGTCTGCATATATTTTTTAAATTTTGTATGCGAAAAAGATAGACTTTCTGATAATTATTTTATCTAATATTAACTTACAAAAGAGGTTCAGTAAATTTCAACTTTATTCAATGTTACAGTTTCTCCTACTAAATTTTATATTAAATATGTGTTCAACCTATTAGACTAGCAAGTTATTTTTATGGAGAATTTTACAATTACTCTAATTGAAATTTATTACACTATCTATATTAAGGACTAAAATTAATATTGTAATCTAATTTTTTTTGTCAATAAATTCGCCAGTTCAAACAAAATTATTAGTGAAAAGTTTTAATGTGGGGTCTAAATTCGAAGCTTGGTACTTTTCACACATCAAATATAGAGGAGAAGAAATGACTGTTTGAATATATAAATATTAAGAACATATGAATATTCAAATCATTACATAACATGCGCGTCTTTTAAAATTTATTTTAAAATAAAATTTTTATTTATGTTGTTCGAATATTGAAATGATGGGATTTATTCCAGAGAGATCTATTCTATAATATATATATCTACTTATAAGCGAAAGAAATACATGCTATGGCTGAAACAAATGGAATATAAATTTTTTTCATTCAAAAAGGCAAAATAAAGAAACTATGTTAAACAATTCGTCAATAATATCACTATCCCTCTGCAGTACAAAACACATTTTTCTGTCACCGACATCCAAGTTTGTCACAAATACGGGTATGTCACTAAAATAGTGGCTGACAACGACACAACATATTTCAATGTCATCAGATCAAGCTGCTTCGATGTATTTCTTCTCCCAGATTTTTCATATGTTATCGACAAAATGTTCTTCTGCGAGCTGCATTTTTCGTTTTCCACAGGGTGAAGGGAAAGGCAAAATCTCAACATTTTCTTGTGCTGTTGTTGTTCTTTGTTTTTCCTTCAAACAAAAAAGAATGGCGGCTTATAAAACTTACAACCAATAGAATACATTTTCGGATTTTACATTCCAATTGTTTCTTGTTGTTCCATCTTATTTTTTGCTCCTTGTGGAACTTTTCGATACACGTTATCGAGAGAATGGAAGACCACTGTTCCATATTTTCCACTATCGACATATTATATGAGAAAGGTATAGGTACCATCGACAACATGGGAGAGAAAAATGCCGGAGAACTATCGGTTATGAAGGAATCAATATCTTTTTTATTTCTTTTTTCTGGTATAAAACCGTGGTAGTCAGAGATGATGTAGTAAGATTATTTTTCTTTTTCTTGGCGAGATTTAGAAGTTTATAAATTCGAATCGAGTGAATGGTAGATTTCTTTTCATGATTCCCGATAACTAGCTGGATATAGAAATTACTTCAGAAAACATATTTATCGATATTTGTTTATTTATTTTATCCATTATTTGTAGAATTCATAAGCGTTGCTAAATAAAATATAACAAGAGTGGAAATGTACAATATTTTGAAACGAATTTAAATCAATTTACTTTACACCACAATTTATCTTAATTCATGTAGTTTCCCTTCCAGTTATGAAACTGAGAATGGTAAGAGTAATATGAAATTACATACTAAAATATGAGTATTTTTTAACTCTCTCTGATCTTATTATCTTACTTATCATGAGTATATAAAGGAATATGAATATTTTTTTACTCTTTAGGCATATCTGATAATTTTAAGTAATATATATTTTTTATTTTCTTGTATAAGCATTATGATGTTCGGATATGAGATCTATGTCATCCCTAAAAGGCGTCAGAAGAAAATATTTAAGTGTATAAGTTATTTTTTAAACTGATTCATCTAATCTCGCAACGCGAGAAACTTTCATGTTAAAGCCTTTTTTTTTAATGTGCTGTAATTTGTCACTGCATTTTCATAACATGTGTTTTAAAATTTACGTGATATATGTGTTCTTACGATTAACGATTTGCAAATATCAAATCAACTATTACGTATTTCGTTTTGAATAGTCTCGCTTTAAAAATATTTTTCAACTTTTACAAAATGTTGTATAAATATCGAGACAGTTTATGAAAGTTAATTTAAAAGTCATTTAACTTTATATATTTAATTTTAGTTGATAATATAAATGATTAAATATGTTTAATCAAGGCGAATTCAAATTCATAAATAATTTGTTTGTTTGTTTTCTATCACTAATGTTTACTCCGTTTTAAATTGTCTTCGTCAATTTAACTGAAACTACGCATAGCCATCTATGTCTATTAACTAGAAAGGAACGAAATTTCGGAGGGTGCCATAAGAAGGAAATTTGCAAGAAAACAAATACTAATTCCAAAGGTCACCACTAGAAGGACTATGGGTGTTGCCAGACTTAAGCAGCTTATGAGAAACATACTAATGAGTCAAAGTTGAACTGAATTCAAAATATAACTTTTTATTAAATTTTTGAAGTAACTTTTATTAATATATTTGTATAAATATATATGAGATTATCTGGGAAATCTGATATGAGATTTATGTAATCCCTTAAGAGGCATGAGAAGAAAAAATGTAAGTGTATAAGTTATTTTTAAATGAGATTCATGTAATCTTGCAATACGAGAAACTTCTATTTCAAAGACCTTTTTCATGGCATTTTCATAACGTGTTTTAAAATTTGCTTGATATATGTGTTCATATGATTAACGATTTGCAAATATCGAATCAACTATTACATATTTTGTTTTGAACAGTCTCGTTGTACGAATATTATTTTTCAACTTTTACAAAATTTTGTATAAATATCGCGAAAGTTTGTGAAGGTTAGTTTAAAAGTAATTTAACTTTATATATTTAAGTTTCGTTGATAATATATGATTAAATATGTTTAAACAAGACAAATTCAAATTCAAACACCCTTCTTTTTTTCTATCTCCAATGCTTACTCTGTATTAAATTGTCTCTCTTAATATTCTTCTTGTCTAGAAAGGAACGAAATTTAGGAGGGTGCCATAAGAAGGAATTTCCCGCGAAAACAAATACTGTTTCCAAAGGTCAGCACTAGGTGGACTATGAGGATTGGCAGACTTTAACCAGAGTCAAAGCGTTAAACTGAAATGAAAGTATAACTCTTATTAAAATTTTTGAAGTTTGCGTTTTGATGTACCCATCATTCTTATGAAACTGAGTTCGGTGTCAAGTATTTTGCACAGTCAAGCAAAGCACTTTGCATGATCGATATCTTATTGACTACAGATCACGTTCAATTGCCTTTTTAGGTAATCAAATTAAAAACTGTTCCATGAAAATTTTAGATTTGAGTTAAGACTAATAAGTCTAGATTTCATTCATATAGCAAAAATGGAAATTTTCAGTTAATAATGTATGATAGATTAATCCAGAAACTTCAACTTTTTCTTAAATGTTGGTTTCAGTACAATTTTATCACTGTAATTTCTTGGCATATTTATTATAATTATTGCAAAGAGCCTCATATGGGAGAGTTTTGTAAGTTTTTGGGTAATTATTAACATGAATTAGTAATAATTTTATTAAATTTTTGGACCATTCAGATATATAAATTGGGTTACGGATTACTCTAAATAGCGTTATTTAAATTATTGTCAAATGATATATGAAATAATATATTTCACTAATATAGAATTTATTATATTTCTAAGAATGTGAGTTCCATAAGGAACCTAGTATATAACAATATTATATTTGTAAAGTTATATATTTCTATTCTCATTATGGGCCCAGCTTAGAATAACCCCACTGTAGCCGATGCATGTCGTAAAAGGCGACTAAAATATGTATCCACTGCCCGGGAGTATAACCGGGAGGGATGGAGTCAGTTTTCCCCTTTTGGATGCCCAATGTCTTTGTACCGCAAGGTCAAGGATAAAAAAGAAGCTCCTTTTATCATGACTCGTTGGTTTAAGACACACATGTTCATGGACTAGGTCTAGATGTTGTTGTTGACCAAGTGGGATAAGAACCTACAACCTAAATTCTAATTGTGTTTTGGAATGAAAGAATACGTAACGTAAAAACGTATTAATGATTATTATTATATGCATTCACTCACATTTCCGTTAGCTTCACAAATAGTTAGAGAACATTCAAGCTTACAGATTTATGGCTCCTATCGCCTATGTATGGAAGCTTTCGGTTCGCACTAGCTTGTGTAGTTTCGAAGAAAGTATTATGGATTTTTAATTTCATTTCTGAAAAATAAAATATTAAGTAGTTTTAGCTTGTGTATTAAATTTGCCCGACTCGTGGCTCAGTGGCAATGAAGGAATAAGTGATGATAGGAATATATACATATATATATTCTTAATGTTCATTTTTATCATTATTGCAATAATTACAAGCAGACTAAATAAACAGAATAAATTATATTAATTCGAAATATATTTAATTATCTTAAGAAATTCAAACATTTTGTTTAATTAAATTAATTCAAAAATATCTCCTTTTAAAACCCGAAATATAAAATCCTCTCTAATTTAACATTGTAAAAGTTTATTTCTGAAAATAACATATAAAATATTTCTACAATGTATTGGTAACTATTTCCGAAACTATTTGCAACCAAACAGCAAGAAAACAACACATTTGATTAAACTTACAGGTTTCGACAGAACTGACAAATACTTTTGCAATGTAATTTTAAAATGATTTGTGGTGACTTATATAAAGAAAATGAAGGGTCTATTTAATTTAATTCCATCGTAAATTCAGAAATTATATTTGCATGGGGATTTAACAAAAAATTGCAGACATCGCATTCAGAGCGCAGCGGTATTACGAAAGTTTTGTTTGAAAAGTGAAATTTTCAATTTCAATTATTAAGTTAAATAAAATAAAATATATAGTAGTTTATCTTCGGAGAAATAAATGTGCATTAGAGATAAACTTCCTTTCTGTATTTTGTTAATGTTCATTTTGAATTTATTTTAATCTTTATCTTTTATGTAGTTCTAAGAATACACTAAATAAAAAAGTTAACTTTTTAGCTCCTAACAAGCCTTTATTGTGAAGATTCATTATTCGTGAAGTTTACTTTACGATATCTTAAATTCACTTAAATCAACAAATATGTTGTCGTATTTTCAGTAAAACTTCATTGCAGTTTTGGTTCTGCAAACAAAACTTGAATTTGTAATTTAAATATACTTTTGAGTTAACAATTTTATATTTTACAAGGCTTTTGTTCTATGATATAAATTTATGTTCACTTAAAAATTAACATTTCATTTATGTGTAAAGCTATTTCATAAAAAATATTTTTTTTAACTAAGCATTTATATATATATATATATATATAAATTTTAAAAATATTTACGATTTTTTTTGTTGTAATATATTTTTATGAAATAATTATTACATGTAAACGCTCTTTCTTGCAATTGAAAATATTGTCTATTTTATAAAGAGCAATGAAATGAGAAATATAAAAAAAAAATATTTCCTTTTATGTATATACATATATATATAATGAAATATTTTTCATTATTTATTATTAAATTATTTCATTTCAATATGAATAATAATTTGAAAAAAAAAATAAAATTTAAATATTTCCATATATATATATATATATATTTATATTTAATATATTGAAATAAAATATTTCAAGTAATTAGTTTTGAGGAATTAATTTATTCAAATTTCTTTTTTTTACGGATTTTAAATTATGCTTTTAAAATTATACATTTTGTGAAAAAATGCAAATTCGTAAGGATCTATTAAAACGAAATATTTCTAGTAAAATAATTTTAATTTTCTGTCTTTTTTCAGCTAATATTTTTAAAAAAAATTTGAATAACAGAAATTTGAATACACATTTTTGAAAGGAAGTTTAAATAACTGAAAAGTCACAATATGTATTTTTAATTAATTGAATCATATTTCTTATTTTATTCTGCATTTTAAAATGTACATTTAATTTTGCATTTAACATAAATATTTTGAAAACAAAATACAAAAAAAAAAAAAAAAGCAGAATTATTATTGATACAAAATATTTCAAGTAATTAGGTTTGAGGAATTAACTTATTCAAATTTCTTTTTTTTTTTGGATTTTAAATTATACATTTTGAGCAAAAATGCAAACTTATGAAAAACAATTGAAACAAATTGTTTCTATTAAATTAATTGTAGTTTTCTATTGCTTGTGAAAAATACAAACTCATAAGAAATTATTAAAACAAAATATTTCTAGTAACGTAACTTTAGTTTTTTTATAAAGCTTGTCAGCCAATACATATTTTATAAAAATTTGAATAAATATTTTGGAAAAGAAATTTAATTAACAGGAAAGTTACAATTTGGATATCTAATTACATTGCTCAAATTTCTTATTTTATTAAAGATATTAAAATTAAGAGAAAGAGAAATCTATGTTATTTTATATAAAAAAAATGAACTCTTTTATTTTAAATTAAAGAATGACTTCTTTTTTTTAATTAAAAAAATTATCTCTGTTATTTTAAATTTAAACAATACCTCTTTTATTTTAAATGAAAAAATTATCTCCATAATTTTAAATTTAAAAAATAACTCTGTTATTTTAAATTAAAAAATTACCTCAGGAATTTTAAATTAAAAAGTTGCCTCTCTTATTTTAAATTAAAAAATTGTCTCAGTAATTTGAAATTAAAAAGATGGCTCTGTTATTTTAAATTATAAAATTACCTCTGTTATTTTAAATTAAAAAAGTTACCTCAGTAATTTTAAATTAAAAAATTACCTCAGTAATTTTAAATTAAAAAAATTACCTCTGTTATTTTAAATTTAAAAAATACCTCTGATATTTTAGATTAAAAAAAATACCTCAGTAATTTTAAATTAAAAAGTTGCATCTGTTATGTTAAATTAAAAAATTACCTGAGTAATTTTAAATTTAAAAAATACCTCTGTTATTTTAAATTTAAAAAATACCTCTGTTATTTTAAATTAAAAAATTATACCTCAGTAATTTTAAATTAAAAAGTTACCGTTGTAATACTTTTATAAAAATTTGAATAACACTAAATTAAATACACATTTTTGGAAGAAATCTAAATAAAAGAAAAGTACCAATAAAGATTTATAATTAATTTATACAAATTTCTTATTTTATTATGGATTTTAAATTATACATTTAATTTTCCATTTAAATTATAAACTTTCAGAAAAAATGTAACAAAAATAGACAACTTATATTTTAAAAAAAATATTTCTAGTAATTAAATTTGAATAATTGATTTATTCAAATTTCTTTTTTATGGGTTTTAAATTATGCCTTTAAAATAATACATATTGTGAAACAATTCAAACTGTTAAGAAACTATTAAAACAAAATATTTCTTGCAAAGTAATTTTAAATTTCTATTGCTTGTCAGCCAATAGATATTTTATAAAAATTTGAATAACAGAAATTTGAATACACATTTTGAAAAGGAAAACAGAAGTAATGCAAGTAACAGAAAAATTACAATATGGATTTCTAATTAATTTATTAAAATTTCTTATTTTATGAAGGATTTTAAATGTAAGAGAAACAAAATATCTGTTATTTTAAATTAAAACCCAGCTATTATTCCAGTAAATGTCTCTGATACTTTTTATTGACGGACCTGAATAAAATCTCTAATACCAACCTGAAGAGAAGCGAAAATCCTTAGGAAAAGTCTGTAAAACAGTAAATCAGGGCCGGGTTCTGATCCTGGACAATAAAATTTTAGAGGCGACGTGGGAAAGTAAAGAGAAATACTTCATTGTTAGGCCGTACGTTTCCGCGAAATCAGCTCTGGTGACACGGGAGGCATTTTACGATCCTTTAGCGAATGGAAATTGTTTGGCTAAACAAAGTTTCCTCGCCATTCTGTTTGAGTCGATATTATATCGGATATTTCTTGGAGGAAGCGAGCCTTGCAAAAGGCTGCCTCAGACTTTGCTGGAAAAATAAACAAAAACAGCTTTCGCAAAACTTCTGGGACGCGTGAACAAATGCTGCCGAAACAACACATGTTGAATATTTACTTGTTTTTAATGGATGATTTATTGAGTCCTTCAGGATTTATGACGTCAACATGCATGTGGCGTGTGTTCATCTGCTAAACAGATAAAATATGTTCCATTAAGAAAAAAGTAATTTATATCCTAGTTTAATAAAAAAAAAAAAAAAAAAAAAAATAGATTGACTTGTTGGATTTTTAATTTTTTTTTTCTTTTCTCCTCATGTTCTCCTCATTCCATCGGTTCCAATAACTACAGTCTGAGTAAAAACCTTAAGGCCAGTAGACATTTTTGAGAAAATGGAAACATTTAAACTGAGGAATTAAAATACCATTTGATTGATGATTATTGAGCTTAAATAAAAGTAAAAAAAGTAGAAAAATTAATTTGCAAATATTTTATTATTAGAAAATATTACAGAACACACAGATGAATATTTGAGACTGAGTAAAAACTTGAAGGCCAACATAGAAAAGAACATATAAGAAAAAAATTACAAATTCTCAGAAGGTTGTGTAGGAGCCATTACTTCGAATTACTTCAAATATTCTTGTTTTCATGGATGAAACGAGTTTTTGACAAAGGGTGGGGTCGGTTTTATACCATTCATCTTCGATAGTAGATTTCAGCTCTGTTGTTGATGTTAAATGTCTCCCATTTGCATAAACTCTTCTTGCTAAGTGAGCCCAAAGGTTCTTGATTGGGTTGCGGTCAGGTGATCTAGCTGGCCATTTCACAATTTCAACATTGTTGACTTGAAACCAATTTTTTGTGCTGTTACTCTAATGGATCGGTGCATTGTCTTGCTGTTATTTCCAATTTTCTCCAGCAAGACATTCAGCATTTGGCAAAAGATGATTTGTTAGGACATTTTGGTATCCTTATGAATTCATTCTACCTGAAACGAATGCAATTGGGCCCACACCATTGTAAGAAAAACAGCCCCAAGTCATGACAGACCCTCCACCTAATTGGCGCTTGGAGAATATTTCTTTTTCATTTCTTATATCATGCCAGTAGAAACTCCAGCCATCTGATCCATTCAAATTCCATTTTTTTTCGTCAGAAAAAATAATTTCCATCCATTGGTTGTCCCAGGTCATGACTTTCTGGCCAAAGTTCAAACTCTCTATTTTGTGTCTCTGCAGTAACTGAGGCTTAGTCAATTTTGCTGTATAATTGTACCTTCCAGACCTTCTAACTGTGTTATAAATCGTTTTTTGACAAACTTTTAAACCTGTCGTCGGAATCAGTTTCCTGGTTGAGTAGTTTCCAGTAGATGAAAGTTGGCAAACTCTTCTTTCATCACGCCAGGACAAAGCTTTAGGTCTTCCCCCAGTATTCTTTTTACCATAATTGTCTTTCAATTTTAAAAAATTGTTGACTGCAGTCTTTGATCTTCCTATCTTTATCGCAATAGCACGACTACTCATTCCTGTTGAAGACAAAGCTTCGATTTGTCCTCTTTCACGATCAGTTAACTTCTTACCCTTCGCCATCTTCACAAAGATCACCAATACTTCGAAGAAACGTATGACAAATATGAAAATTGAGGCGTTGTCACAAGCTAGTAGTTGCAATGGTAATTACACGATTATATTATATTTATTTTTAAAAAATGACTGGTGGCCTTAAAGTTTTTACTCAGGCAGAAATACTAACTTTGTAAATAACCACATGTTTCTCTTAATTATGTATTTACAAATTATGTTTATAGCATTTATTTCTTATCAATGAACTTTAATAATTAATATTATTTGAGTCCCTTTTATTTCATTTTACATTTTCTCAAAAATTTTTACTGGCCTTAAAGTTTTTACTCAGGCTGTATATTGGTTCCTACCAGTTAGAAAAGTTAGGGTTTTGTTAGTCGCTCTCCTGCCATTTTTTGCACACATTGGGCTAATTAGATCGATACCTACAGTTTAAAGTGATTTCCGAGCCACTAGCAATCATCTACGTCAAAGCCAGTATTCTAACCCGAAGCCTGTGGTACGAAAGACCAGAGCGCTAGCCAATTGGTCATTAGGAGAATGGAAAATGAGGGCGGAATATCAGTGTCTCTCATGTAACTTAAACAGCCCACCGATGGCATGTTAAGGGAATGACAGTATCTTCTGGAAGGTTTTTTTAGGAGTAATATCCACTTATTTGCGATGGAAAAAAACCCAGCAAAAATTCCACTAGCACATCTGACTATTGATGCAAAGATACATTGCACACGCCATAATCACTATCAGGCCTTCTGCTTCTGAAAGCTGTGATTATAATAGTGCATCCAGTAGGATACGAACCTAAGTCTTCCTGCATACAAGCAGCAAGGCTTCACCCTGAACCATTCGCGAGCAAGTTTTTGAACTAAGGAAGTATAATTAGAAATTTGACAAGCTATTCTGAAGTGAGTGTCCATTTATAAGCAAAGAAAAATTGTTAAGCCATGCCTACCTTTGAAATTTTCACCTGAATATTCGTCTATTTCCGGCCGTTGCTATTTGTACAAGAGAAATTCAATTATGTATAAAAGTATCTATTGATTGGCAACCAATATAAAACTACGATAAAAAAAACTAAAACTACTTTAATAAAAATAATTTGTTTCAATTGTTTTTTATGAGTTTGCATTTTTTCTCAATGTACAATTCTAAATATATAATTTACAATCCATAAAAAAAGAATTTTGACAAATTAATTTTTCAAAATTAATTACTAGAAATATTTTGTTTCAATAATAATTTAATATTTTTTTCACTTTTTTTCAAAATGTATAATTTAAATGAAAAATTAAATTCATAATTTAAAATCCATAATAAAATAAAAGAATTGAATCAATTAATTAGAAAATGCATATCGTGACTTTTCTGTTACTCAAATAACATTTTCAAAATGTGTATTCAAATTTCTGTTATTCAAAATTTTATAAAATATATATAAATAAATATGTAAATACATATAGAAAATTAAAATTACTTTGCTTAAAAAAAATTTCTAATAATTTCTTATGAGTTTGTATTTTTTCACAAAATGTATAATTTAAAATCCAAAAGAAAGAAATTTTAATTTAATAAGTAAAAATATTGGGAATTTCTATTACTTATATTTCCTTCCAAAAATGTGTATTCAATTTTGTGCTATTCAAATATCTATAAAATGATCTACTGGTTGGCAACTAATAGAAAACTAAAATTATTTTACTAGAAATAGTTTGTTACAATAGTCATTTTTGTTATTTTTTTATTATTTTTTTGCAATTTTTCTGAAAATGTAAAATTTAAAATCCTTAATAAAATATGAAATTTGAATCAATTTATTAAAAATGCATATTATGTCTTTTCTATTACTTAAATTCTCTTGCCAAAATGTGTATTCAAATTTATTTTATTCAAATTCTTATAAAATATGTATTGGATTAGGAACAATAGAAAACTAAAATTACTTTACTAGAAATAATTTGTTTTAATTCTATTTAGGACTTTGCATTTTTTTTAAATTTATAATTTTAAAATGGTCTTTTATAGTTTTAAAGATTGTCTATTAACTTTAAAAGTTAAATTTTAATTATCTTTATTTTTATTTCAATTATTTAATTTTTTCTTTAAAGAGGAATTTTATTTCTCTTGTGAATGTATTAGAACTGAGATTATATTCAGACTCAATAGTAACAAAAAAAAACATTAGATATTTGCATAAATTTTAATCTGAAATACTAATTTTTCTTTCTGGAATACTAAAGTAGTTTTTTTTTTTTTATAAAAATAGGAAACATTAGGAAATTGCCTATTTATAAAATAACTATAAGTTAAATATTTATAAGTTTGCAACAAATAAAAAACTACGAATCCCAGGAAACTTTACCGAACACAAAGAATATTTTATTTATCTTTTACATTTTTAAAAAAAAAAGTTGTGTTCATTTTAAGACTATCTGTCACACTGTTCTGAAGTTTCAGTGTTTTAAATATTTTGCTGAGAATTTGAATTCTCTTTAAAGTTTTATTGCTAGATTTTGTACGTGTGCATTAGTTAAAATATAATTAAACATAAATTTTAAATTAATAAATGTGATTTAACTTAAAATGAAAAATACCAAGTATCTAATGTCCACTAATCGTTTGGCTTTATAAAATAATTAGTAAATTTTCCATTATTTAAAAAATATATCTCTAAAATAGTTTTTACATGAAAAAAACAGAAAGTTATTATCTTACCAGAAAATATTTTTTCAGAGTTTCTTATAAGAAAGGATACTTCATCCAAGATATACTTTATTTCTTTAGGCAAGAAATTTTTATTCTTTTTTCTTAAAGTCATAGTTAAAAAGTAATAAAGTAATAGTTAATAAATTTATAAAATAATATTTAATAAAGTAACAAAGTATTAGTTAACATTAAAGTAATTGTTAATATTAAACTAATAGTTAAAATACTTTCATTAATCATCATAAAACTTAGTTTTATTAATTTCTTTTACATAATCACATAACTGAAAACTAAAATAAAAATTCGAATTTTTTATTTCGAATGTTGATATTTGTTACTCAAAATAGCAGTTATTTTATGTTGATTTGTTATTTAAGAATAATTTTATTTAAATACATTTAAAGTAAACTATGACCATAAAATACGATCAGGAATTCATAGAATTGGAAAGCCATCAGTGTTGGCTATATACGTTGCGATTTTTCGAGTATTACTATTGACAGTACTATTGTGCCCAAAAAGTAAGACGAAGTATTTTTTTTCAGAAACTCTTTATTTATTGTTCCAAATTTATTTCATCGCCTTCACAGTAATCCCGTCCGAACACAATGTACTTATGCCAACTTTTTTTCCAATCCTCAATGCATACTAAAAAGTCAATCGACACAAAACGGTGTCCCTGGGGTTGACTTTTGCGTTTAGGGAATATCCATTGTCGCTCTGTGTGAATACGGTGATTGTGGAACGACATGAGTTTCATTTTTGGCGAAAATGTCACGAAGAATCAATGCAGTGTCAGCTGGCGCATTCAGTGTTTTCGTTACCAATCGAGATTTGACGCGTTTGTGACTCAAAATGGAATTGATAGATCCTTTTGAAATTCCAACATTATCAGCAAGGTCTCTAATTATAAATCGGCGGTTTGAAGCAACAAATCTTTAATTGTTTGGACCTGAGCGTCGTCGATTTTAGTCGATGGTCGACCAGAGAACTTTTCGTCTTCAACGCGTTATTCTCTGCGTCGTTCTCTGTCTTCTTTGAACTTTTTATACCACTTCTAAACATTTCTTTCAAATATAGGAATGCTCACTGAATGCCTTCAGCAAGATTTTATGTGCTACCTGCAACAAAATTTAATGCAATTAATGCAGATTTATTGCATTAATGTAGACACAGATTGATTGCATTAACGCAGATTAATTGCAATTAATGCAGACACCTCAAAAATCACCTGAATCACAAAGCCAAGCGTAACTCAAACACTAATAAATATTTTGATGTTGAATTTCACACAGATGTCAAAGACCGTGCCAGCAACCTAAAAGAGAAAAAAAAATTCCATATACCCCGGGAATTTTAAATTAAAAATTGGTCTTAATTTTTGGACACAGTAGTACGTTGGCGAATTTTCGCGGAGTCACAAGTAATAAGTGAGTACATTTCTTTCCACAAAGAAAAATTGCAGGAAAATAATTTCTTGATTGATTCATTGTAAAATCTATCTTGGCATTCCATTTTTCACCGCAAGGGTGAAAATCAGTTATCAAATTAAATTTTCATCCCATTTGGCGAAGTGAGTTGAATATAAAATAATGTGTTTAAATGAAAGCTTCTGCGGTGAAAAATTTTGGATTCCATCCATAATCACCCCGAGACATTTACAATCGATTCCAAAGAAAAAATGCATCGTTTGCAATGTGTCATTAGGTTAAAGATGAACTTTATTATGCTAGGGAAAGTTCTTTAATCTTTCCGTTTGTACACCAGCAAAGCATTTTAGAAATTTGCAGTTAGGTAATTTATGTAATAATGCAAATGCTTGGATAAATTTTATTTCTTTAATCACAAAGATAAAATTTTGATTTTCAAGGTGGTAATTGAATGCAGGCTGTTATTATATTAGTGGAATATTTCCGCAAGTAAAAGTGAAACTGGTAGAGGCATTTATAGCTAAAAATGAAATTTATGTTCCTAATTTGCCCTAAAATTTTGTATTTTGGGGTAAAATGAACATTGGAAATACTTACTTATCATCAGTATCGATTGCAAATAATCTTTTTAACATTAAATTCAATAATGTATTGCTAATACTTAAATTCCTTCTGTATCTATATAGAAATAGTAAGTAGTAATCAAAACTTAAAACGTTTAAAATTTATCTGTAGCAAATAAATATTTAGAACAAAAAAATAAATAACATAAATAATTATTTAACGAGCACATATTTGATTAACAGAAATACAGTGCTTATAAGTCAAGCACGAAATAATTAAATGCAAAATTTATTTCCTAATTATTAAAATGTTTTCACAATTAGGAAATAAATACATGCATACATAATAGTATGGATAATGTTTTAATCCTTTATTTTCATGAAGTATTTTATTTTATTCTTATTTTGAAAGACTTTATTTTGTAAATTGACGACGATTTAAAAAGTTCTTTATCCACACTGCTTTCATTTTTTATGGATTTTTAATATATATATGCATATTTATATTATATATATATAAGATGTTAATTAATATTTAAATATTATTTTCAAACATTCCCAAATTAGATCATTTTATAATTAGTTCCACGTATAATAATTTTGATACATTATTTCGTAAATTAAAAAAATAATTAAAGTGGCAAATTTTTTGCTAAATATATATTTAATAACATAATTCTACAAAGAGAAATACAAATTCGTAATAGATAATCGTTTAAAAAATAAGCTTTGCGATTGAGAGAAAAATCAAAGTTTCATCACAAATAAGAACTCGCACATTTAAAGTATCCAATGCTCGTACAGATGACTTTGATTTGTGGACATCTACCTGTAGATTCTTCTGGGAGAATATCTTTTTTTAGAGGACTTCAGAAATATGTGCTCATCTATTACAATTCTTTGGAGACAACTAGTTATAAATCACGAGATAGTTCCTTTTATAGTACAAAAACATCGCCATTACACTGAATTCTCAACCATCAAAATGATCTCTAAAGCCAAAAAGCAGAATAAGCAAACATTTCTATACGGAGTCATGCAAACAATAGACTTCAAGCATACACAAAAAAAATAGCTATGCATATAAGGCGCATGAATTTTACATATTTCGCCTTGCATGGAATGAGAGAGGAGGCTACCATTCTGGAGTCTGAAAATTACAGATAGTATGGAAATATGCACTCATTTCTACTCTGCTATTTGGTATATATTCGTGAATATTTTCTCACCCAAACACATATTTTCCTTTAAGTTGGAAAATGTTTCGTTAGGAAAAAAAGACGTGTTCCTTTGCGTTGTGCTCCTTTGAATAAAAGTAATAACATTTTTAAGTATATATATATATGTATTCATTATTTTTTACAAATAAAGTTGGATTTCTTGTTTGAATCTATAAGGAAGAGTTCCTACATATTTAACAGCCATTTATTATTTCTTTTACTTCAATGCTTAAATTATTTATCCCACTATTAAAATGTAACATGGCGGTAGTTGAGCAAAAATCAAATTTAAATATTATTAAATTATTAAAATTTCATTTGTTTTAATTTCAGATTTAACAGATATAACATGCCAAAAAATTTAATCATGAACTCGATATATAATGCCTCTACTAAAACTAAGTTGTTGTTTTTTATAATAAATATTTTTTATAATAAAGCTTTTTGGACTTTATATGATAGTTGTTGAAAATGATGCAGTTATTTCTTGAATACCTAAATATTTTTTTTTAATTTAAAATTTATTTTTTACAAATTTTTGATAGAAGTTCTTCTAATGCAGCTGGCAGATAGACCGTGATCTTTCACCATAATGGCTGCACTGATGTTACTCACTTTGCATTAACCAGGGGCCTCGTGTAACTTGATGGTAAGCCACGGACGCGGAATAACAATGCCCTCGCAGCGCACTACGATCCTATTAGGATCGGGACCTACAGCTTAAAATGGATTCCGAACCACTACAAACACCCATGGAAAAGACGGGATTTGAACCCGATACCTGTGGTACCGAACGCCAGATTTTATTTTTTGATAGAAAGATTAGTAACTATAGCTTTTAAAAGAAATATGTACAACATTTAACATATGAGTCGGAAACAGAACATCTCGGAAACCATCCGGAAATTAGAAATGAATTTTAAGGTGGTTGAGTTAACAATGAGTAATTTTAACTTGGCATATACATAAAACTAGATTATACAAATAAAATAGTAATTTTTATAATTAGTCTGAAGTATAAATCGTAAATTAAAGACTATACAAAATTTGCGTCGTAAAACAATAGCATTATGTAAAACTATAATATTATTTAATAGTAGTGTTTATTATACAAATGTAGTAAATAATACTATTAATTAGTATTGCTTATTATACAAGCATAATAAATAATGGGTCTAAAGTAAGAATATATTGTATAACGTCATTCAGTTTTTAATACTTTTTAATACTTTAAAATACATGTGTATATATTATGAATACATATTACTGTAAAATGTTTTCTGAGGACATCAACTATTATAAAAAAAACACATGGATATGCTAGTTAACCTTTATATACCGGTCACTTTTATAGTCATTACTTTCTTTTTGCTGAAATAGGGTAGGAACCATTTCCGAAATAAATAAATAAAAAAAATTTCAAATAAATTTTAAAACAATTGGAGTATTTGTTTTCGACATTTAATTCTCTAATACTGAATGCATAAAGATAGAAGCATGACAATACTAATATTGAATTCACCAATGATTATGTACTGAATACATAAAAATAGAAGCAAAACAGTTGTGCAAGATGGAAAAGAAAATTAAACATTTGTATAATTAATCAAAATGCAACATGATACATCGGCTTGTACTAGTGGATAAAAAAAGTTTGGAAACAAATGAGAGCTATGAATTATAAATAACTTATTTAGTGTCATATTGTTAATAAATTGTGATTAATCATATTAATAATAAATTTAAAAAAATATTTTTTTTTCAAGGTATCAATTGTATATTTTATTTCTGGTTTTCAATAACATAAATTCATAATGCAATGTTTTACGCGTATAATTGTAGTACCAAAAGCTTTCAAATTAAAAAAAAAATGTTTCATTAATAACATAGTTATAAAAATAGAACTTGATTAGTATATTGTACGTCAAAAAAACAGGCGGAAATAACATTCGGATTATATGCCGCTACGAATTATAAAATAAATTTTTCAGGCCTTCATATACGTTGTTGTGATTATAGGCATAAAATTACGTTAACTTGAATATAATCGATATTAGGACGTACTTAAAAAACAAATTCTATTTAGCTATTAAACCTAATACTTGTTTCTTGCTTCTTAAAGATGTATACTCTAAACATAAGTTCGCCCTTTGGCTTTAATTAATACAAAGGCGAATCCCAGGACAAACACACTCACATACAGATGCATTAATGTCTAAACACACCCTTGCGATCAAAACTAATTAATTCAGCATTCGTAACCGCTCTTCCTAATTTGCATTACACAAACTGGCACAGAATTTTCAGGCAGCGGAAATCGCCAGCTAATGAAATGTCGACTATCTTTACCTATTCTGCAGGCAATATTTGCGCCTTACAAATGGTACAACGTGTTTCCGTCGCTTAATAACATTAGAGTGTTTATCTACACAAAGAAAGGGCTAATAATTGTTCGCGTAATTTCGCCCTGCTTTCTTTTCGTGGGGATTATAATGAGAAGAATAATGATCAAGAACACTCTTGTCTTTGGCTGATAAAAGGAGCTTAAAATCATTTGTTTTCTGCTCATTATTTTTTTTTTTTTTTCAGAAATGATGCGATGCTAATTTTCTTTTAATGAATAGCAATGATTTCTTAAAAGAGTTAAATTCAAGCACTTCCGTGCGTAAAAAAATAAACAATGAACAATTTATTTAAGAAACATCATTTATCAGTGATTCATTTAAGTGCTTTTGAATTGCAAAGCTTGTGCTTCTTGAATTTTAATTGATAGTTGAAGTAGTAAAAATTGATACAAGCAATCTTGGGGCCGTGCATTGGGAATACTGTTGGGGACTCTCAATTCGACTTTCGGCATTAGTCTGTGTCAAAGCAAAGTATTGACACAGTAAAATTTAGCCTGGAATGTTATATTACGGCCTTGACGATGTGGATTTCAAATTGCTTTAATACACAAAGGCCCATTCTCTGTGGACTCAATCGTAATTCTTCATCATATGTAGTATCAAAAAATTTAAATCTAGGAAAGTTTTTTTGATTAATATCATGGTTATAAAAGCAGACATTAATTAGTATATTGTTCGTCAAAATATAGGCGCAAAACATGCGGATTATGTACCACTATGAATTATAAAAGATCTTTTATATTTTCCAGGCCTTGATATACGTTGTTTTGATTATAAGCATAAAATTACTGTAAATTGAATATAATCAATTAATGGACGTTATTAAAAAACAAAAATTGCATTCAGCTATTTAACCTAATGCTTGTTTCTTCTTCCTTAAAGATGGATACTCTAAGCATAAGTTCGCCCTTTGGCTTTAATTAATACAAAGGCGAAACCCAGGACAAACACACTCACATACAGATGCATTAATGTCTAAACACACCCTTGCGATCAAAACTAATTAATTCAGCATTCGTAACCGCTCTTCCTAATTTGCATTGCACAAACTGGCACAGAATTTTCAGGCAGCGGAAATCGCCAGCTAATGAAATTTCGACTATCTTTACCTATTCTGCTGGCAATATTTGCTCCTTACAAATGGTACAACGTGTTTCCGTCGCTTAATAACATTAGAGTGTTTATCTACACAAAGAAAGGGCTAATAATTGTTCGCGTAATTTCGCTCTGCTTTCTTTTCGTGGGGATTATAATGTGAATAATAATGATCAAGAAAACTCTGTGTCTTTGGCTGGTAAAAGGAGCTTAAAATCATTTGTTTTCTGCTCACCGGTTTTTTTTTTCTGTTCTTTTCAGAAATGATGCGATGCATTTGCTTAATTTTCTTTTAATGAATCGCAATGATTTCTTAAGAGACTTAAATTGAAGCATTTATGTGCTTAAAAATAAACAATGTGCAATTTATTTAAGAAATACCATTTGTCAGTGATTCATTTAAATGCTTTTGAATTGCAAAGTTTGTTCTTCTTGAATTTTAATTGATAGCTGAAATAGTAAAAATTGATACAAGCGATCTTGGGGGAAGTGCACTGGGAATCTTGATTAGCGATGGTTGGTGCGAAATTCGGCAACAGTCTGCGTCTACGCAGAGTATTGATATGAAAGATATGTACCCCGAAATGTCAGTTGCCGGCGATGCGGATTTCAAATTGCTTTAGTACCCAAAGATCAATTCTTTCTGGTATCAATCGTAACTCTTCATGATATGTGACATACTTAATTTCATCAGAATACTTCATATGCGCATACACACACATATATATATATATACATACATTCCCCAGCACGATAGTAAGTTCAAACCTCATTTAGAAACTATATAGGGTCCTACTATTATTTTATTTATCTATTATACAATAGGATATTTCGAAAAGGATGTTACTATTTAATTTTTAACTGTACAAAAAAAAATATCTGGTGTTAAAATCTCTGTTGGAGATGTTGATTTGTTTATAGATTTTATCTTTAAAATATTTTTCAGAAAATAGAATGATAAATATTTTAACATATGATAGTGGTTTCTTTATATTTTTATGTTTGTATCAATTTTTTTTACCTTTATAGATAATTCTTTATTATATTTTTCTTTTGAAATTAGCCAGATGATAGCTCTGATCGACAGTAAATTTTTTGAGTAGATAAATGTAGTTGTTTATGTACTTTATTAACTAAAGCCGACTCTAACCACCAAAGGAATAAAACCACTTACTTTTATTCCACACGAATGTTTTTACTATTGATTTCATTATTAAACTTAAAAGAAAAATACGTTTTAATACTTCACTTTTATATTAAATGTATATTAAAAAATACAGGTGCATACATTTTTATCTCTGACAAATATTTTGAGGAAACATTGAATATAAAATTATTTAATAAATGCGGTATAAAATAATTTAATACTTTAAATAAATTACATTTCAATTTTTTTCATGAAATTACTTAATTATTTGGTAAAAAGGTTTTTGAAAACCTTACATGGTGAAAGATTAAAATTTGATAAGATCAAAGAAAATGTAAATGACTTTTTCCACAGTTAATAGTTAAATTCTTTTCTATAATAAATTTTGGGGTTCATTAAAAACAATATATTTTTTTTTTATTTTTACAAAAATATGTTTTTTTAAATTTATATTTAAAAAATTGATGTGCTATATTTTAAGTAGAAACTAAACTTTAACTCACAATTTAAAAATAAAATAAATGCAAATTCATTATTTATTTTTTTTTTTTGGGGAACAATTAGCCTTATCGAAATTACTTTTGTCGCTTTGAGCTTTTTTTCAAAACACTTCTCACTAATTGCAAATTTCAAAAAGAAGTAACTTCTTTAACTCTTCAAAATAAAATGAATATGAAGTAGAAATACTCATAAGGTTCCAAAAAACAAAAAAACAAAAGGAAGCATGCTCTTCAACATAATTTCAAGTATAATTTCGATTAAGAATTTCACCCCCCAAAAAAAAGGACAAAAATAATAATAATTTTAAAAACACTTAGATGGTCACAGTCCTTAAAACGTTTCTGCAAAAGAAAATACATCAAACTTTTAAGAGGTGATGTAGCATAATTCATCTGCAAAGCCTCATCTTTTATGCATAATCCATTTTTATGGAATATAATTAACTGTAAATAAAAATGGTATATGGTTCCATTACACAACAAAAGTAGTGCTTATCGTTTTCGATAGTAGTCGCTTCACAAACTTTTAAAAACATTTTAAAATGAGAATCGACTTCAAAAGACGTCTTTCCTTTTAATGAAAATAGGATTCAATTCTCAGATCCTCTGAGTGGAAAATAAGGCTCTCTGGAACATCAGGCTTCTAACAACTCAACCCGATGAATAAATTAATTACCGTAAGCTGTGTTTTCTAGATCTTTCAAAGTGTATTTTTTTTTTCTTTCTTTCTTCTTCTAAGTTCCATGTTCTGCGTAAAGAGATCGATTTGAAGAATGATTTAAAGTTTTAATGAATATTTTTCTTTTCTTGCTACTTGATTCCACCATGGAGGTCTTTATTTCTTTACCGCTTTAAACTTAAGGTACAGCAAGGATCTGTATTTTGTATTCTGTAAGGATTCGAAAAATTAAGAGCCTCTTTCCAACGCGGTACTTGGCTGTAAAGAGATATATGCTTTTGCTAGGGGTGTGCTTAATATGTATTTATGCGTGTAATTTCTGTTGAGCCTTTGGAGCATAAATGTTATTTATGAAGTAAATATTCCCATTTTTGCATTTTGTTACCATAGATGCTTTAAAATGATAATGAAGGGCTTTGCATTAAATAGATAAGAGTCGAGAAGTCCCATGATATTTGAAATGGATGCTCCAAATGTATTTTTAGGCTAATGGTAATTTAATATGTCAAAGAGTTTATTAGTGATTAATTTTAAAACTTAATGCAAATTATTATTTTTAAAATTAATTCGTTATTTTATAAATTAAATTAAGGACGGCTAAGATAATTTTGATTTTTTTAGTACTCAAATTGTATGTAACAAATTTGATTACGGATTGCTTTTATAAAAAGAAAAATAAAGTTAGAAATCGAAAGAAAAGAAGGGTCGAAAGAATAAAAGACTTTGAATTTAAAAACTAAGACTACCCTTGGATTAATCTTGTAAGCAGACTATTACTATTGATCGTAGTTAAATCTATTGAATTTATATGCGTTAATTAAAAAACTTAATATAAATTGCTACATAAAATTGGATTTCTTAAATTAAATAGTTTTTTAATAAAATATTCATATTTCTTAATACATGTGAAACAACTAATGGATTATGTAATGTATATTAAAGTACAGGTATATAAATATTGATTTCTGGCAAACATTTTTAAAGAAAAAATTGAATATAAAATTATTTAATGTTTGAGGTATAAAATATTTTAAAACTTTGAATAAAGAAAATTTTAATTTTTTTAACAAAATTACTTAACATTTTTGTAAAACACGGCTGTTTTAAAACCATGCATAATGAAAAATTAAAGTTTGATAAGATCACAGAAAATGTAAATGAATTTTTATGCAGTTAATAGTTAAATTATTTTCTATAATAATTTTTGGGATTTATTAAAAAAAAATGTATTTTTGAATCTATTTCTATTTTTACTAATCTATATAGATATTTTTTTTTCAGATTTATATTTAAAAAAGTAATGTGCTGAATTTTAAGTAGAAACTAGATTTTAACTCACAATTTAAAAATAAATAAATGCAAAGTTATTTATTTATTTTTTTGGAACAAATTAGAATTATCCAAATTACTTTTGTCGCTTTGATCTTTTTTTTAAAAAAACTTCTTACTAATTGCAAAATTTCAAAAACAAGTAACTTCTTTAACTTTTAAAAGTAAAATGAATATGAAGTGGAAATACTCATAAGGTTCCACAAAACAAAAAAAAAAAAAGGAAGCTTGCTCTTTAACATAATTTCAAGTAGCATTTCGATTAAGAATTTAACCTCCAAAAAAAGGAATAAAAATAATAATAATTTAAAAAACTCTCAGATGGTCACAGTCTTTAAAACGTTTCTGCAAAAGAAAATACATCAAACCCTTAAGAGGCGATGTAGCATAATTCATCTGCAAAGACTCATCTTTTATGCATAATCCATTTTTATGGAATATAATTAACTGTAAATAAAAATGGTATATGGCTCCATTACGCAACAAAAGTAGCGATTATCGTTTTCGATAGGCATTCGCTTCACAAACTTTTAAGAACATTTTAAAAACAGAATCGACTTCAAAAGACGTCTTTAATTTTAATGAAAATGGGATTCAATTCTCAGATCCTCTGAGTGGAAAATAAGGCTCTCTGGAACATCAGGATTCTAACAACTCAACCCGATGAATAAATTAATTACCGTAAGCTGTGTTTTCTAGATCATTCAAAGTGTATTTTTTTCTTTCTTTCTTTCTTCTTCTAAGTTCCATGTTCTGCGTAAAGAGATCGATTTGAAGAATGATTTAAAGTTTTAATGAATATTTTTTTCTTTTCTTGCAACTTGATTCCACCATGGAGGTCTTTATTTCTTTACCGCTTTAAACTTAAGGTACAGCAAGGATCTGTATTTTGTATTCTGTAAGGATTCGAAAAATTAAGAGCCTCTTTCCAAAGCGGTACTTGGCTCTAAAGATATATATGCTTTTGCTAGGGGTGTGCTTAATATGTATTTATGCGTGCAATTTCTGTTGAGCTCTTGGAGCATAAATGTTACTTATGAAGTAAATATTCCCATTTTTGCATTTTGCTACAGTGGATGCTTTAAAATGATAATGAAGGGCTTTGGATTAAATAGATAAGAGTCGAGAAGTCCCATGGTATTTGAAACGGATGCTCCAAATGTATTTTTAGGCTAATGGTAATTTAATATATCAAAGTGTTTATTAGTGATTAATTTTAAAACTTAATGAATATTTTTTTAAAAAATTAATTCATTACTTTATAAATTAAATTAATGACGGCCAAGATAATTTAATTTTTTTATACTAGTCTTTTATGTAACAAATATGTTTATGGATTACTTTAATAAAAGAGAAATAAAAGTTAGGAATTTAAAGAATCAAATCGAAATTAGTAGTTAAATTTTTTTATAATAAATTTTGGGATTTATTAAAGACAATTTATTTTTCATTATATTTTTTTTTAAATTTTAGTAAAATATTTGTTTTTTAAATTTATATTTAAGAAATAATGTGCGGAATTTTAAGTAGAAACTAGACTTTTAACTCAAAATTTAAAAATAAAACAAATGCAAATTCATTATTTATTATTATTTTTTTTAACAATTAATTAGCCTTATCAAAATTACTTTTGTTGCTTTGATCTTTTTTTTTTAAAAATCCTCGCTAATTTCAAATTGCAAAAGTTTTTTCTTTAACTCTTAAAAGTAAAATTAATATGAAGTAGAAATACTCATAAAGTTCCACAAAACAAAAAATCAAAAGGTAGCATGGTCTTGAACATTATTTCAAGTACCATTTCGATTAAGAATTCAACCTCCAAAAAAAAAAGAAAAAAAAAGAATAAAAATAATAATAATTTAAAAACTCTTAGATGGTCACAATCCATAAAACTTTTCTGCAAAAGAAAAATACATCAAAACCTTAAGAGGCGATGTAGCATAATTCATCTGCAAAGCCTCATCTTTTATGCATAATCCATTTTTATGGAATATAATTAACTGTAAATAAAAATGGTATATGGCTCCATTACACAACAAAAGTAGCGCTTATCGTTTTCGATAGGCAGTCGCTTCACAAACTTTTAAGAACATTTTAAAATGAGAATCGACTTCAAAAGACGTCTTTCCTTTTAATGAAAATAGGATTCAATTCTCAGATCCTCTGAGTGGAAAATAAGGCTCTCTGGAACATCAGGCTTCTAACAACTCAACCCGATGAATAAATTAATTACCGTAAACTGTGTTTTCTAGGTCTTTCAAAGTGTATTTTTTTTTTTTTTTTTCTTCTTCTAAGTTCTTGTTCTGCGTAAAGAGATCGATTTGAAGAATGATTTAAAGTTTTAATGAATATTTTTCTTTTCTGGAAACTTGATTCTAACATGGAGGTCTTTATTTCTTTACTGCTTTAAACTTAAGGTACAGCAAGGATCTGTAGTTTGTATTCTGTAAGGATTCGAAAAATTAAGAGCCTCTTTCCAAAGCGGTATTTGGCTATAAAGAGATATATGCTTTTGCTAGGGGTGTGTTTAATATGTATTTATGCGTGTAATTTCTGTTGAGCCTTTGGAACATAAATGTTATTTATGAAGTAAATATTCCAATTTTTGCATTTTGCTACCGTGGATGTCTTAAAATGGTAATGAAAGGCTTTGAATTAAATAGATAAGAGTCGAAAAGTCCCATGATATTTGAAACGGATGCTCCAAATGTATTTTTAGGCTAATGGTAATTTAATATGTCAAAGAGTTTATTAGTAATTAATTTTAAAACTTAATGCAAATTATATTTTTTTAAAAATTAATTCATTGCTTTATAAATTAAATTAATGACGGCAAAGATAATTTTTTTTTAATACTCATTCTTTTATGTATCAAATAAGTTTATGGATTACTTTAATAAAAGAGAAATAAAAGTTAGGAATTTAAAGTATCAAATTGAAGTTAATAGTTAAATTCTTTTCTATAATAAATTCTGGGATTTATTAAAAACAACGTATTTTTCAATAATTTTTTTTTATTTTTACTAAAATATATTTTTTTAAAATTTATATTTAAAAAATTAATGTGCTGAATTTTAAGCAGAATCTGGACTTTAACTTGAAATTTAAAAATAAAATAAAGGCAAATTCATTACTTATTTATTTTTTTGGAACAATTATCCTTATAAAAATTACTTTTGTCGCTTTGATCTTTTTTTTAAAAACTTCTCACTAATTGCAAATTTCAAAAGGAAATAAATTCTTTAACTCTTAAAAGTAAAATGAATATGAAGTAGAAATACTCATAAAGTTCCACAAAACAAAAAATTAAAAGGTAGCATGCTCTTTAACATAATTTCAAGTACCATTTCGATTAAGAATTCAACCTCCAAAGAAAAAAAAAAAAGAATAAAAATAATAATAATTTAAAAACTCTTAGATGGTCACAATCCATAAAACTTTTCTGCAAAAGAAAAATACATCAAAACCTTAAGAGGCGATGTAGCATAATTCATCTGCAAAGCCTCATCTTTTATGCATAATCCATTTTTATGGAATATAATTAACTGTAAATAAAAATGGTATATGGCTCCATTACACAACAAAAGTAGCGCTTATCGTTTTCGATAGGCAGTCGCTTCACAAACTTTTAAGAACATTTTAAAATGAGAATCGACTTCAAAAGACGCCTTTCCTTTTAATGAAAATAGGATTCAATTCTCAGATCGCCTGAGTGGAAAATAAGGCTCTCTGGAACATCAGGCTTCTAACAACTCAACCCGATGAATAAATTAATTACCGTAAGCTGTGTTTTCTAGATCTTTCAAAGTGTATTTTTTTTCTTTCTTTCTTCTTCTAAGTTCCATGTTCTGCGTAAAGAGATCGATTTGAAGAATGATTTAAAGTTTTAATGAATATTTTTCTTTTCTTGCAACTTGATTCTACCATGGAGGTCTTTATTTCCTTACCGCTTTAAATGTAAGGTACAATCAAGGATCTGTATTTTGTATTCTGTAAGGATTCGAAAAATTAAGAGCCTCTTTCCAACGCGGTACTTGGCTGTAAAGAGATATATGCTTTTGCTAGGGGTGTGCTTAATATGTATTTATGCGTGTAATTTCTGTTGAGCTCTTGGAGCATAAATGTTATTTATGAAGTGAATATTCCCATTTTTGCATTTTGCTACCGTGGATGCTTTAAAATGACAATGAAGGGCTTTGGATTAAATAGATAAGTGTAGAGAAGTCCCATGATATTTGAAACGGATGCTCCAAATGTATTTTTAGGCTAATGGTAATTTAATAAGTCAAAGAGTTTATTCGTGATTAATTTTAAAACTTATTGGGAATAATTTTTTTAAAAATTCATTTTTACTTTATAAATTAAATTAATGACGCCAAAGATGAGTTATTTTTTTTTAATATTCGTCTTTTATGCAACAAATATGTTTATGGATTGCTTTAATAAAAGAAAAATGAAAGTTGGATATTTAAGGAATCAACTTTAGAGAATAGAAGGCTTTTAATTTAATAACTGAGGCTAAGACCTTGGAGTAATCTTGTAAGCATATTATTACTAATAATATTAATTAATTCTACCAAAATTTTTTATGGTTAATTTTAAAACTTGTTGTAAATTTTTAAATGGAAATGGATTGTTGTTTATTTTGGATTTTTTTACTATATATATTTTTTAATGAAATATTTATTTGATATTTGAAACGAATACCTCTAATGATAATTTAATATGTCAAAGAGTGTATAAGTGCTTAATTTTAAAACTTAATGCAAATTTTTTTAAAATTAATTCTTTACTGTATAAATTAAATTAATGACAGCAAAGATAATTTTGATTTTATTTAAAATCTCATCTGTTATGTAACAAATATGTTTGTGAATTACTTTAATAAAAGTGAAAGAAAAGTTAGAAATTTAATGAACAATTTCGAAATTAGTAGTTAAATTCTTTTCTATACTAAATTTTGGGATAAATTAAAAACAATTTATTTTTAAATTTATTTTTTTTTATCTTTACTAAAATATATTATTTTTAAATTTATACCTAAAAAATTAATGCACTGAATTTCAAGTAGAAACTAGATTTTAACTCACAATTTAAAAATAAAATAAATTCAAAGTTATTTATTTATTTTTTTGGAACAATTAGCCTTATCGAAATTACTTTTGTAGCTTTGATCTTTTTTTTAAAAAAACTTCTCACTAATTGCAAATTTCAAAAAGAAGTAACTTCTTTAACTCTTAAAAGTAAAATGAATATGAAGCAGAAATACTCATAAGGTTCCACAAAACCAAAAGGAAGCATGCTCTTCAACATAATTTCAAGCACAATTTCGATTAAGAATTTAACCCTCCAAAAAAAAGAATAAAAATTATAATAATTTTAAAAACTCTGAGATGGTCACAGCCCTTAAAACGTTTCTGTGAAAGAAAATACATCAAAATCTTAAGAGGCGATGTAGCATAATTCATCTGCAAAGACTAATCTTTTATGCATAAACCATTTTTATGGAATATAATTAACTGTAAATAAAAATGGTATATGGCTCCATTACACAACAAAAGTAGCGCTTATCGTTTTCGATAGTAATCGCTTCACAAACTTTTAAGAACATTTTAAAATGAGAATCGACTTCAAAAGACGCCTTTCCTTTTAATGAAAATAGGATTCAATTCTCAGATCGCCTGAGTGGAAAATAAGGCTCTCTGGAACATCAGGCTTCTAACAACTCAACCCGATGAATAAATAATTACCGTAAGCTGTGTTTTCTAGATCTTTCAAAGTGTATTTTTTTTCTTTCTTTCTTTCTTCTTCTAAGTTCCATGTTCTGCGTAAAGAGATCGATGTGAAGAATGATTTAAAGTTTTAATGAATAATTTTTGTTTTCTTGCAACTTGATTCCACCATGGAGGTCTTTATTTCTTTACCGCTTTAAACTTAAGGTACAGCAAGGATCTGTATTTTGTATTCTGTAAGGATTCGAAAAATTAAGAGCCCTTTCCAAAGCGTTACTTGGCTCTAAAGACATATATATGCTTTTGCTAGGGGTATGCTTAATATGTATTTATGCGTGTAATTTCTGTTGAGCTCTTGGAGCATAAATGTTATTTATGAAGTAAATAATCCCATTTTTGCATTTTGCTACCGTGGATTCTTTAAAATGATAATGAAGGACTTTGGATAAAATAGATAAGAGTCGAGAAGTCCCATGATATTTGAAACGGATGCTCCAAATGTATTTTTAGGCTGATGGTAATTTAATATGTCAAAAAGTTTATTAGGGATTAATTTTAATGCAAATTTTCTGCAAATTATATTTTTTAAAAATTAATTCATTACTTTATAAATTAAATTAATGACGGCAAAGATAATTTTTTTTAATACTCATCTTTTATGTTACAAATAATTTTATGGATTACTTTAATAAAAGAGAAATAAAAGTTAGGAATTTAAAGAATGGAATCGAAATTAGTAGTTAACTTCTTTTCTATAATACATTTTGGTATTTATTAAAAACAATAAAATTTTTTAATATTTTTTTCATTTTTACTATTAATGATTTTTTTTTGAATTAATATTTAATAAATTGATGTACTGAATTTTCAGTACAAACTGGACTTTAACTCAAAACTTAAAAATAAAATAAATGCAAATTCCTTATTTATTTATTTATTTTTTTGAACAATTAGCCTCATCGACATTACTTTTATCACTTTGATCTTTTTTTAAAAAACTTCTGACTAATTGCACATTTCAAAAAGAGGTAACTTCTTTAACTCTTAGAAGTAAAATGAATATGAAGTAGAAATACTCATAAGGTTCCAGAAAACAAGAAACAAAAAGAAGCATGTTCTTTAACATAATTTCAAGTACCATTTCGATTGAGAATTTAACCCCCGAAAAACCCAATTTAACCCAAAGAATTTTGAGAATTTAAACCCAAAAAAAAAGAATAAAAATAATAATAATTTTAAAAACTCATAGATGGTCACAGTCCTTAAAACGTTTCTGCAGAAGAAATAACATCAAAACCTTCAGAGGCGATTTAGCATAATTCACCTGTAAAGCCTCATCTTTGATGCATAATCCATTTTTATGGAATATAATTAACTGTAAATAAAAATGGTATATGGCTCCATTACACAACAAAAGTAGCGCTTATCGTTTTCGTTAGTAGTCGCTTCGCAAACTTTTAAGAACATTTTAAAATGAGAATCGACTTCAAAAGACGTCTTTCCTTTTAATGAAAATAGATTCAATTCTCAGATCCTCTGAGTGGAAAATAAGGCTCTCTGGAACATCAGGCTTCTAGCAACTCAACCCGATGAATAAATTAATTTCCGTAAACTGTGTTTTCTAGGTCTTTCAAAGTGTATTTTTTTTTTTTTTCTTTCTTCTTCTAAGTTCCTATTCTGTGTAAAGAGATCGATTTGAAGAATGATTTAATGTTTTAATGAATATTTTTCTTTTCTTGCAACTTGATTCTAACATGGAGGTCTTTATTTCTTTACCGCTTTAAATTTAAAGGTACAGCAAGGATCTGTATTTTGTATTCTGTAAGGATTCGAAAAATTAAGAGCCTCTTTCCAAAGCGGTACTTGGCTATAAAGAGATATATTGCTTTTGCTAGGGGTGTGTTTAATATGTATTTATGCGTGTAATTTCTGTTGAGCTCTAGGATCATAAATGTTATTTATGAAGTAAATATTCCCATTTTTGCATTTTGCTTCCGTGGATGCTTTAAAATGATAATGAAGGGCTTTGGATTAAATAGATAAGAGTCGAAAAGTTCCATGATATTTGAAACGGATGCTCGAAATGTATTTTTAGGCTAATGGTAATTTAATATGTCAAAGAGTTTATTAGTGATTAGTTTTAAAACTTAATGCAAATTTGTAAAAAAAATAATAATTCATTACTTTGTAAATTAAATTAATGACGGCAAAGATAATTTTGATTTTTTTTTAAATACTCATCTTTTATGTAATATATATGCTTATGGATTGCTGTAATAAAAGAGAAATAGAAGTTAGAAATTTAACGAATCAAATCGAAAGAATAAAAGTCTTTGAAGTTAATAACTAAGACTTACCTTGGATTAATCTTGTAAACAGATTATTACTAATGATAGTAATTAAATCTACAAATTTGTTTACTGTTAATTTTAAAATTTATTGTAAATTGATAAATGGAAATGGATTGCTTACTTTATTTTGATTCCATCTTTAAATCGTATTTAATTAATTATTCATTTTTCATAATTCATCTGAAACATTTAATTGGTTATTTAATGAAAAAGAAATAATATAATTGATAAATGTTTAAAAATAGCAAAATAAAATATTTATGTTATCTGGCAAATTTTCAAACACCACAAAAATTATTTGTATCTAAACCTTTGTATTAACATCCAATCATTATGACTGAAAATTGCTTTCTTATTTATTTTATTGTGTCTTTGTATGCTAATTTAGATTGTTTCACAATAGAAAATGTGCAATGTATAAAAAATATATATAACCTAGTTTTATAATAAATTTCCTATTTTCATTTCTCAGATTTAAGTTAAGAATAATTGAAATATATCATAATTATACTATTACTGAAATTAATTATTTTTATACGAATGTATATTAAATTAATATATAAATCCTTATTTATTTCCTGGGTTTTATAGATTAACTCTAACAATATATATTCCGAAAATTCAAAAACCTCTATATTTATATTTATTGTACTACTACATTAATATAAATTTGGATACTAGATTTTATTTATTTAAATTTTTACTTGCAAAATTACTCTTTATTTTTACTGAAATATTTATTTATTATCCAATTTATAATAAATATTTTGAATTCAATTCTTCTATAAGATTCAGAATAAAAATTGCTACATATTTATTTTGTGCTTACAGAGGGGAGATAAAATTAATTAATTTCCGAAGATAATTGTTGTAATATAAAGACACTTAAGTTTTTCATGACGATAAATTAATCAATTTTTTATTCGCTGCTTTTATATAAAGTTATAAGCAAAACTTATATATATTTTAGCTTTTATTCATCCATACTATTGTTTAAATTTGCTGTTGGTAGATGTAGACATTTATCTTACAATTGCGTGTGGTGTTGTAATTTTGATGTCCTTTCATCTTTCTTTGTTAGCTTTGCAATATTTGTTTTTGTATCACATCAGTATGCAAGATAGAAAGGGGTCTCATGCCATGTTTTGTTTTGTAATAGGTGTTAGATACAATTTATTTATTTTCTACTCAATATTAGGAATGTTTTGTTACTTTTTTATACCTAACTAAGAGACAAAGTAGAAGCTTTAAACTAGCATTACTATTTAGTATCTTATATTGTGATCTAAATGCTGTGCCTCAAGTGTTGATTCAGATTGTAAAAGTATTTACTGCTCTTTTCAGTACCTTTTTAAAAAAAATGTATTCGTTTTCTTTTACATCAAGAATATTTGTTGAAAATCCAGCATATTAAGATATCAATAAGGATTTTTTTTTTTTTTTTATTCTAATATACTTATTTTTTGTTTTATTCTAATACGACGCATTGCAATGTTGTACTACTAAACTTTTGTAAAATTAATATTTCAAAAATAGAAACAATATTTACTTCTTAAATTAATTACACATTAAATGAATTTATTAAATAGCTTCTGAATTTTAATATAGAGTTCATCATTTAGAATAATGTTTCAATTAATAATTACAACAGTGGTTACAGTGGCCAAATTTCCCAAAATTATTAAAATCAGAACATTTAAGAGACACTTTATTTCAGTGACAACAAGGTGGTTCGTACATGTCAAGTCTGTAGAAACAAGAGTAAATGTGCGATGAATAAGAAATGTCATTATTTCTTTGCTTGAAATTGCTTAAGATGTAAAAGATGGATAATATAGCCATATGTCTAATTTACATAAATTACCTTAAATGTGTATCTATTAGAATTTATAGAATAATAAATTATTTTTTTTTGTTTTTACTAGGAATAAATTATCTGATAATTATTCATTTCTAGTCAAGATATATCGCAAACATGATTTTTATTTGGGAATTCTGAACACGAAATTTCTGAAACAACGACTAAATGTTTTTGTAAATTATTGCTATTTAATCTTTGTATTACAAATCAAGCATTAGATTCTCTTTTCAATCATAATTTGTGGGAAATGATCAGGATTATTATTTAACATGTTCAAAAATATTGCTATGCTATTTTTCTTCGGCAAAATAATTTTTAAAAAACAAAATTGAGACAATTCTTCGTTTACCAGTTTGATTAGAAACAGAATTCGTAATTATATCCTAAAATATTTTAATATCGCATATTTTGCTTAATCGGGATATGCGATATTATTTTTAACCGTAAATTTTTTGTTTGAAATATTTATTATGACATTATTTTATAATTATCTCTTCATCATACGCATTTAATTTTTTTAAGCGTGATTGCTGATGTTAATGCATAGAAAAAATTTATAAATTATTAACAATTTTTTCATGTTTATTTATTTTATTTATGATTATTGGATTTTTATAATTTAAAGTGTAGATATTTTTTTTTTTTTTTAACACATTGCACTTTTGATTGAAATAATTAAATAAATTTTATTTAATTAGTTTTAATTAATTGAAATATTCAATTTCTCTATAACAAATTTGCGATAAAATAAGATTAATTGAAGATGTCAAGTGAAAAAAAGTATCTTGTTTAATTAACATTTCTGAAAACATATTTAATTCACATTAAATTAATTAAATTAAATGAACAGCTAAATTACAGCTACAGGTAATTTTTAAATTATAACTATACGATTTTTTTTTAATCTTTACTATATTTTAATCTTTTTTCTTCATTTCCATTTCAAGATTTTTAATTACCTATTTAAATATTATTATTCATTTGAATTATTAATTCATTTGAATTGATCCTCTTAAAGTAGGATTATTTTTAGGCAATATAATGAGAAAATAATTTATAAATGCCTCAGTTAAAATAGACATAATGAAGAAGTTAAACTTTTCATGTGATGATGATTTAGCGACGTCTTTCCTTGTTGGCAATCGCAAATTGCATACAAATACATGGGAAAATTTAAAACCATGTAGCCGGTACGAAAATAAGTATATTTTGTCGAAATATTTATGAGGAACACATCTTTTTGGGGGATAGATGTCGTTGTTTATATATGAGTCTTAACTGGCAATCGTTGGTGTTAATCCTTGGCCTCTGCACAAATTTTGAGCGCAATATGGATAGCAGTGAGAATACGGATCTTGTAAATTTGCATAGGAACAAAAATGGAGCAATTTTTCAAAGGATACCTTGCCGTAACTTTTTCAGATATTTCTCGAGCTATTCGGACACGAATGTGATTTCAACATTGTGGAGTTCCTTATATAATGGATTTCATTAGGAATGCCCAAAGTCTTTTCAGTACTACTTATGGTTTGCATTAAATTGGATGGGGTCGATCTTTTCGAATAATAGATTGGACATGTGTGGATTTTTCCATCTGGGGATGTACATGAAGAGAATGAACTATGAAAGTTCTGTTGCTTCTGATAAAGATCTAATGGCCAGATTGTCTGTTGCTGCTGGAAATATGTGGGGTATATGTCTGTGTGAATCTTGAATTTGTTTGATTGTCGATCTTAGCAGTGTCTTGAAAATTTTTCATCATTAAAATATGTTTTTCTTTTGTTTTAAACCAACTTTCAAATTATTGTTCAAATCTTCCTTTCGTATTATTACATACACGCATCCACACATTCAATTATAAACAAGCGCATTTCAGTCTTTAAACTTCGGTTTATAGATTGTATATATATATATATATATATATATATATATATATATTTCAGTTTTTAATTCGGGTTTAAATTTTTGATTGCGTACTGAAAACTAAATCTTTTTTTTTTAATAATTGGTAATTCTGTACGTCAGTTATTTAAAAATTATTTTTGTCTTGTTAAATAATCCATTATTAAATTGCTTTATTCTAAATAAGTATAAATTTACATAAATATAAAAATATAACTTAAAATATATCCATAATTAATATAAAATATTTTTTTTACTATATAAAATTAATATACAAATATTATAAAAACTACATACTGTTTGCTAAATCTTCATAATTCAATTTTAAATGTAGTTATTTTACACTGAAATTATAGTTACTTCTATCATAAATATGTTTTGCTTTGTTGTAATAATTTTAAAAATTAGTAAAAATAAGCATTTGTTCTAAACGTAAATAACATTTGGGTTTCGTTTAAATAGTTTTTTCGGAAGTTACCAGAAATTGTTATGAAACTGTTTCTCAAATCCGAAATTCAAGGTGGTGCTAAAATTTCTGTTAAAGTCATAGAAGGACATTTGCAAAATCCACGGCCATGAATTTGTACTTTATCCTTCGATTCAATGCAGATTCATCGATAAAAAGAAAGAAAATCCTTTGCAAAAGTGAAATCGATAACCGTGCAGGAGAGGTTATAAGTTTTGAATATCGGATAAAACAAATTCTTAGCACAGACGAAGACGCATTACGGGACGCTTGAATGCAGAAAAATGGTTGGAAGCAATGCAAGAGATATTAGGCGTATCGCTAAGGAAACACGAGGGGTGGAATTAACGAAATTACCTCCCCAAGTTAATCTAATCAATGATTACTGGGGATGCAGAAGCAAAGACAAATCCATGCGGAGCAATCATGCACAACAAAGCAGGATTCGGTAGCCAAAGTGTTTAATTAGAGAAACAGTACAGGTTTTAATGAAGCATGTGTCAAAAACAAAGTTTTGAAATTATTTGATCATTTTCGTTAATAACTGGTAAAGGAAATCTTCTAATTGATCAATATATCATTAAGGAGGCCTGATACCACGGGAATAAAACGGATATATGTAAGTAATAGGGCTTGCATAGACAGTTATTTTATTAAGAAGAAAAAAGGTGTGAAATGAAATTATTACAGTAAAGACATCTTTGAAATAAATAATTTGTAAATTAAAGATAATGAAAGGCATAGCAAAATATTAAAATGATGATGAATTTATGTAATATCTTTTATATTAATATTAATAATAATAATAATAATACAAGACAGACGTGGACGCTGACTATTCGCTTTATCAGATTTGAAATACATAATGGGAATTAAAATGGTTTACAAAATTTTCAGATGTTATTTAATACGAAACATACTACAGAAAAAGTATTTTTTTACCAAAAAAAAAAAGGATATAAATTTTATTATTTTTATATAAATATGATTATACAACATTGTTATGAAACCCTTTCTCAAAACCAAAATTCAAACCCGTGCTCCAATTCCTGTTAAAGTCATAAAATGACATTTGCAAAATCCACGGCATGAATTTGTACTTTATCCTTCGATTCAATGTAGGTTTACCAATAAAAATAAAGGAAATTCCTTTGGAAAAGTGAAATCGATAACCGTGACGGAGAGGTTATAAGTTTTGAATATCGGATAAAACAAATTCTTAGCACAGACGAAGACGCATTACGGGACGCTTGAATGCAGAAAAATGGTTGGAAGCAATGCAAGAGATATTAGGCGTATCGCTAAGGAAACACGAGGGCATGGAATTAACGAAATTACTTCCCCGAGTTAATCCAATCAATGATTAATGGGGATGCAGAAGCAAAGACAAATTTATGCGGAGCAATCATGCACAACAAAGCAGGATTCAGTAGCCAAAGTGTTTAATTAAAGAAACAGTACAGGTTTTAATGAAGCATGTGTCAAAAACAAAGTTTTGAAATTATTTGATTATTTTCGTTGATAACTTGTAAAGGAAATCTGCTAATTGATCAATATGTCATTAAGGATGCCTGATTCCATGGAAAGGAAATGGATATATGTAAGTAATATGGCTTGCATAGACAGTTATTTTATTGAGAATGAAGATGGTATGAAATGATAAAATATTAAGAGTGAAGGCATCATTGAAATAAATAATTTAGTAAATTAAAAATAATGAAAGTTATAATAAAATATTAAAGTACATAAATAATGAGATATTTATGTAATATATATTTATTAATAATAATAAAATAAATAATAATACGCCAGTGCGTTTGCTTTGACTCTATAATATAAAATTAAAGCCACTTTGGATATGAAAGTCCACAAAAATAATTTTAACAAAGTCAGAAGAACCTAAAATTCAGATTTTCATTTAATTCTTTAATATATTCTGTGTCTGATTTTTCTAGTCTTTCCAGAAAAAATTAATTACGAATTTCGCACGTCAATCTCTTAAAATTATTTTTGTTTTTGTTAAACATTTTTTTAGTAGATTATTTTTTATTCTAAATAAATACAAATTTATATAACTATAACTTAGATATAAAAATAGAACTTAAAATATATTCATAACGTATATAATTTTTTTTTTTTATATAAAATTTATATACAACTATTATAAGAAACTAAAAACTATATACCATTTGCTAAAACATCATAGTTCAATATTTTTAATTGCAGTTATTTTACACCGAAATTATACTTCTAACAGAAATATGTATTGTTTTGTTGCAATAATTTTTAAAATTAGTAAAAATAAACATCTATTCTAAACATATAAATGGCAATAGATCTCCTTTGCATGATTTTTTTCCGAAGTTCCCATGTATTGTTATGAAAGCCATCTCAAATCCGAAATTCAAGCCCGTCCTCCAATTTCTGTTAAAGTCATGAAAGCACATTTGCAAAATCCAAGGCATGAATTAGTACTTTATCCTTCGATTCAATGTAGATTCATTGATAAAAGAAAGAAATTTCTTTGCAAAAGTGAAATCGATAGCCGTGCAGAAAAGGTTATAAGTTTTGAATATCGGATAAAACAAATTCTTAGCACAGACGAAGACGCATTATTGGACGGTTGAATGCAGAAAAATGGTTGGAAGCAATGCAAGAGATATTAGGCGCATCTCTAAGAAAACACGATGGGTGGAATTAGCGAAATTACCTCCCCAAATTAATCCAATCAATGATTAATGGGGATGCAGAAGCAAAGACAAATTCATGCGGAGCAATCATGCACAACAAAGCAGGATTCGGTAACCAAAGTGTTTAATTAGAGAAACAGTACAGGTTTTAATGAAGCATGTGTCAAAAACAAAGTTTTGAAATTATTTGATTATTTTCGTTAATAACTGGTAAAGGAAATCTGCTAATTGATCAATATGTCATTAAGGATGCAAGATACCATGGAAATGAAATGGGTGTATGTAACTAATATAGCTTGAATAGACAGCTATTTTATTACCGAGAAAAGTTTTTATGAAAAGATGAAAATGTTGCATTGAAGACATTCTTTGAAATAAACAATTTTATCAATTAAAAATGATGAAAGGATAGTAAAATATTAAAATGCATAAATGATGGAAGATTAATGCAATATCTATTGTATCATTAATAAGAATGTTTGCGTTGACTATGTAATCACAAAACTACAGCAACTAAGGATATGATTAAATGATTTTTAAAATTATTAAAAATAAACATTTGTTCTAAACATAAATAAGGTAGGGTTTCGTTTGAATTGAATTTTTTTTTCGGAAGTTACCAGATATTGTTGTGACACCCTTTCTCAATTCCGAAATTCAAACCCGTCCTCCAATTTCTGTTAAAGTCATGAAATTATTGTAAAATCCACGGTATGAATTTGTGCTTTATCCTTCGATTCAATGCAGATTCATCGATAAAAAGAAAGAAATTCCTTTGCAAAAGTGAAATCGATAGCTGTGCAGAAAAGGTTATAAGTTTTGAATATCGGATAAAACAAATTCTTAGCACAGACGAAGACGCATTACGGGACGCTTGAATGCAGAAAAATGGTTGGAAGCAATGCAAGAGATATTAGACGTATCGCTAAGGAAACACGAGGGGTGGAATTAACGAAATTACTTCCCCGAGTTAATCCAATCAATGATTAATGGGGATGCAGAAGCAAAGACAAATTCATGCGGAGCAATCATGCACAACAAAGCAGGATTCAGTAGGCAAAGTGTTTAATTAGAGAAACAGTACAGGTTTTAATGAAGCATGTGTCAAAAACAAAGTTTTGATATTATTTGATTATTTTCGTTAATAACTGGTAAAGGAAATCTGCTAATTGATCAATATGTCATTAAGTAAGCCTGATACCATGGACATGAAATGGATATATGTAACTAATATAGCTTGCATAGGCTGTTATTTTAATAAGAAGAAAGATGGTATGAAATTATGAAAATATTACAGGGAAAGGATCTTTGAAATAAATAATTTTTTGAATTGAAAAAGGTGAATGGCATCATAAAATATCACGGTACTTAAATGGATGAGGGGAGATTTATGCAAAATCTATTATATTAATAATAATTATACAAGACAGTTCGTTTACGTTGACTCTGTAATCCCCAGTAAAAAAGCAAATAAGCGGGTAAGCATACCAAATGTTCCATAAAAGTTTTTTTAATAAAGTCAGAAGAAATTAAAATTCATGTTTTCCTTTAATTCTGAGATTGTTGAGAAAACCTTTCTCAAATCCGAAATTCAAACCCGTGTTCCAATTTCTGTTAAAGTCATGAAAGGACATTTGCAAAATCCACGGTATGAATTTGTACTTTATCCTTCGATTCAATGTAGATTCATCGATGAAAAGAAAGAAAATCCTTTGCAAAAGTGAAATTGATAACCGTGCAGAAAAGGTTGTAAGTTTTGAATATCGGATAAAACAAATTCTTAGCACAGACGAAGACGCATTACGGGACGCTTGAATGCAGAAAAATGGTTGGAAGCAATGCAAGAGATATTAGGCCTATCGCTAACGAAACACGAGGGGTGGAATTAACGAAATTACTTCCCCGAGTTAATCCAATCAATGATTAATGGGGATGCAGAAGCAAAGACAAATTCATGCGGAGCAATCATGCACAACAAAGCAGGATTCGGTAGCCAAAGTGTTTAATTAGAGAAACAGTACAGGTTTTAATGAAGCATGTGTCAAAAACAAAGTTTTGAAATTATTTGATTATTTTCGTTAATAACTGGTAAAGGAAATCTGCTAATTGATCAATATGTCATTAAGGATGCCTGATGCCATGGGAATGAAATGGATATATGTAACTAATATAGCTTGCATAGACAGTTATCTTATTAAGAAGAAAAATGGTATGAAATGATGAAAATGTGACAATTAAGGCATCATTAAAATAGAGAATTTTGTAAATTAAAAGTAATGAAATGTTTAGTGAAATAATAAAAGGATGATGGGTTTAGGCAATATCTAGTATATCAATAATAATAATGCAAGTCAGACATGGACGCTGACTATTTGTGTATCAGATTTGAAAAACATTATGGATATTAAAACGGTTTACAAAATTTCAAATGTTATTTAATACAAAACATACTACAGAAAAATTACTTTTTTTAACAAAAAAAAAAAAAAAAAAAAAAGGATCTAAATTTTATTATTTTTATATGCAGATTATTATACAATGTACGAATTCAAGGAAAAAGTTAAAATTATAAAAGAAGTGAAATGTTTAAGACTAAAGTATTAAACTCTTTTATAATATATCAGTAAAAATAATACTCTAAATCCAAAAAATTCAAGTCCGTGCTCCAATTTCTGTTAAAGTCATGAAAGGACATTTGCAAAATCCACGGGCAGGAATTTGCACTTTATCCTTCGATTCAATGTAGATTCATCGATAAAAAGAAAGGCAAATCCTTTGTAAAAGTGAAATCGATAACCGAGCAGAAAAGGTTATAAGTTTTGAATATCGGATAAAACAAATTCTTAGCACAGACGAAGACGCATTACGGGACGGTTGAATGCAGAAAAATGGTTGGAAGCAATGCAAGAGATATTAGGCGTATCGCTAAGGAAACACGAGGGGATGGAATTAACGAAATTACCTCCTCAAGTTAATCCAATCAATGATTAATGGGGATGTAGAAGCAAGACAAATTAATGCGGAGCAATCATGCACAACAAAACAGGATTCGGTAGCCAAAGTGTTTAATTAGAGAAACAGTACAGGATTTAATGAAGCATGTGTCAAAAACAAAGTTTTGAAATTATTTGATTATTTTCGTTAATAACTGATAAAGGAAATCTGCTAATTGATCAATATGTCATTAAGGATGCATGATACCATGGAAATGAAATGGGTGTATGTAACTAATATAGCTTGCATAGACAGTTATTTTATTGAGAAGAAAAATGGTATGAACTGATGAAAATATTACAGTGAAGAATTTTGTAAATTAAAAATAATGAAAGGCTTGGTAAAATATTAAAATGATGATGGGTTTATGCATTATCTATTTTATTAATAATAATACAAGACAGACGTGGAGGCTGACTATTTGTGTATCAGATTTGAAAAACATTGTGGAAATTTAACGGTTTATAAAATGTTCTGATATTATTGAATGATTTCAACTATGTTACAAAACAAAGTACAGAAAAAGCACTTTTCTATATAAAGATGATTATACAATATAAGGTTTCAAAGGAAAAGTTGAAATTATAAAAGAAGTGAAATGTTTAATACTAAAATATTAAGCTGTTTATGTATATCAGTAAAATAATACTTTAAATTCGAGTTAAATTTAAGTTGTTTTTCTTTTTATTTGAAAAAATATAATTTTCTTGAAAATTATAATTCTCAAGAACAATAATGTCATAAAAACAAAGTACTCCGTGGCCTTTTCTACAGACACAGGAAATTATAAAATTACTTTTGAAAACCATCACACAAAAAAACAATACTTGCCAAATTGCAACTAAAGTTCTTCTGCAAATCCTTCAATATGCTGTACATTTAACAAAAGAACTTCAGTGTATTCAGCGCATTTAAAAAAATAATTACATTTGATAAATAATTTTTAATTATTTATCAAATTTACATTGATAGCAGACTTTGCTCTTCACTCGCCACTGTCTACGTTTAATTTATTTCTTAATTTGATTTCATATAACTTTTAAACCTTAAAAAACATGCATATTAAAACACTTATAACGTCTTTAAGCCATGTTTTAATATTTAAGTACTGTTGCAAAAAATACTATTCTTTTTTAAATTGTTGAATTAAATGCTTATAAGACTGTTTTAAAATAGTATTTATATATTTATTTATGAAGAGAATTTGCTATTTATAAAATGATTTAACCACTTAATGCCTTCTTTATGTTAAAGATTCTTCTTATTGTTTAACATCGGGAAATATTTTATAAAAAATTCAGTTGATCTCAAGAAGCTGCACATGGTGAGTTCTAACTTTTCTCAGTTGCTTCGTATTGATCGCTGTAGTTGCCTTTCTCCACAACCCTTTATGTTTAACCTTCAAGAAAGAATTTTGAAGAAAGTGCATTGCAGATAAGGGTACAATAGCAACATAAGAAATAAGTAAAAAATAAGGCAGTTGTTGAAGCCATACTATATAAAACAAAAGAGAAAATGTCGAATTGTTACATTCTTTGATAAAAATTGTATTGATCAATATCAATTAATACACTGAAGTGACAAAAGTCATGGGATAGCAATATGCAAATTGTCAGATGGCAGTAGCATCGCGTAGAACAGGTATAAATGCACAGTGCTTTCGCAGAGCTTTCATTTCTGTTCAAGTTATTCATGTGAAGAGGTTTTGACGTGATGATGACCGCACGACGGGAATTAACAGACTTTGAACGCGGAATGTTAGTTGGAGTTAGACGCATGGGTCATGCCATTTCGGAAATCGTTAGGGAATTCAACATTCCCAGATCCACTGTGTCAAGAGTGTGCCGAGAGTATGAAATTTCAGGCATAACATCCCACCATGGACAGCGCAGTGGTCGACCGCCTGCACTTAACGACCGAGACCGGCGACGTCTGCAAAGAGTCGTAAATTCTAACAGACAAGCAACACTGCGTCAAATAACCGCAGAAATCAATGTGGGACGTACAAGGGACTTGTCTGTTAGAACTGTGCGGAGAAATTTGGCTTTCTTGGGCTATTCTAGCAGAAGACCGACTCGAGTGCCTTTACTGACAGAACGACATCGCTTGCAGTGACTCTCGTGGGCACGTGAGCATATCGGTTGGTCCCTAGATGAATGGAAAATCGTGGCCTGGTCCGATGAATCACGATTTCAGTTGGTAAGAGCTGATGGTAGGGTTCGAGTGTGGCGCAGACCCCACGAAGCCACGGACCCAAACTGTCAGCAAGGCACTGTTCAAGCTGGTGGTGGCTCCGTAATGGTGTGGGCTGTTTTTTCATGGCATGGACTTGGTCCTCTGGTGCGACTGGATCGAACATTGCCTGGAAATGCTTATGTTCAGCTACTTGGAGATCACTTGCAGCCATTCATGGACTTCATGTACCCTAACAACGATGGGATTTTTATGGATGACAATGCGCCATGTCACCGGGCCACAACTGTTCGCGATTGGTTTGAAGAACATTCTGGACAATTCCAACGAATGATCTGGCCACATAGATCGCCCGACATGAATCCCATCGAGCATTTATGGGACATCATCGAGAGGTCTGTTCGTGCCCAAAATCCTGCACCATCAACGCTTTCACAATTATGGCCGTCTATCGAGACAGTATGGCTCAATATTCCTGCAGAAGACTTCCAACGACTTGTTGAGTCCATGCCACGTCGAGTTGCTGCACTTCGCCGGGCGAAAGGAGGGCCGACACGATATTAAGAGGTATCCCATGACTTTTGTCACTTCAGTGTATAATGAATGCATTTAATCTTTTGCACAGAAATCATCACTATGGTACAAATAAAAAACAGTTTCCTATATTGTGATTTAGCAATATGTGATTTTTCAAATATATCAATGATATTAAGAGTATGCAATAATTTTAATATTATTACTGTAATCTTAATAATATTGAATAAAAGTAAAATGATTATTACAATAAGATTGAAATGAAAATCAATAGAATAACATTAGGTTTATATTAAAATATTGTGAGTAATACTGTAAAAATTTGATTATTGCAATTAGATATTGTTGCAATAAGCATATTACAATAACATTATAATTATTTTCTATAATTAAATTAGGATTGTTACATTACGCTTAAGATTATTACAGTAATATTAAGTTTATCACAATGCAATTTATCCACTGACTGCTTTTTATAAAAGCTAATTACTAGTGCTTGAAATGTTTGTTACATAACAAGAAATATAAAATTCCAACATATAAAAGGTTATTAAGTAGTATGTTTTTATTCAAATATATCTTCATTCCTAAACAGAAGATAACAAATTAAAATTTACCTCAATAATATAACATATTTTTTTTCTAATCGCATTATGTAGGATTATGCATAAATGTTTCATTCTATTTCTTACTGTGTTCTGCTATTTATTTTAATGTGGAACACTTTTGTAGAGGAATCCCTAAAAAATACCACTAATCAAGTCTGGAATGCAATTGAGAATTATAAGGTCGAGTATTATTGTCGAGTGATTGTTATATTTTCCCGGCTAAAAAATAATTTTATACAGAAAATAAACAAGATCAAGACAGACTTTTTCTTATCCAATCACATATTTGATTTTATTTCTCTAAGGATCTAATCATTGCTTTCATTTCATCTTTCGTAAGCATTTCCTTATTGTCTGTTTTTACTATTTCGATTTTTTTTTATATTGTATATCGTTCTTCTATATCGCTTACGATCTATTGATGCAGCATGATCTACTGGACTTGGTTTAGGATTCTAAATCAAGGGGATAAGCAACAACATATCTTTATTTTTATTGTAATAAAGTGTGATAAAAATATTAAATTAAGAAAAACAAGAATTAAAATAACATATTGTATCTCTGTTTATTTATTTTTTTAATAATCCAAATTTCATAATTGCCCTAATGTATAATGCATCTTCATGCATTTATTTTTGGCAATATGGTACATAAAAATAACGCATTTGATGATGTTATATGTTGTTTTAACAAACATGTTATATAGCAAATATGTCATTTTATAATAATATAATAAAAGAACATATTTGATTTTTTTTTTACCTTACTGCTAATTATAAGTAATATTTTATTGTATACTAAAACTCTAAAACTATTTATCTTATTCTGTTGACTGTAAAAGATACCTACTTTATGTAATTTTACACAATACTTTTCAAATAAGCAAATTCTAAGCCAAAACTATCAAAATATTTATTAACATTCATTGCATTTCTACTATCTATCCAAGGTTAGGAAGGTCTGGAAGGTCCAAGGAAGGTTAGATATCCATTTTAAAGGTGGAAAGACGCAAATAGATTGTTCTTAGGGTTTTTTGTTATTGTGTAATTTGAAATTTTATTAATAAAAATTTAAATTACTTTTATTGTAATTGCAATTCATTTATGGATCCTACGTTCTTAACCTTACGAAATTACACCACTGTGTTTGAGTAATCCTGACATGGTCACTTGCCAATTTGCCACGTAATAACTGATCGGACATAAGTTATAAGCAATTAATGAAAGATAACCAATTAGAGACGAAATAAATAATAAAAACAAAATGAATCTTTAGACTTTAAGATGGGGTGACCAACTCTCAGCCTGCCTTGAACATTTTTCCGGCTCGTGAGATTTATCACACTTTTACGAAATATATTTATTTTATAATAGCCAAAGTAAGGGAAACCATTATATTAAAAAAATACATTATGTGTGTTTCCATATATTAAAAAAGTATCATATATCATACATTATATGTCGAAAATATCAGTAAAAATTAACTTTGATTTTAAAATAATAAACTTGCGAATATGTGGCAGATATTGCCTGTTTTATTTATGAGTTTAGACTTATGAGTCAGCAGATTAATTAAATAATATTCTGCAAACACATGATGCGCGCAGCGATTTGCAAAATCTAAGTGAAAAAGTGGAGAAACAAATATCGCACTAGTAAAATAATATTTTTAAATAATTTCACTGTTTTAGTTCGTTTATATTTATATATATTTTATATTTCATTTTTAGTATTATATATTTCTTTACAATGAGCGTTTAGTATCATTTTTATTATATTATCTATGTTTATATGCAAGAATAATAGTAAACACAATAACAATAACTCATTATATTTCAATTTATCACTCCAGCAATAGGTCTATAGTGGGTTAAAATCTAATATGGGGATATATCATGTTATATGATGCCCGCAAAGTTAAGATGCATTTCAAAAGTGGCCCGAAAGATCACTTGGGTTAGCTAAGATATAAATATTTAAATTTATTTCTTGGGATATCTAATCGTTGCGATAAGCATTCAATCCTTCTTTTCCTTTAGTTTGCATGATATATTTGTGTTTTTTTCCTTTACAAATAAAACTTTTTTTGATTATTGAATGAAATTTATTCAAAATAATATAAAAGTTTCACGAAATTAAACACTGTCTGAACATCACACGAATATATTACTTCTTAAAATTCCAGTCTCCTCTAATCACTTCACATATATATATCACTTCACGTATATGTAATGAATATTTCATCGTACTAGTGGTATATTTGATCTTTGGACTTGAGGCAATACCCACTTGTAAGACGATTCCACAGATCCTTTCTGAAACAGCAAAGTCAAGATTGCAACTGGAAACCATCACGACGAGTATTAATGCACGGTAATTACAACCCGGTTGCTGTTGGCTTACGAAAGACGATGCCCAGTGGAGATGCTCCAAGAACAAAACGAACACCATACCCCTCCACCCCACAGACCATAAATATTTGTCTTTGTTTCTTGGGGGATCTCGTTATCACCACTGCCATTCTCTCTTTCCGAAACCTTCCCTTAAAGTAGAGTTTTGTAAAGGATCCCCCCTTCGGGACAGTTTTAAGTGCCAATTAGAGCGTGCACGAGATTCCTAAGAGTTAACGTAAATGCGAATCCACGCTAATTCTCTCTCTTCTCACTTCACTTCCTCTTTCGTTCCTCTCTTTCCTTGAACAGTTGGTCACGGAAGCCACAGAAAAGGATTTTCCGGCATCTAACGATCTCTCACGGCTATTTACGGCACGAAACCTGTTAAATAGCCTCCTTCAACGCCAAGTTTTCCGGATCAATTATGTAATATGGCTCATGTATCGGATGCTTATAATTAAGCCCCTCATGCAGCAAAGTATCCCACCAATCGTCTTATAACCATGCACGTAACGAGTAATAAGCGTATCCAAGGATCATGCATCGTAGATGAAGATATAAGCCGAACAGCTATATGATCGTGGTTCCGTTGTGTTACTGTTAGAATTAGATGTCTAATGAAGTTTTAAAAACAACCGAAGTGTCCTGGTCTGAGAGCATGTTGGCATTTTAATGGAGGTAATTGCTTTATTTATAAGGTAAACATAACGGTGGATGTTAAAAAATGTATATAATAATACTTTTTAACTGATAAAAAAGTTTTTAAAACAAGGGTTTTTTTATATAATGATTCGATAATGATCCGTGTGATATAATGTATATTTATAGTATTGAATTCAATTCCTTTTGTTCAAAATCTAATCACATTTTTGGAGGAATGGGACAGAAAACACAAAGCATACAATGTTAAAGGATTACTGTTGAACTCTATTAATATAATGCAGATACATTTTTTAAACAAGAATAAATGACTTTGGTATAATGTCTCCTACCAAAACCCAGATTGTTTAATGAAACCCTTTGTGTACGTTTGTGTGTGTGCGTGTGTCTATATATACAGTACAATAATTAAGTTCGGTTAAATTATCCTTGAGATCTTCAATGAAATCATTGTATTGTATTTTTCATTAATCATAATGCTAAAAGAATTACAGGTTCATTTAATTTGTGCGTCTCAAGAAGCTTAGCAATATGATAAGGGCAAAAAAAAATTGAGTTAAAAAAAATTACTATTTAACAAATAACTAAGTAACAAAGATCTGGTGTTTAAGATTTAGATCTCGTGTTGATCATTCACGTTAATTTTCCATGTTTCCATACCAATATTTGGTATTACAAAAAAACATATCGAATTCTTGCTTTAATAAAGGAAGCTCCAATAACTGTACATAAATTATATTATTATTTATTTTTAAACAATAACTGTACATAAATTATTTATTTTATTATTTTTTATTTCTCTATATTGGAAACGTTTTAATGATTTTGGTTAATTTTCGTAAAAGTGGAATATGTCAATAATTTGTCATGCTGGCATTTTAATGGAGGTAATTGCTTTAGTATAGCAAACATAATGGTAATATATTCTATAAGAACACTTTTTAACTGATGCAAAAATCTTTAGAACAAGAGGGTTTTTTATAACCTCGAGTATTCGAGTACAGTGATATAATGTATAGTTATAGTACTGAATTCAATTATTTTTGTTCAAAATATTTTGGAGGAATGGGACAGAAAATACAAGGCACACAATGTTAAAGGACTACTGTTCAATTCCATTAATATAATGCAGGTACATTTTTTAAACAAGAATAAATAATATTGGCATAATGTCTCCGGACAAAACCCAGATTGTTTGATAAAACTATGTGTGCGTGTGTGTTTCCAGCGCAATAATTAAGTTCAGTTAAATTATCCTTGAGATCTTCACTGAAAGCATTGTATTGTATTTTTTATTAATAATAATGGTGAAAGGACTATGGGTTCATTTAATTTGTGTTTCTCAAAAACCATAGCAATATTGGGAGAGTCAAAAAATGAGAAAAAAAATTAATATTTAATGAATAACTAAGCAACAAACTTCTTGTGTTTAAGATTTAGATCTCGTGCGGTTCAATTACTTTAATTTTCTATGTTCTCAAAACAATATTCGGTATTATAAACAAGCATATCGAATTCACGCTTTAATAATGGAAGCTTCAACAATAACTGCACACAACTTTTGTGTTTTTTTTCTTTTTTATATTGGTAATGTTTTGAAAATGTTGGCTACTTTTCACAAGAGTGCAATAATTTGTCACGCTGACATTTTAATGGAGGTAATTGCTTTAGTAATATAGTAAATAAAAAGGTGGAAATTTAGATATATATAATAACTCTTTTTAACTAATGAAAAACTATTTAAGCAAAGAGGGGTTATTTACAGTATTCGAGGAGAGTGATATAATGTATAGTTATAGTACTGAAATAAATTTTTAGTTCAAAATTTAGTCAAATTTTGGAGGTTTGGGAGAGAAAACACAAATCATACAATGTTAAAGGACTACTATTCGATTATATTACTGAAATGCAGATGCATTTTATAAGCAAAAATAAATGACTTAAGCATAATGTCTTCTACCAAACCCGGATAATTTATGAGACTCTTTTTGCGTGTGTGTCTATCCAGTACAATAAATAAGTTCAGTTAAATTACCCTTAAGATATTCACTAAAACATTGTATTGTTGTACCTTTCATTAATAATAGCGCTAAAAGGATTATGTGATCACTTAATTTGTGTTCTCAAGAGTATTAGCAATATGGTAAGCCAAAACAAATATTGATAAAAAAGTTAATATTTGGCAAATAACTAAGTAACGAAGTTCTTGTGTTTAACATTCAGATCTCGTGTTGTTCATTTACATTATTTTTGTATGTTCCCATACCAATATTTGGTATTATAAACAGGCATATCGAATTTATCCTTTAATAATGGAAGCCTGAAAGATAACTGCATAAATGTTTTATGATTTCTCTTTTTTTATATTGGAAACGTTTTTGTGAATTTTGGCTACTTTTCGTAAGTGTGGGGTATTATTTGTTAATTTAAAAAAAATAATCTGCTGATTTCCTGAAATAGTGAATGTTAATTATGTATTATAGTAGCAAAACTCTCAAACCTTGTTTCGAATACTAGTCACAATTATTAAATAATAATAAGATCAGATCATTCTTAACTAAAGCTGCAAAGATTGTAACAAAAAGATCATTTTTAACTAAAGCTGCAAAGACTGTAACATAGGGTGAATTATGGGGGAAGGGGAGACTATTACATTGTATCCACATTATACCGCCGTATTTTTTGACTAAGCAGCCTTAAGTATGGTATCCACATCCGTAGCCAACGGAAATGCATTCTGATTACAGATTCGAAACCCCATCATGAGCACAGACATAGACGTTTCAGTTTGCCATCGTTTTTGGCTTTTGAAACAGAAATCTTTTATCTATCAAGGTTGTTCTAGTATGTCTCAAAATTCTTAACACTAAAAATTATATTATATAAATACAATATAATACTTTCATAATACGGATACGGTTTTAGCTCAGATCATAGGATATGGATTCCCCACAAAAAATTGTCATCAGATATTATAAAAAGAAATTCTACTTATTAGTCGTTATAAAGAAATGAATTTTAGCTACTAAACTTCCCACTATTTTGAGATCTAAGTCTTAAGTTATATACATTAAAATGGGTTTCGCTAATGTTGAAAAGATTCTAATAAGGTAGAAATGTATATAGTATTTTGAATTCAAGTAAGTTACTGCAGTAATATATTTTTAATTCGACTATAAGGAAAGACTGTATAATTATCCTAGCTTACAGGCCGAAAAAATAACAAGAAAAATATAAAATCCTAGAAATCTTAAACATATTCATTGAAGTATTTTATTTTTATTTTGTCATTAATTTTCCCTCTAATATCATCATTTTTCACTTTAAAATTTTAAGGTGGCTTAGTTGTGTTATAGAATTAATTAATTTATTTTCTTTATTTGCCTCTGAAATAATACAATTAACTTAAAACGCGGATATAACAGTTATTTATCAAGTATTTGTATATTTTGGAAGTATTTGTTTAAAAGAAACTAAATATAAAGTTTTAAATCCTAATTCAAAAGAATTTTACTTTAAATATACGTTATTCTTGCATACCATAAATGTAACTTTCTTGATCCTACATTAATAAATACTAACTAACTAAGCATTACATATTACAAAACAAACACAACAGGAATGATTTCATTTAAAAAAGAAATACCACTTTCTGAAAATTTATTGATAGCACAGGTGTTCTTGAAACTTCACCAGTATGTTTCTTAATGATCCTATGAATTCCTTGAGAATTTATTTACAAAAGAAATTGAAGATTACCAGGTGTGAAAATTACATAAATATTCTTGTATTCATAATAACTTTTTTGAATGTGGCGTCCTATCAAATCAATACACAAATAAGTGCTTCCACCAAAATTTAACGAACGAAGAATCTTTACTTTTCTCCAGGTATAAAATTCAGGAGTGTCTCGCTTCGTTACATTGTGAAAACACTTCGTTAGTTTTTTATTGGATATTTCCCGGATATTTATTTTATGGTTTAAGTTTCTTGCATTTGAGTATGTTTTATTCATGTTTATTTTTCTATTTGTGTGTGAGGCAATTGCAAAGTATCATACAAAGGAAGATAAGAAAAGGAAACATTGGAAAAACATTTTCTTTAAAAATGGTATAATGACTTTCTAAGTCCCAACTTATTTCATATGTAAGAAAATTCATAAAAAGGTTATGTGTAAAAATTAATTTATAATTTTAAAACCTATAAGGACTTTAAGATGATAAAATTTTCAAAATTTAAATAAATTAAAGATGACATTAAAATTTTATGTTTATGAATTTTTTTCTTTATTAATAAATTTAAAATCAAATTCTATTATATGAATTTCTTCGTAAGGATATATAAGGCACTCTCAGTTGATGAACTTCCAGTCGAATTTGAAATTTTTATAGTGATTTATGACACGAAAATATTAATCATTTTAAAATAATGATATCAGAATTGTAAAAATATAACAAAGAATTTCTGATATATGATAATAATATAATTGTATGTGGCAACACGCCCCGAAAATAATAATCATTTAAAAATAATGACATCATAATTCTAAAAATATAAATATAACAAAACATTTCTAATGCATGTTGATAATATAATAATATACCGCGATTTATACCATGAAAATATTAATCACTTTAAAATAAGGAATTCATAATTGTAAAAATATAAATATGGAAATATATTTCTGATATATGATGATAATAAAATAATATATTAGGATTTATGTCACAAAAATATGAATCATTTTAAATAATAAAATATAAATAAGGCAGAACTTCTATGACACTATATGATTTACGTAAAACATATTGATTTATTCAGAATTTAACAATTCTAAATAGCAATATGCGCTAAATAGTAATATATAGCTATAAGAAATATGGAATAGCAATTAAGAAAAATTAAATGTTATTAAAAAATGTTATTCAGAAAAATGATAATTATTGTATAACTAAAGATGCTATTCAAAGTTCTTATAAAACATTCTAATTCATACTGTATATTTCATTATTATTTTTTTTTCAAACTAAATTTACTTTCTGGGCCATCTAAGAGATGAAGAAAGGGTTATAATTGCAGTTCATTTGTTATATGGTAAGAAAGAATCGCGAGTAAGCATCACTTCTAACAGTGGAACGATATGCAATTACAATCTCCATCAATTCCAATAGCTTTATAAAGCAATCGCTGTAATGGATATAAAGAGGAATTGTTCATTTAACTGCTAGTTTCTCTTTTCTCTACTGGACAAATAGCCGGGTAGTAAAGAAAGATCAAATTACAATTTATTTTAAATATCTTTTAAATAATAATATGCACGTATAAACTATATGCACAACATTTCGTTGACATATTAACAATAGCCACATATAAACTATATTCACAATATTCCCTTGACATATTACCAATATGCCCAATATTCCTTCTGATATCCATCACTGATATTTCAATGAACTAAACACAAATTCCGGCTACATGCCTTAGAATGGTAAATATGTAACAGATTCAATGTTACATAAATTGCACCATGAGAGGCATATTGCACTGCAGAATACATTTTATAGACATAGTATAGAATACATATTTTTTTACTGTTGGGAACGCATTTTCAGTAAGGATCGCATCCTTCTAACTTTCTCGTCAAAGCCTGAGGAAGGCATGCTGGCTTACGGATACCATCTCCAGCATAAGCACTGGAGCCTTTGCTTCGTCTTCGCCTGTCCGGTTTCGAATCCAACTTTCTTTATTCAGAAACCGAACACGCTATTCATCTAGTCACTCCAGTCAATATGTACAATATTCCCTTGACATATTAACCATATACACAATATTTCCTTCACATATTAAAAATATACACATATTAAACTATTTGCACAATATTCCCTTGACATATTAACAATATGCACAATATTCCTTCTGATACCCATCACTGATACACTATATATTGACCCCTCCATGCTCCAATCGGGTTAGCAATCAGGATAAATCATTTTTTAACCTATACATAATATACTATTCTGTTATTCTAAACACAATTCATTATAAAACCAGTTTATCGAAAATTTCACGACTTATCCTTATTTATTATCCAAATACTGCACTATATCATTGTTTATTATTTGTGTCTCTATCTTTCTGCGAACTTAAATTTTACCGATCCCTCTTTGGAAGCACGCCTAGTTAGCATGCATGCAGAAACCCTTCAGACATGATATAAAAGAGTATTTATCTTTTGTGCTCAAAGGTTTTTTCATGGAAACGTTTAAATGCTTATCTCCGCCGAGCAGAAAGCTACTGAATATTGTTCACCCCAACTTAAACTGAACTAAACACAAATTCCGTATGCATGCCTTAGAATGGTAAATATGGAATAGATTGAATGTTACATAAATTGTACTATGAGGGGCATATTGCGCTGCAGAATACATTTTATAGCAAACAACCCTTGAAGCATTTGGAGTAGGGATCGCATCCTTCTAACTTCCTCTTTAAAGACTAAAAAATACATCTTCCGCATAAACAGGGAACCTTTCGTTCGTCTTTGACTGTCCAGTTTTTAATCCAACTTTCCTTATTCAGAAACCGAATGCGTTATTCATCTGAGCACTCCAGATGAATAGCGTGAATGAATCACTGGTGTGCTATAAATCTGGTCCAGTCCTTCGCTAGTAATCAGGATAAATCCTTTTTTAACCTACATAACATACTATTTTGTTATTCTAAACGCATTCACTAGTTCCGCTTTTCTGTATTGAGCCCCTAGCAGGGTAGTAAAGAAAAATTAAATTACAATTTATTCTAAATCTCATTTAGTTAACAATATGCACATATTAACTATCTCATTGAATTAAACACAATTTCCAGCTACATGCATTAGGATGGTAAATATGTAACAGATTCAATGTTACATAAATTGTACAATGAGAGACATGTTACACTGCAGAATAAATTTTATAGCAAACAATCCCTGGGAAAACATTTACAATAAGGATCTTTGCTTGTCCGGATTCGAACCCCAACTTTCCTTATACAGAAACCGAATGCGCTATCCATCTGGTCACTCCAGTTCATGGTTATCAATCAAGATAAATCCTTTTTTTAGCCTACATAATATACTATTCTGTTATTCTAAGCAGATTTCACTATAAAACCAGTTTATCGAAAATTCCACGACTTATAGTATATTTGGATAGTAAATAAGAATATCATTGTTTATTATTTGCGTCTCTTTCTCTCTATGTTTCTGCGAACTTAAATTTCACCGATTCCTCTTTCGAAAGCACGCCTAGTTAGCATGCTGGCAGAAACCCTTCAGAGATGATATAAAAGAGTATTTATCTTTTGTGCTCAAAGGTTTGTTCATGGAAACATTTAAATGCTTACCTCCACCGAGCAGAAAGCTACTGGATATTGTTCGCCCCAACTTCAACTGACATTTTATGCAAAACAGAACCTTTTCGAATTTGGGGAGGGTTGGCGGAGCATTTAAATGCGCTGCCGCATCTTTGAACATTGTGACTCTTGGAAACAGTTCGTTTCTCAAGTGTTTGCTTACTTAGAGGAAACGTGATAGTTTAGGTGGGACAAACACACGGAGCGAAACAAATTAAAAGCACGGGGAAAATAAACATCTTAGTTGTGACGAACAACTTAAAGAAGCATTACTTTCGGTAAGGTGATAGTTATAGGAATGATGTTCAGCAATTGCAAATTAATTTGTTTAACAGACTATACACAATTTATCTTAAAAAATAATATGCATTAGATTTAAGAAAATTAAATTTCCTTTATTATTATTTACAACAATACTATCATGTGTAAGCATGTTCTAGTCCTTGTCTTCAGGTAAATGATGTCTCCAAAAATCTGAATTTAACAGATGAAATTGGGGATTGTAAGATGTGAGCACTTTTCAGCAACTAAAGATCCCTAAAATGCATTAAACTATAGAGAAATTCTTATTTTATGCATTTAAATGTCCTGCAAAATAATGTTGTTTTTATTTGTTATACAAAGGTATTATTAGTTATACAGTATAAATTAGAACCCGAGAAAAAAATTATAAGAAATAAAGTAATAAACAAGCATTTTTATTGTACAATGTACTACTCCCTCTTTCACATAATAATAATAGCAAGTGAATATTTAAACGGAAATTATTGGCGAATACAGCTGTAAGTTATGTTGTAGAGTAAAATTGCGAAGACTTCAATCAAAGTCATTATTTTATGACAACCGTCATTTGTTTTCAAGCATCTTTCAATCATTACATTTCCCTAATTGATATGAATTATAAATATGTCACTAGATTCATATTCTGTTTTGTTTCAATTGAATATCAGCCTATTATAAATTTAATATGAGAAAAAAATAGTGCTTTCTGCAAACATCGAGTTATGATTGTCCAGTTTATGATGCATTACATAAAGTTACAATTACGTTAGCTGCATAATAGCTTAAGTTCAGGAGAATAACACTATCAAGAATTCGGAAACGTGTTTCTGAAAATAATTTTCAAGTTGAATTGAACGACTCTTTGAAAACAAATCTGTGGAAGTAAATGCGGAGGTTATGGAGAGGAACTTTGACATATTCCTTTTAGCAGAAGAAGCACTCTAAGATCAGTAGCTCTAGCCATTGGAGTTCCTAAATCTACATTATTCAGAATTTTGAGAAAAGGGAAATCTATAAAACGAGAAAATCCATATCCATTTTATGTTCAAGCTTATAGAGAAAGCAAAGCTTCTCATCCAAGTGATCATGTTTACATTTTTAAAGTGCAAATAAAATTTAAGTTCCATTGAAGAATTAATTATTAATAAATAATGATCGACCAAGTTAAATTAAGGTTTCTAAAATTATTTTATATTTTTATATAACTGCAAAATGCATACTAATACATAACTTCATACGGGACCTGAGGGCAGAGTGGCTAGCACTCTGGTTCTTAGTACCACATATTTCTGGTTCGAGTCCCGATGGTGTCATGGATGTTTGCTCTAGTGCGGAATCCACTTTAAACCGTAGGACACGGTCTAATAGTATCGTAGAGCGTTGAAAGGATATAGTTACTCACGTACTTAGCCTATTTTAAAACTACACGTGTCACCTGAGTAGTGCTAAATGACTAACAGTGGTGCAGTACTTGCTAATGACATAAATATTAATTGTCTCTGTATTGGCAGCTGCATTAGAACAACAACATAACTTGATACAAAATCAAATAAAATAAAAAAATAATTGCAATACATAAAAATGAGCATGAATAAAAAGAAAATATATTTTATAATTTGGAACTGTAACACAATGTAGTGACGAATTTTACCACTTAACTATCTGTAATATAATTCCTTTTAAAAATGAAATATTTCAATTTCAAAGAAACAAAATTAAATTTTTAAAATAAGAGTAGAATCTAAATTTAGATATTTACTTTTCTCTGAAATGTCCGTTTATTTATTCGCATACATTGGAAAATTAAATAAAATAAAGAATCATTAAAAATATGTTTGAAAACTTCTATTAGTTTTTACACTAAAATATAGCAACTATGTATTTTATGATAAAGTAACTATTGAATTCCTTAATTAAAAATTTTCTTAGAAAATTATTTCAAATAAGAAAGACTTTTGAAATAACAAATATTCCTGTTTGGAAGGATTGGAAAATAAATCTAGCTATACTATTTGTCATATTTTCTTTTTATTCTTTTTCTTTTATGATAACACTTGCATAATTTGAGAAGAAAATAGGAAATAATAATTAACAAGGCAGTTTCTTTATGTAAACATTTAAAAGTATGTAAAATTCTTTCAATAAATAAAAAAATGAAATATACTGGATGTGTAAATTAAAAAAAAAAACTGTTTCTCCAACAAATCAATCGCAAAGCATAATAAAATTTAATTTGGAATGTTGTATGAATTCATAAACTGTAAGAATTCAGATTTATTCATGAAGCCAGTGTCATAAAATAAAATAAAAGTTCAAATTCACTGCGACATCAATTTACCTTCAATAATTAGTTTTTGTATTGCGTATTGTTTTTTAAAAAATATGGCAGAGTAATTTAAACAGAGAATAAAGATAAGAAAGGAACACGTCTCAATAAAAGAACAGCTATGTCTTCGTAATAATAATAAGAGATTTAACGTTCTTTGTTGTCAAGCTTCCTTCTCATTATGAATGTCTCAAAATATTAAGGAAGATCTCGTTTTATTCTGTCCAAACAATTCTATCACCAGGAAGGGAGAAAATTCCTTTCATTATATTAATTGGACACAAACTTCCTGAATAAAAATTAACAATCATATATGGATCAATAAAATACTATTTTTAGCTTATAGATTTAACTTATGAATTATAATTTTATATTACACATATATATAATATTTCTTTTTATATTCATAACATTGTATGCTTAGATGGCAAGTTATTCACTTTTGGAACTTCATTTTAACTAGCATATCTCGTTTTATATAGTCCAGACAATTATATCACCAGGAAGGGAAAGAAGAAAAATCTTCTCATTCTATTAATTGGATAAAAACATCCTGATTGATAATTAATAATTATATATATATATATATATATATATATATAATGTATGTATGTATGTATATACTATTTATAGATTTAACTTATGAATTGCAGTTTTTATATATCATTTTAATATATATTTTTTTCTTTTCACATTAATAACATTATATGCTTGGATGGCAGATTATTCCCTTTTAGATTTTCAAGTGCAAAGGCTGATATTTTAGGTTTAAACATTCTATATTATATATATAATACTGTTTTAAAGCTTACAGTTAAAAAGGAATTGGCGATATATCATAAAATCAGCGAGTGCAATCGACTAGTTTGAACTTTTTGGTACTAGTTAATGAAAAACTAGTCTGTCCTTATTTTCTTTAAACAAGAATCTAGTTTTGTTGTTGTTGTTACTAATCTCAGTTGGTCTAGTACAGCTAGACCAGCTCTATGAATACATGAACATCCAGGAAGTCGAAGAAAAGGAGAGGGCTTGCCTCAGCCTCCACCCTGGTGAAGTTCACACAGTCCAGAAGGTGCTCGGGAGAAGTAGTGTCCAACCCACATTTGGTACAGATAGGGGAAACTTTAACTTTATTGTTGATGGACAAGCATCGTATATGATCAGAGGCAAAGCGAGAGACGGCAGTCTGTATTTCTTTGTTGCCTTTAAAAGCAAGAGAAGCATCAGGTTTTTTTTTTTTTTTCTTGCACCAGTCCAGCTTTAAAACACATTAATAATAATATAATAATCTAAACAAAAACCAAAATATGTGCAAAATTTTAGTTATATTTCTTGAAGCAAGAGTCAAATTTTAAAACACATCATTAATTCACATTATTAATAATATAACAATCTAAACAAACACCAAAATCGCTACTAAATTATAATTTATCAATCAATTTTTAAAATCTTCCAGCGCTTAATTTTTCAATATTTTAATAGGAAAGAGTTAGTTTTTATTTAAATTTTAGGTTTTATTTTAACTGCTTTTCTTTTGAAACGTTCATAATTTTTATAACTTGAAAATATTTCTTTTTAAAAATTAACGATATGAAAGGAATTTCTTAAATAGTGAGTATCAAATTCTCTAAGTTTGAGATATGACAGATTAAAGTCAGGTTTGATTACGAGAAAAAAAATAGCACTCTCATTCTCAGCAGGTGCTGAATACTGATAAAGTCATCAATTTATTCAAAGAATAGTTTCTGGTATAATTTCCGCATTAATAACTTAATTTGTAAACATGTTTATTTAATCACGAACACTAATATGTGTATGTTTTTTATCGTTGTATTTATCAGATACCCAATATATATATATATATATATATATTTAATTTCTTCCTTAGGATAATTTCCTTTTTTACAAAAAAAGGTAATTAATTTGTAAATGAAACACAAACGTTTTTTGGTGAAATTCTGATTCCATTTGTTTAAAAAGAAAAGAAAATCATGCAAACTTTATTAATATACAAATAAATAAGACATGTGATTGATTCTTGATTATACTGTTCCTTTCAAAACAACTTCAAAGATAAAAAAAATTGTTGACACATATTATTTTATACTATGGTCCAAAAATAAAAGAATTTGTTTTCATGCTATTTCCAATTTATAAAGATGATTTTACCTAATGTTCTCATAATTTGAAAAAAAAAATATTATATATAAACAATGCAGTCACATTAATGTGACCACCACCTACTTTCGACGTCAACGTTAAATAACCAATCACAAAAGGCAGGTGACAGGGCATTGCAGTGGAGTATATATAAAGAATTCCACTTCATACCACTTAAATACCACTTAATACCACACTCCACTTAAAGCCAGAATATACAGTGTATATTCTTACTTTTGACAGATTTCCACATTAATGTGACTGGATTGTGTATATATATGCGTGCATACGTGTGTGTGTGTGCATGTGTATGTAACACATCCATATATCTATTAAAATTTAACCAAAAATGTTTATATATCTGTTTTCTTTTTCTTTAAGATCCATTGAATATACTTATTTTTCCATCTTTTGTAAGCCGAGATATTACAGAATCAAAATAATTTGAATTTAATATTTTTTAGAAATTGCTAATCCATATTTAAAATTTTTGATTATTAAAAGCAAAAAAAATTCCATTTTTCAAATGCACTTTTGTCGCTTATATTTGAAATAAAAAAATGATGCTGTGATAAATAAATGCATTTATTTAGCATAAGAGAAAGTATTTCATCGTCAAATCAAACTCATTAGCATACGACGGTTTATACACGTTTTAAAAAGGAATTTCATTTCCACCGTAAATTCTTGTATTTCGTTTGATTATAATTTAGATGTTGTTTTCCTATCATAATGAAGTACTGCGAAAGGAGAAAAATCCGCATTCTGCCTAATGAAGTAGATAAAAATATTTTTTTGTTTGTTGACAGAATTGAAATCTCAGAGATCTTGCATTTTTTTGCATTTTATTTATGCTTTGATTTTGTAAGTGCAGTATTAACATTCCGCGTGTTAAAAATATTTGTTGTCCGTATCATCACAAAAACCCATGAGCTCTATTTGTTAAAGAAATGAATTGCTAAGCATGTAAAACAACTGTTTTTTGAAAAACTGTATTTTCAGTGACACCCTAACAAATGCCTGATTCATCATTTTCCCCTTTTAAAACGGATATTCACTGGTAATTGGTGGTTGAACTATATATATATATATATATATAAACACTATTTTTAATATTTTTATATAAAACAATACTTTTTTTATATTTCAATGATTTATTGTTTTACAATATGTTGTAGAATTGTGATATTTATTACCTTTTAAGTTGCAATCCGTTTTGAGCAGCTATTGAAATACGTGATCACTTTTAAGCTGTCTGATGACTTTTTGACAAGCGCTGGCCCTTGGTACCACAGGCTTCAGTTTATTATTAGCAAAAAGATTCCAATTTTTCTATCTTTTGTAAGCGGAGAATTTTTAGCATCAAAATAATTTGCATTTATTATTTTTTTATGAAATAACTAATCCATATTTAAAATTTTTGATTATTAAAAGCAAAAAAAAATCCATATTTCAAATGCACTTTTGTCGCGTATACGTGGGAAAAAAATGATGCAGTGATAAATAAATGCATTTATTTAGCATAAGAGAAAGTATTTCAGCGTCAAGTCAAACTCATTAGCATAGGACGGTTTATACACTTTTTAAAAAAGAAATTTCATTTCCACCGTGAATTCCTTTTTTCGTTTGATTATAATTTAGGTGTTGTTTTCCTATCATAATGAAGTACGGCGAAAGGAGAAAAATTCGCATTCCTCCTAATGAAGTAGTAAAAATAATTTTTTCTTGTTGACAGAATTGAAAATCTGAGAGATCTTTTTTTTTTTTTTTTTTTTTTTTTTTTAATATTTTATTTATGCTTTGATTTTGTAAGTGCAGCATTAAGATTTCGTGTGTTTAAAATATTTGTTGTCCGTATCATCAAGAAACCCCTGTTGTCTGTCTGTAAAAAAATGAATTGCTGAATATGCAAAACAACTGTTTTTTGAAAAACTGTATTTTCAATGCCACCCTAACAAATGGCCTATTCATCAGGTTCCATTTATAAAACGGATATATACATTTTTACACAAATGGGGGGTCAAACTCTATATATATATATATAACAATATTTTTAATATATTAATATTTTTATATAAGACAATATAGTTAATATATTAATATTTTTATCTAAAACGATATTTTTAAAGCATTAATATTTTTATATAAAACAATATTTTAATATATTAATATTTTTATATAAAATAATATTCTTAATACATTAATATTTTTATATAAAACAATATTTTAAAATATAAATATTTTTATATAAAACAATATTTTTTGTATTTTAATGATTTATTATTTTACAATATATTATAGAATTGTGATAATTATTAATTTTGGCGTTGCAATCTGCTTTGAGCAGCTATTGAAATATCCAATCACTTTTAAGCGGTCTAATGGTATATTGGCTAGCGCTCTGGACCTTGCCACCACAGGCTTCAGGTTCGAATCCTAGTGGATGTTTGTGGATCCTAGTAGTGGTTCGGAATCCACGATAAACTGTATTTTCCGGTCTAATTAGCCTAAATTGTGCAAAAAATGACAGTAGAGTGACAAACCAAACCAAACCAAACGTTATCACTTTTAAATTTTTTATTTTACTATTACACAAAAAAAAATATATATTATTAAAAAAAAGTAAATAGCTTCGAACGCCGCGTAAATAGATCTACTACAGTATTACTAAAAATTGTAATTATTTCGAAGATAATATTTTAATCTATTTTTCTCCACGAATAGTATTTCTAAATAAGTTTATAGCTTTTGAAATTCGCATTGAACTACAAGTTTTTATTTTCATCAGCTTAAATGGAAACAAAAATATTTACTGTATTTTGCCTAGCTTCGAATGTCTCATAAATATATCTATTGAATAGTAAAATTTTTTAGTATTTTGTAAAATATATTTAAAGCTATTTTTCTCAATAGCATTTCAAATTATGTTTATAGTTTTTGAAATTTACATTTATCTACAGGCTTCTATTTCCATCAGCTTAAATGATGAAACAAAAATATTTTATCTATTTTACCTAGCTGAGAAGGACACATAAATATATCTACTAATTAGTAAAAATTGTAATTATTTTGTAAAAAAATATTTCAACCTATTTTTTTCGTTAGTATTCCAAAATAAGTTTATGGCTTTTGAAGTTCACATTAATTTAAACACTTGTATTTTTATCAGCTTAATTGCGGAAAGATATTTTATATATTTTGCTTAGCTTACTACTAATGTCATAGAATATCAGAAAGTATTCAAATCAATTTATTAATCAAAGTCTACTTATTTTATTTCATTTACTTCTTAACAGTTAAGAAAACCTACAGGAAAAACATTCTGAAATGAATTTATTATTATTTTTTACTTCTTAAAACAGAAAACAGAAAAAGAAATAATAAGATTTACATATACTCCTTTCCTAACGTTATAAATATATACAACTATTTGCTTTCTTCAAAAACTTATTTAATTTAGAATCTAAATCTTCTTTAATGCTCTTTTAACTTTTTTTTGGGAGAAGTACAGACGAGTTAATATTTTACCTGCAAAGTAATGTTAATTAAATTGAAGCACTTTTTTAAAAATCTCAAACATTAATAACATTGTTTATTTAGTATAACTAACTACCTTTGAAAAATTTGAGAAAAAGTAGGACATAAAAACACAAATTAATTATATTGATTCTAAAATAAAGCAAATAATTCAAATTAAATACTTTAATTTCACGTTTTTCTGTTTATTCAAATATTTTAAATCTTTATAGAAAAAAAAATGTCTTGGCGTTTAACAAAATACTGCTTAAAGATAATGAATCAAAAAATTTTTGGAAACTTTTATTTTTCATTTTACTAAGTAAAAATAAGATTCTTCCATTTAATTCCTTTTGCATTTTTCCAGATTTTCATAGAATTACAAATTGTAATACAATCTGTATAGAAATTTTACTATTATTTGTTTTATTCTAAATAAATGTAGTTATATTGTAATGAATTGCAGTACCTTAAGGATTTAGGACGAAATAAAAATTTTTAGTGCTTTATTCATTTATTAATATTATAAAGTTTTTTAAATCATTCCTTTAGGAGTTGAAGAAATTTTTTTATAAATATACTTTAGATAAAGTTAAACATTTTTTAAATCCAATTTGTACTTTCAATCAGAAATTAATATATTAAAGTTATTTGTTATTTCATGTGTTTTTAGATTGCAGGTACATTTTTATTATTATCCTTAAAAGAAGACTTCTTATTTTCTTAAAATCAATACAAAATATTCACTTATTGTTATTGTGTTTGATTACAAATAAATCTAAGATAAATGAACTTATTTAAGTTAAGTAAAATAATATACTTTTTCTTTGTTACTATTTTTTGCTACACAATGAAAAGAATAGATAACAGAGTACATTTGCTAAAAATGTCCATTTGGCTCTATACTTCTGCAATCAATATTCTTAAAACACAATTTATTTTATTAAATCATTTATCCTTTTTCTAGCAACTGAATAAAATGTTTACAAATATCCTTTGGGAGCTACAATACAAGTCGTATGGATTTTTTTAATTCAATTTATATTTTCAATCAAAACTGGAACATATTCAATAGAATTCTATTACTTTTTTTATGAATATTAATGATTTTTTTCGAGAGAAATGTTTTCAGCATTACTGAATACTACATTCCAAATATAGTTTGATTTTAACACTTTCCATTAGTGAATAAATGCTTGAATTCAAATAATAAAACCAAACTCTTTTTCAATTCCTTCTATTATCTCACACTCTCCCTATATATGTCTTGCTCCAATATTCAATCGTTCATAAAATACTTTTTATTCATCCACTCAAGTTCAAATACATCTTTTTATACTTGTAGTGGATGACACTGTATGCTAATACAGTTTTTTCATACATTAATTCAATAATTAAATTTAATTAATTAATTTTAATTTTTTTTTTCGATTTAAGCATATATTTACCAATAGATGGCGCCAGATAAACTTAAAATGATTAATAAAAATTATTTATAATGGACTTTCTGCAATATAGGGAAAAAAAAGTAGGAATTGACTTTAAAAATTTTTTTTTATATTACTTATTATATAAAAAGGTTTGAAAATCTCAAATTAAAGATTTTACCAATAAATAAATTGTTGCAAGAGAATAAAGACATCTTGGACATCATAAACAATCTGAACATCATAAACATCTGAAAAATGACCTTCATTTTATAATAATTTAAATTTTTGTTTAGTTTTTCCCAATAAAAGGAAAGAGTAATTTTACGAAACTATTCATATAATCAGTTGATTGAAAGGATGGGTTTCGGAAACAATATTAAATTAAAATTACTTTGTAATAAAAACTACGTATTTAGTTTTTTTAATTAACAGTTATATAACAAAATTATCTTCATCAGTGGCGCAACAGCCCCATGGTAGGCCAAGCCTGTCTGCCTATTGGCAGATTTCGAGACAGATGATGTTTCCTTTTTACAGAGTAGATTTTTCAGCCCTATAACAAACGCTCTACAGTCATATTAGACTGGTACCTACGGTTTAAAGTGGATTCCGGATTCCGAAACACTACAAACATCGATGGCAACACCGGTACTCGAACCCGAAACCTGTGGCACCCAGCTTCAGAGCGCTAGTCCCTAGGCCACATATATTATTATCATTAAATAATATATTTTTTTTTGTTCTAATGCAGCTGGCAAACACTTATACAGCTTGGTCTTGGATGCCTTAAGGCAAGTGCTGCACAGACGTACTCACTTTGCATGACCCAGGGGGCGCGTGTAACTTGAAGATAAGCCACGGACGCGGAGTAACAATGCCCCCGCCACGCTTTACGATCCTATTAGACCGGGGTCTACAGTTTAACGTAGATTCCGAACCACTACAAACTGCCACGACCGGGACCTACGGCCTAAAGTGGATTCCGAACCACTACAAACATCCATGGTATCGCCGGGACTCGGACCCGACACCTGTGGTACCGAACGCCAGAGCGGTAGCCATTCGGCCAGCAGGCCCCATGAAATAATATATATATATATATATATATATATTGATTTTGATTTTGATATTGATATATATATATTGATATTGATTTAGGGTGATGATTTTTAGTGTGTGGCTTTCGACTTATACGTGGTTTAACTATTATCCGTATATAAGTATATGCATCATATCTAAAAATTTGAATTCTTTATATAACAATATAGACAACATAATTGTATAACAGCCTGTAATTTCTAAAAAAATTCCACTTTGAAATTACTTTTTTCCATTATTTTTTAATTATTATTATTTATTTTTTAATCAAAAATTTTTAATAATTTTTATTAATTGCATTTTAACTAAGTAAAAAGCGTATTTTTTAAAAAATTTTATGCGATAAAATGGAGCCAGTCACACTTCTATTATTAAAATAAATTATTAATTGGAAATCATACCATAGTTCTTGGTGCCATTTCCTTTTACTCTTCGTAGTGTTATCGTCCATTTTTAATCATTAATATGTGTTTTGCACTTGTAATAGAGATTGTTTTTACAATGTATGATTTTAAGATTCGCCTGCTAAATTCTATATGGAAGTTTGCTTGAAATTAATCGTTATAATGCTATTTATAAACTTATCTCTTTGATTTAAATGGCAATATTTAAAAAATGTATACATTTTTATTAGTTTACTTTTATGGAAAAAATGAATGTTTTTTGTTCTGTAGCTAAACAATGCCAGATGGTATCTGTTATTGTATTATCAACTGCACTATTTAAACTTTAATTTATAATTAATAATAATATTTTAAGCTTAATAGCTAAAATTGTAGTAGTTTTTTCTCTAATTTTATAGAAATGATTTGAACAAAAAAAAAAAAAAAAAAAAAAAAAAAAAAGATTTCATACAAAATTCCTTATTTCACATGTACTTGGGACAAATAAAGTTCACTTTGATAAAGATTAAGTTAAAAAGTTTGGTAAAGATTAAGTTTTTTTTATAATAAGTTCATTTCTGATATTCAATCAATATTTTAAAGTGGACTGGTTTGATAATCATGAGTTTCAAAAGTCAGTAGCTCTCTGTATACCGCTTAACTTAATAATGCAACTAACGTAATTTTGAGCACTTTTTGTAAAATAAAAGCTATAAACGAAGATTAATGTCTTTTATTTTTAATGTTGATATAAATAGAAATTAAATAGCAACAGTAAATGTATTTCTCTGTTTTAAATTCATTAATTTAAACGTATCTTATTTTAATTCCATGATACTTTCATTATATCCCGCATTTTTTTTTTTTTTTTTTTCCGCATAAATAATATGAGTGGTTATCGTAAATTTTAATACATTTTAAAAAAGGCAATGAAGAGATTAATAATTAAAAATAACTTTTCATGCTATAATCGTCTAAAAGCAAAATACCCATTTTGTAATTAAAAATAACCATGCGATTTGTATTTTATTTAAGGAAAAAAAAAAAAAAAAAAAATACATGTCGTATCTATATATATAATTAAAATAGATGAAACAAAAATTTCCGTGGGACTGTTTATTTAAAAAAAAAGGTACACTTCTTTGAAATTTAAAATAAAAATATGTGAGATATATTTCATTTAAGTAAAAAAAAAAAAAAAAACATTTCTAAAAAATAAATTTTTATTTTCACTATTGTTAATGAATTAATAGAGGTAGAAAAGAAAATGTTAGTAATCAAGTAAAATTGCGAGATGAGTTTTTGTTTTAATGGATTATAGTTTTTATTTTATCTAAAAAGTTTCTTTGATCATATGAATGCTAAATAAAAAAATATTCATTTATTGTAATTAGTTTATCATATTAAGTTGAGTAATCTCATTTTGATTCAATTACAACCATTTACTCTTAATTTATTTCATATTTCAAACACAAAGAATTGAAAGTAGACATCTAATTAAATTTAGATGCATTTTTTGTTGTTTATGTAGGGAAATAAATAAGAAAAATTCTACATAGTATTTAATAATTGTTTTTCGTGTATTGTTAATTAAAGAAGAAAACATTTTAGATTAGATAATAACGTGAAATGATTTTTTTTTCTTAAATGAAAGAAGAACAAAAAATTATTGTGCATTATTACAAGATTAAAACAAAATATTATTTTTATTAATTTGTACTATTTATGTTACGAAATTTCAGTAAAAAAAAGTAGAATAAAAATACATCTGTGATTGATAAAAAATAATAATGTTTTTAGGAATACAATAATTTTAATGGTTTAAAAAACGAAAAATCGTAATTAATGGAACTGGAGAACAAAGTAAAATTAATAAAAAAAACATATTAAAATTAATAAACACACACACACATATAACGCTACACGTGCCTCCAGGTAGGGGTAGAGCAAAATGAATAACAGCGGTTCAGTCCTTCCTTATGGCGTATATACATACATATATATATTCTTTTTCTAATGCAGATGGAAATACAGAAACAATTGGCCTGTATGCCATAAGCAAGTAGCTTGAAGATATACTACGGCCGAGAATAAGACTACATTATATGTATATATACATATAATTAGATAAATATTCTGCCAATTTTCATCTAAATCGCTATATCTTTTCTACACGATCACACAGGCATAAACAAATTATTTTGAATAATTAAACAAAATAAGGATACATAAGTATAAATAAGGTAAATAATAAATACATTAAATTTAAATGCAGAAATTTTTCAATATGAAATTTGTATTGTCATATTGACAAATTCTTCAAGATATTTTTACTTCTTTTTGTTACATAATCATTTAAAGAGAATTATCTTTTCTGCTTTTTTTTCATTCTTAAACAGATAACTATTAGGATCGTTTTATATCTTTAGTTTTACTTTTAATTATTTAATTTTCTTTTAAAAATTAAATTGATAAACAGTTATTTAACAATCTGTTTCTTTCTACAGGTATTCCAGGAATAAAGATAAAGCCAGTTAACAGTTTAGAAGACACTACTGGTAAGTCAAAATCATTTTTTTATTCATTGTATTCGTTTAAGATGAAAGATAATCGAAAAATTTTATCTGATATTTGAAGGTATTAATCTTCCTTTACTATGTACTAGTACAATGCTACATCAGTAGGGAAACTTTACATCAATATTTTTGTATCAATATTATATCTGTGTCAAGAAAGAGACACAGAAAAAAATGCTCAACAGGAATTCATATCAATAGTTATGATGTACAACTGCTATCTATCACAATATACTATGCAATTAAAAACTTTAATATTAATTTACAAAAAAATTCCTACATATTCTATAAATTTGTTTTGCTATGTTTACATTTTTCTTCTAATGCAGCTGGCAAATAGACCGTGATCTTTCGCCATAAGGGCTGCACCGATGTTACTCACTTCGCATTACCCAGGGGGAGCATGTAACTTGATGGTAAGCCACGGACGCGGAGTAACAATGTCCCCACAGCGCTCTACAATCCTATTAGGACCGGGACCTACGGCTAAAGTGGATTCCGAACCACTGCAACGCCCATGGGCAGCAAAGCCGGGATTTGAACCCGATACCTGTGGTACTGAACGCCAGAGCGCTAGCCATTCGACATCAGGCCCCACTAAAATTTTGAATCCCAATGGCACGCGGTGTTCCCAGGTGGTCACCCTCCCAAATACTGACCGCGCCCGATGATGCTTGACTTGAATCGCAAACAAAATAAAATTATCTTATAAAATACATTTTCTTATTTCATCTTTTATGTAAGGTATTAACATTGCTAACATTAACAAAAGTTTAAATCAATTTAACATATTAATAAAATAATAAATGTTAATTTAAAAATAATTGTTATTACAAAATGTTAATTAAAAAAAAATTAAATTAAATTAAAATTTCTACATATACTCTGTTTTTAAAAGCAATTCATAATTTATGTTAATTAATGTGTTATCATTGTAATATAATCTTAAATTAAATAAAATTATCTTCTAAAATAAATTATTCTCATTTCAACTCTTATGTAAGACATTAACAACTTCGTGTGTTCAAAATATCTGATTGTGATATAAAAATCATTTCAATGCAAATTTTAAGTCTTTTTAAAAATTAAACATATACGAACGACATAAATAATGCATCAAAAACCAACTTTTTGAAATGAAATACAATTTTTCATTGTTATGTCCCATTTTATGAACTTCAAGCGAGACACATTTTAAATATAGAAGGCATTTGCTTTGAAATGTTGCATCCTTTTTTTTTTTTTTTTTTTTTTTTTAAGTAAACAGCATTTTGTTTAAAATGTTATACTCTTTTACTAATGGACAAGTAACAGTCTTTATTCCCACCACATAAAATGTATGTTAAAAAAATATAAATCACAAACAAAAATTTAGAATAGAAAGCATTTGTTTACCAGAAAACCACACATTGTATTTGAAACACAAACCTAAACAGCAAGTATATTTTACATTGATATCGGAGTTTTTCTACGGAATAACAGAGAATGGGCTTAAATTACACAATTCCCATGCATCCTGAAATAAATTGCTGCATTTTTAGCGCTAGGATCATTTTTCCTTACAAAATACCCTGCTACGTTTCCTTTCTTATTACCCCAACCGTATAACCCTATCTCCAGCCTAATAGATTGTCATCTTTTATGCAACTCGGAATACGGGAGCGAAAGATAATATATCACATATTGCGTCATTCTAGGGCTGAATGAAAAACACCGTGTGTAAATCTCATCTGCAAAGAGCAAAAATAATAAAAAAGCCCCTTTATGCTCAAAGGAGTTGTGGGTAGTTGGCCAAATGAGTGCTCATTTCATGGAATATCTTATTAGTGGAGTTATTCTCTGGGGATCCATTGTAGCGAAAATGAAATGACATATCGCAGGAAATGGAAATACTGGCACAGAAAAGTTGAGAAAATGTATTTCTTTATCCTTGCAGAAGGAAATGAAACGTCACGTTAGGGCTCGGAACACTCAGAATGTCTCGTGCTCATTGCCAATGAAAACTGGATTTCGTTTATTTCATACACATGTTTTGGGGAGATGGGAATTCTGGATTATTATGAGCTACGGTTCTGTCGTAGCTACGTGGGAATAGTGTCACTTGGAATCAAGAGATTAAGTTCTTGTGCCAAATAGAATTTCGTCTAGACCGTTTTTGATTTCGTTTCGATCTGATCTGTATTCCTAGCTACGTTTAAAGATAGATGAATGTGATTTTTTCAAGTTACATTTGATTTATTATATTTTAAAATTGAGATTTTAATTAAACTACAAGTTGATTATAAAAGCGTTATAATATTTTTTTATTGAAATTGAGAAGCAAAAATTTCTTTCTTAACTAAAATCTGTCTTTTGTGTTCATTTAGTTCCTTTTTTTTATTTTACGTCTCTTATATTTGTTAAAGTGACATAGTTTATCTCGTTTATAGGTGCTATATATAATTATTAAAAAAATATTTTATTAATTGTATCAAAATTATTCTTGCTGGACAGTTACTCTGAATGATTTCAAGTGCATTTAGTTTGAATAAGTTTATTTCAGAAATATTTCAGTCTTTTTTTTTTTTTTTTTTGCATTTATAATTCGTATATAAAAGAAAAATTATTATTTATATAATTACTTAAATATTTAAGTAAGCTATACTATAAGGAAGGATTTAATTTACAACATAAAATTAAATTTTCTTATTAAATTTTTTTAGATTAAAGAGATTGAAATTAAATAGAAAAAATTGCTTTCTTAAATAAAAACTGTTTTTTGTGTTCATTATAATCTTTTTTTTTTCATTTTACGTTATTTATATTTGTTAAAGTGACACAGTTTGTGTTGTTTGAAAGTGCAAATTAAAATTATTTAAAAAACATTTTTCAGTATTTTAGTGAAGGTATATTGAAAACAAACTTAAAAAACAAGTTTATTTTACATTGATACCGAAGTTTTCCACAGACTTACAGATAAAGGGGCTAAAATTACACAATTACCATGCATCCCGAAGTAAATTGCTGCATATTTACAGTTAGGATCAATTTTCCTCAAAAAAATGCCTTGCTACGTTTCCTTCCAGCCTAATAGATTGTCCTCTATTATGCAACTCTGAATACAACGGCGAAAGATAATATATCACATATTGCATCATTCTAGATCTAAATGAAAAACACCGTGTGCAAATCTCATCTGCAAAAAGCAAAAGAAAAAAAAAGCATCTTTATGCGCAAAGCAGTGGTGGGTAGTTAGCCAAATGAGTGCTCATTTCATGGAATATCTTATTATTGGATATGTCTGGAAATATTCTCTGGGGATCCATTGTAGCGAAAATGAAATGACATATCGCGGGAAATGGAAATACTGGCACAGAAAAGTTTAGAAAATGTATTTCTTTAACCTTGCAAAAGGAAATGAAACGTCACGTTAGGGCTCGGAACACTCAGAATGTCTCGTGCTCATTGCCAATCAAAACAGGTTTTCGTTTATTCCATACACATGTTTTGAGGAGACGGGGAATTCTGGATTATTACAGGCCACGGTTCTGTCGTAGCTACGTGGGAATAGTGTCACTTCGAATCAAGAGATTATGTTCTTACGCCAAATAGAATTTCGTCTAGACCTTTTTTGATTCCCTTTCGATCTGATCAGTATTTCCAGATAAATGAAATGTTCGATGAATGTTTTTTTTTTCTTCAGGTTATATTTAATTTATTACAGAAGACGTTAATTAAAAAATAATTAAATAAAATAAAATTTTCCTCGCGTACTCTGTTTTTAAAAACAATTTACAATTTTTTTAATTAATGTGTCATCATTGAAATTTATTCTTAAATTAAATAAAATTAAAATTTCTTCACATATTCTGTTTTTAAAAGAAATACGAAATTAATTTTAATTAATATGTTATTATTGAAAATTTTCTTAAATAAAATAAAGTTATCTTATAAAACAAATTTTTTTTTTAAGTAAGGCACTAACAATTAGTGTATTCAAAATATCTGGTTGCGATATCAAAATTAATTTACAAGGCAAATTTTAAATCCTTTTAGGAAATAAACATATACGAATCACATAAATAATGCATAACTTCTTGAAATGAAATACAATTTTTCATTGTCATAACCTATTTTATGAACTTCAAGCGAAGCACATTTTAAATATACTACAGAACACATTTGCTTTGAAATGATGCATTCTTTTTTTTTTAATTATACAGCATTTTGGTTAAAAAATAGTAATCTTTTTTTTCTAATTTACAAGCAACAATCTTTATTCTACCTAACACGCATGTTAAAAAATATAATCACATACAACAATTTTGGATAGAAGGCATCTGTTTACCAAGAACCACACACTGAATTTCAAAACAAATCTTAAGAACAGGTTTATTTTACATTGGTACCGAAGTTTACCACAGAATAACAGAGAATGGCCTAAATTACACAATTCCCATGCGTCCCGAAATAAATTCCTGCAAGTTTAGCGTAAGGATCATTTTTCCTCAGAAAAATACCCTGCTACATTTGCTTTCTTCTACCTTTCGTATAACCCCAGCTTCAGCCTAATAGATTGTCATCTTTTATGCAACTCGGAATACAAGGGTGAAAGATAATATATCACATATTGCATCACTCTAGGGCTAAATGAAAAACACCGTGTGCAAATCTCATCTGCAAAAAGCAAAAGAAAAAAAAAGCATCTTTATGCGCAAAGGAGTGGTAGGTAGTTAGCCAAATGAGTGTTCATTTCAGGGAATATCTTATTAGTGGATACGTCTGGAGTTATTCTCTGGGGATCCATTGTAGCGAAAATGAAATGATATATCGCGGGAAATGGAAATACTGGCACAGAAAAGTTGAGAAAATGTATTTCTTTATCCTTGCAAAACGAAATGAAACGTCACGTTAGAGCTGGAAACACTCTGAATGTCTCGTGCTCATTGCCAATCAAAACTGGTTTTCGTTTATTCCAAATACATGTTTTGGGGGAGATGGGGATTCTGGATTATTACGGGCTACAGTTCCGTCGTAGCTACGTGGGAATAGTGTCATTTCGAATCAAAAGATTAAGTTCTTACGCCAAATAGAATTTCGTCTAGACCGTTTTTGATATCGTGTCGATCTGATCTGTATTTCCAGATAAATGAAATGTTCGATGAATGTTTTTCTTTTCAGGTTATATTTAATTTATTACAGAAATTATTAATTAAAATATAATTAAATAAAATAAAATTTTCTTCACGAACTCTGTTTTTAAAAACAATTCACAAATTATTTTAATTAATGTGTTATCATTGAAACTTATTCTTAAATAAAATAAAATTAAAATTTCTTCATACTCTTTTTTTAAAATCTATTCGCAATTTTTATCATGTGTTATCATGGAAAATTTTTCTTAAATTAAATAAAATTATGTTATAAAATAATTTTTTCTTTTATGTAAGGCACTAACAATTCGTGTATTCAAAATAACTGGATGCGATATCACACTTAATTTACAATGCAAATTTTAAATCTTTAAAAAAATAAACACATATAAACCACATAAATAATGCATCAAAAACCAACTTCTGAAATTGAAATACAATTTTTCATTGTTATGCTCTATTCTATAAACTCATTTTAAATGTAGAAGAAACTCATTTTAAATGTAGAAGACATTTGCTTTGAAATGATGCATCCTTTTTTTTACGTAAACAACTTTTGGTTAAAGTTTTATACTCTTTTAATAATGGACTAGTAAAAATCTTTATTCCTACCACCTAACATATATGTTAAATAAATATAATCATATATATCAATTTTAAATATAAAGCATCTGTTTACCCGAAAACCACACATCGCATTTCAAAACAAGTTTGTTTGTTTTACATTGGTACCGAAGTTTACCACGGAATGACAGAGAATGGGCTAAAATTACACAATTCCCATGCATCCCGAAATAAATTGCTGCAAGTTTAGCGTAAGGATCATGTTTCCTCAGAAAAATACCCTGCTACATTTGCTTTCTTCTACCTTCCGTATAACAACATCTTCTTCAGCTTAATAGATTGTCATCTTTTACGCAACTCGGAATATAAGAGCGAAAGATAATATATCACATATTGCATCACTCTAGGGCTAAATGAAAAACACCGTGTGTAAATCTCATCTGCAAAAAGCAAAAGAAGAAAAAAAAACATCATCTTTATGCGCAAAGCAGCGGTGGGTAGTTGGCCAAATGAGTGCTCATTTCATGGAATATCTTATTAGTGGATACGTCTGGAGTTATTCTCTGGAGATCCATTGTAGCAAAAATGAAATGGCATATCGCGGGAAATGGAAATACTGGCACAGAAAAGTTGAGAAAATGTATTTCTTTATCCCTGCAAAAGGAAATGAAACGTCACGTTAGGGCTCGGAATACTCACGTCTCCTGCTCATTGCCAATCAAAACTGGTTTTCGTTTATTCCGTACACATGTTTTGGGGAGATGGGGCATTCTGGATTATTACAGGCCAAGAATCTGTCGTAGCTACGTGGGAATAGTGTCACTTCGAATCAAGAGATTGAGTTCTTACGCCAAAGAGAATTTGGTCTAGACCGTTTTTGATTTCTTTTCAATCTGATCTGTATATCCCAGATAGATTTAACGATCGACGACTGTGTTTTTTTTTCAAGTTAAATTTAATTTATTATGGCTTAAAATTGATATTTTAATTAAAATATAGACTGACTATAAAATCATTATAATAATCTTCAGTTGAAAAGAAGGTTTAGTTATGAAAAGAAAAATTGCTTCTTTGAATAAAAACTATTTATTGAGTTAGCTAAAATTAAATTTTATTTTAATTCGACTTTGCTTAAATTTTTTACACAGTTTCTCTTCTTTATAAATGCTATGTAAAATTATAAAAAAAAAAAAAATTGATAATTGAATAAAAATTAGTATTCTTTAAAAGTTACTCTAATTGATTACATTTGAATTAAATTTTAATATGTTTATTTAAGAAATATTTCACGGTTTTTTGTTTGTATATATAACTTTGCATATAAAAAGAGGAATTATTATTTATATAATTGCTCCCTTATTTCTTTTTAATTTCAACTTTTTTAATCCTTAAAAATTAATCAGGAGATTTAATTTTTAACTTCAATTAAAATGTCCTAGGTAATTATTTATAGCTGAAATTAAAAAGAAAAATTTGCTTTCTTAAATAAAATCTGTCTATAGTGTTCATTAAAATTAATTTTTGGTTTCATTTGAAGTTGCTTACATTTGTTAAAATCACACACTTTCTATTGTTTAAAAGTCTTTTATAAAATTATTAAAAAAATATTTTGATATATAAATAAAAATTATTATTTTTAAAAAGTTACTCTAATTGATTACCTGTACATTAAATTTTTAAATGTTTATTTAAGAAAATTTCACAGGTTTTTTTTTTTTTTTTTTTTTTTTGCATATATAACTAGCATAAAAAAAGAGAAATTATTACGTATATAATTGCTTCCTTATTTAAGGAAGCAATTTTTTTGTTTTTAATTTCAACTTTTTTAATCTATAAAAAATTAACTAGGAAATTTAATTTTTAATTTAAAATTATGTAAGATACTAACATTTCGTGTATTCAAAATATCTGGTTGCGATATCAAAATAAATTTACAATGCAAATTTTAAAGCATTTTAAGAACTAAGCATATATGAACCACATAAATAATGCATGGAAAACCAACTTCAGAAAATGAAATTCAATTTTTCATTGTTATGTCCCATTTTATGAACTTTAAGCGAAAAATATTTTAAATATACTACAGAAGCCATTTGCTTTGAAATGATGCCTCCTTTTTTTTAAATATACAACATTTTGGTTAAAATTTTAAAATCTTTTACTAATAGACAAGTAAAAACCTTTATTCCTAATACATAAATGTTAAAAACATATAATCACAAACAACAATTTAGAATATAAAGCATCTGTTTACCAGAAAACCAAACATTGCATTTCAAAATAAACTTAAACAACAAATTTATTTTACATTGATACTGAAGTTCTTCCGGGAATAACAGAGAAAGGGGCTAAAATTACACAATTCCCATGCATCCCGAAATAAATTGTTGCATGTTTAGCAGTAGGCTCATTTTTCCTCCCAAAATACCCTGCTACGTTTCCTTTCTTATTACCTCAACCGTATAAAACTATCTCCAGCCTAATAGATTGCCATATTTTTTGCAACTCAAGGAATACAAGGGCGAAAGATAATATATCACATATTGCCTCATTCTGGGGCTAAATGAAAAACACCGTGTGTAAATCTCATCTGCAAAAAGAAAAAAAAGCATCGTTATGCGCAAAGGAGTTGTGGGTTGTTGGCCAAATGAGTGCCCATTTCATGGAATATCTTATTAGTGGATACGTCTGGAGTTATTCTCTGGGGATCCATTGTAGCGAAAATGAAATGACATATCGCGGGAAATAGAAATACTGGCACAGAAAAGTTGAGAAAATGTATTTCTTTATCCTTGCAAAAGGAAATGAAACGTCACGTTAGGGCTGGAAACACTCTGAATGTCTCGTGCTCATTGCCAATCAAAACTCGTTTTCGTTTATTCCATACACATGTTTATAGGAGATGGGGAATTCTGGATTATTACGGGCTACGGTTCCGTCGTAGCTACGTGGGAATAGTGTCATTTCGAATCAAGAGATTAAGTTCTTACAACAAATAGAATTTCGTCTAGACCGTTTTTGATTTCGTGGCGATCTGATCTGTATTTGCCAGATAAATTTAAGGATCGATGAATATGTTTTTCTTTTCAGGTTATATTTAATTTATTACAGAAAATGTTAATTAAAATATAATTAAATAAAATAAAATTTTCTTCAGGTAAATAAAAATCTAATTGCAATTTATTTTATATCATGTGTTATCATTGAAAGATTTTCTTAAATTAAATAAAATTATCTTATAAAATAATTTTTCTTTTATGTAAGGCATTAACAATTCGTGTATTCAAAATAACTGGATGCGATATCACACTTAATTTACAATGCAAATTTTAAATTTTTTAAAGAAATAAACACATATAAACCACATAAATAATGCATCAAAAACCAACTTCTGAAATTGAAATACAATTTTTCATTGTTATGCTCTATTCTATAAACTTCAAGCGAAACTCATTTTAAATATAGAAGACATTTGCTTTGAAATGATGCAACCCTTTTTTTTTTACGTATACATATTTTGGTTAAAGTTTTATACTCTTTCAATAGAGGACTAGTAAAAATCTTTATTCCTACGACCTAACTTATATGTTAAATAAATATAATCATATACATCAATTTTAGATAGAAAGCATCTGCTTGCCAGAAAATCACACATCGCATTTCAAAACAACATGTTTATTTTACATTGGTACCAAAGTTTTCCTACGGAATAACAGAGAATGGGCTAAAATTACACAATTCCCCTGCATCCCGAAATAAATTGCTGCAAGTTTAGCGTAAAGATCATTTTTCCTCACAAAATACCCTGCTACGTATCCTTTCTTCTACCTCAACCGTATAACCCCATCTTCCAGCCTAATAGATTGTCATCTTTTATGCAACTCGGAATACAAGGGCGAAAGATAATATATCACATATTGCATCACTCTAGGGCTAAATGAAAACACCGTGTGTAAATCTCATCTGCAAACACAAAAAGAAAAAATAAAGCCTCTTTATGCTCAAAGGAGTTGTGGGTAGTTGACCAAATGAGTACTCATTTCATGGAATATCTTATTAGTGGATACGTCTGGAGTTATTCTCTGGGGATCCATTGCAGCGAAAATGAAATGACATATCGCGGGAAATGGAAATACTGGTACAAAAAAGTTGAGAAAATGTATTTCTTTATCCTTGCAATAGGAAATGAAACGTCACGTTAGGGCTCGGAAGACTCAGAATGTCTCGTGCTCATAGCCAATCAAAACAGGTTTTCAATTATTCCATACACATGTTTTGAGGAGATGGGGAATTCTGGATTATTACGGGACACGGTTCTGTCTTAGCTACGAGGGAATGGTGTCACTTCGAATCAAAAGATTAAGTGTTTACGCCAAATAGAATTTCGTCCAGGAGGTTTTTGATTTCGTTTCGATCTGATCCGTATTTCCCAGATAAATATAACGACAGATGAATGTGTTTTTTTTTAAGGTTATATTTAATTTATAACAGAAAATGTTAATTTAAAAATAATTTTATAACATAAAATTTTCTTCACGTACTCTGTTTTTAAAAACAATTCACAATTTATTTTAATTAATGTGTTATCATTGAAAATTTTCTTAACTTAAATAAAGTTATCTTATAAAAAAATATTCTTTTAAGTAAGGCCCTAACAATTCAAAATATCTGGTTGCGATATCAAAATTAATTTACAAGGCAAATTTTAAATCCTTTTAAGAAATAAACATATACGAATCACATAAATAATGCATAACTTCTTGAGATGAAATTTCATTTTTCATTGTCATGACTTATTTTATAAACTTCAAGCGAAACACATTTTAAATATACTACAGAACACATTTGCTTTGAAATATTGCATCCTTTCTTTAAAAAATTCTATAGCATTCTGGTTAAAAAATTGTAATCTTTTTCTAATTTACAAGCAACAATCTTTATTCTACCTAACATGCATGTTAAAAAATATAATCACATACAACAATTTACAAGCAAAGCATCTGTTTACCAAAAACCACACACTGCTTTTCAAAACAAACCTTAATGATAAGTTTATTTTACATTGGTACCGAAGTTTACCACAGAATAACAGAGATTGTCCTAAATTACACAATTCCCATGCATCCCGAAATAAATTGCTGCATGTTTAGAGCTACGATCATATTGCCTCACAAAATACCCTGCTACGTTTCTTTTCTTCTACCTCAACCGTATAACACTATCTTCCGGCCTAATAGATTGTCATCTTTTATGCCACTCTGAATACAAGGGCGAAAGATAATATATCACATACTGCATCACTCTAGGGCTAAATGAAAACCACCGTGTGTAAATCTCATCTGCAAAAAGCAAATAGAAAAATTAATGCCTCTTTATGCTCAAAGAAGTTGTGGGTAGTTGGCCAATTGAGTGCTCATTTCATGCAATATTTTATTAGTGGATACGTCTGGAGTTATTCTCTGGGGATCCATTGTACCGAAAATGAAATGACATATCGCGGGAAATGGAAATACTGGTACAAAAAAGTTGAGAAAATGTATTTCTTTATCCTTGCAATAGGAAATGAAACGTCACGTTAGGGCTCGGAAACACTCGGAATGTCTCGTGCTCATTGCGAATCAAAAACTGGTTTTCGTTTATTCCGTACACACGTTTTGGGGGAGATGGGGATTCTGGATTATTACGGGCTACGGTTCCATCGTAGCTACGTGGGAATAGTGTCATTTCGAATCAAGAGATTAAGTTATTATGCCAAATAGAATTTCGTCTAAACCGTTTTTGATTTCGTGTTGATCTGATCTGTATTTCCCAGTTAAATTTAAGGATCGATGAATATGTTTTTCTTTTCAGGTTATATTTAATTTATTACAGAAAATGTTACTTAAAATATAATTAAATAAACTAAAATTCTCTTCGCATACTCTGTTTTTAAAATCTATTCGCAATTTATTTTATATCATTTGTTATCATTGAAAGTTTTTCTTTAATTAAATAAAATTATCTTATACAATAATTTTTCTTTTATGAAAGACACTAAAAATTCGTGTATTCAAAATAAATGGATGCGATATCACAATTAATTTACAATGCAAATTTTAAATCTTTTAAAGAAATAAACACATATAAACCACATAAATAATTCATCAAAAACCAACTTTTTGAAATGAAATACAATTTTTCATTGTTATGCTCTATTCTATAAACTTCAAGCGAAACTCCTTATAAATATAGAAGACATTTGCTTTGAAATGATGCAACGCTTTTTTTTACGTATACAGCAATTTGGTTAAAATTTTATACTCTTTTAATAATGGACTAGTAAAAATCTTTATTCCTACCACCTAACACATATGTTAAATATTTATAATCATATATATCAATTTTAGATAGAAAGCATCTGTTTACCAGAAAACCACACATCGCATTTCAAAACAACAAGTTTATTTTACATTGGTACCGAAGTTTACCACAGAATAACAGAGAATGGGCTAAAATTACACAATTCCCATGAATCCCGAAATAAATTGCTGCAAGTTTAGCATAAGGATCATTTTTCCTCAGAAAAAAACCCTGCTACATTTCATTTCTTCTACCTTTCGTATAACCCCATCTTCAGCCTAATAGATTGACATCTTTTATGCAACTCGGAATACAGGGGCGAAAGATAGTATATCACATATTGCATCAATCTAGGGCTAAATGAAAAACACCGTGTGCAAATCTCATCTGCAAAAGGCAAAAGAAAAAAAAAACTTTTATGCGCAAAGGAGTGGTGGGTAGTTGACCAAATGAGTGCTCATTTCATGGAATATCTTATTAGTGGATACGTCTGGAGTTATTCTCTAGGGATCCATTGTAGCGAAAAAGAAATGACATATCGCGAGAAATGGAAATACTGGCTCAAATAGTTGAGAAAATGTATTTCTTTATCCTTGCAAAAGGAAATGAAACGTCACGTTAGGGCTCGAAACACTCTGAATGTCTCGTGCTCATTGCCAATCAAAATAAGTTTTCATTTATCCCATACACATGTTTTGATTAGATGGGGTATTCTGGATTATTACGGGCCACGGTCCTGTCGTAGCTACGTGGGAATAGTGACACTTCGAATCAAAAGATTAAGTTCTTACGCCAAATAGAATTTCGTCTAGACCGTTTTTGATTTCGTTTCGATCTGATCTGTATTCCTAGATATGTTTAAAGATAGATGAATGTTAATTTTTCAAGTTATATTTGATTTATTATATTTTAAAATTTAGATTTTAATTAAAATACAAGTTTATTAGAAAAGCGTAATAATATTCTTGTATTGAAATTGAGAATCAAAAAATTTCTTTCTTAATTAAAATCTGTCTTTTGGTTTCATTTAGTTCCTTTTTTCTTATTTCACGATTCTTATATTTTTTAAAGTGACATAGTTTCTCTCGTTTATAGGTGCTATATATAATTATTAAAAAAATATTTTATTAATTGTATCAATATTATTCTTGCTAGAACAGTTACTCTGAATGATTTCAATTGCATTTAGTTTGAATAAGCTTTTTTCAGAAATATGTCAGAGTTTTTTTTTTGCCGTTATAATACGCATATAAAAGAGAAATTATTATTTATATAATTACTTAAATATTTAAATAAGCTATACTATAAGGAACGATTTAATTTACAACATAAAATTAATTTTCCTTATTAATTTTTTATAATTAAAAAGATTGAAATTTAAAAGAAAAAATTGCTTTTTAAATAAAAACTATTTATTGTGTTCATGATAATCCTCTCTTTTTATCATTTTACGTTATTTATATTTGTTAAAGTGACACAGTTTGTGTTGTTCAAAAGTGCTAATTAAAATTATTTAAAAAAATTATTTTCAGTATTTTAGTAAAAGTGTATTCAAAACAAACTTAAACAGCAAGTTTATTTTACGTTGATACCGAAGTTTTCCACAGACTTACAGATAAAGGGGCTAAAATTACACAATTATCATGCATCCCGAAGTATATTGTTGCATGATTACCGTTAAGATCTTTTCTCCTCAAAAAATGCCTTGCTACGTTTCCTTCCAGCCTAATAGATTGTCATCTTTTCTGCAACTCGGAATACAAGGGCGAAAGATAATATATCACATATTGCTAAGGACTAAATGAAAAACACCGTGTGCAAATCTCATCTGCAAAAAGCAAAAGAAAAAATAAGCGCCTTTATGCGCAAAGGAGTGGTGGCTAGTTGGCCAAATGAATGCTCATTTCATGGAATATCTTATTAGTGGATACGTCTGGAGTTATTCTCTGGGGATCCATTGTAGCGAAAATGAAATGACATATCGCGGGAAATGGAAATGCTGGTACAAAAAAGTTAAGAAAATGTATTTCTTTATCCTTGCAAAAGGAAATGAAACGTCACGTTAGGGCTCGAAACACTATGAATGTCTCGGGCTCATTGCCAATCAAAACAGGTGTTCCTTTATTCCATACACATGTTTTGAGGAGATGGGCAATTCTGGATTATTATGGGCCACGGTTCTGTCGTAGCTACGTGGGAATAGTCTCACTTCGAATCAAGAGATTATGTTCTTACGCCAAATAGAATTTCGTCTAGACCGTTTTTGATTCCCTTTCGATCTGATCTGTATTTCCAGATAAATGAAATGTTCGATGAATGTTTTTTTTCTTCAGGTTATATTTAATTTATTACAGAAAATGTTAATTAAAAAATAATTAAATAAAATAAAATTTTCTTCACGTACTCTGTTTTTAAAAACAATTCACAATTTATTTTAATTAATGTGTTATCATTGAAACTTATTCTTAAATTAAATAAAATTAAAATTCCTTCACGCACTCTGTTTTTAAAAGCAATTCGAAATTTATTTTAATTAATGTGTTATTATTGAAATTTATTCTTAAATTAAATAAAATTATCTTATAAAATAAATTACTTTTATTTCATCTTTTATGTAAGGTACTAACAACTCGTGTATTTAATATATTTGGACGTGATATCAAAAGTAACTTATAATGCAAATTTTAATGCATCAAAAACCAACTTCAGAAAATAAAATGATATTTTTCATTGTTAAGTCCTATTTTATGAATTTCAAGCGAAAAACATTTTAAATATAGAAGGCGTTTCCTTTGAAATGGTTCATCCTTTTTTTAAGTTTAAAGCCTTTTGGTTAATATGCTGTAATCTTTTTCGAATGCTCAAATAAAAGTCTTTATTCCCACCACATAACATGTATATTAAGAAAATATAATCACAAGTAACACTTTAGTATAGAAATCATGTGTTTACCAGAAAAACCCACATTGCAATTCAAAACAACAAGTTTATTTTACATTGGTACCGAAGTTTACCACGGAATAACAGTGAAAGGCCTTAAATTACTCAATTCTCATGCATCCCGAAATAAATTGCTGCATGTTTAGCGTTACGATCATTTTTTCTCAGAAAATAACCTGGTACATTTCCTTTTCTTCTAGCTCAACCGTATAACCCCATCTCCAGCCTAATAGATTGTCATCTTTTATGCAACTCGAAATAAAGGGCGAAAGATAATACATCACATATTGCATCATTCTAGGGCTAAATGAAAAACACCGTATGTAAATCTCATCTGCAAAAAGCAAAATAAAAAACAGCATCTTTATGTGCAAAGAAGTGGTGGGTAGTTGGCCAAATGAGTGCCCATTTCATGGAATATCTTATTAGTGGATACGTCTGGACTTATTCTCTGGGGATCCATTGTAGCGAAAATGAAATGACATATCGCGGGAAATGGAAATACTGGCACAGAAAAGTTTAGAAAATGTATTTCTTTATCCTCGCAAGAGGAAATGAAACGTCACGTTTGGTCTCGAAACACTCAGAATGTCTCATGTTCATTGCCAATCAAAACTGGTTTTCGTTCATTCCATACACAAGTTTTAGGGAGATGGAAATTCTGGATTATTACGGCCAGCTTTATGTCGTAGCTATGTGGGAATAGTGTCACTTCGAATCAAATGATTAAGTTCTTTCGCCAAATAGAATTTCGTCTAGACCGTTTATGATTTCGTTTCTATCTGATCTGTATTCCCAGATACATTTAAAGATCGATGAACGGATTTTTTTTTCAGGTTATATTTAATTTATTAAGTCTTAAAATTGACATTTTAATTAAAATATAAGCTGATTAGAAAATCATTATAATGTTCTTGAGTTAAAATTGAAAAGAAAAAGAATTGCTTCCTTAAACTATTCTATTGTGTTCATTAAAATTAATTTTTGTTTTCATTTGGCATTGCTTATATTTGTTTTTGTTTTATAACTGTTAAAGTCACACACACTTTCTGTTGTTTAAAAGTTCTATATATAAGTCTAAAAAAATATTTTTGTAATTGAAAAAAAATTGCTATTGTTAAAATGTTACTCTAATTGATTACTTATGTATTAAATTTTAATATGTTTATTTAAGAAATATTTCACAGTTTTTTGTTTGCATTTATAACTTGCATATAAAAACACAAGTTAACAATTAAATCTTCTAGCTAATTTTTTTTATAGATTAAACAAGTTGAAATTAAAAAGTAATGATTGTTGAAAATAAAAACTTATTATTGTGCTTATTAAAAGAAATTTCTTTTTTCATTTTATGTTACTTATATTTATTAAAGTGACATCTACCTAAAATTATTTTAAAAAAATATTTTCAGTAATTCAGTTAAGTTATATTCAAAGCAAACCTAAGCAACAAGTTTATTTTCCATTGATACCGAAGTTATCCTACGGTTTAACAGAGAAAGGGGCTAAAATTACACAATTCCAATGCATCCCGAAATAAATTGCTGCATGTTTAGCTCTAGGATGATTTTTCCTCAGAAAATACCTTCCTGCGTTTCCTTTCTTCTACCTCAATCGTATAACCCTATCTTTCCAGCCTAATAGATTGTCATCTTTTATGCAATTCGGAATACAAGAGCGAAAGATAATACACTATGTGGAAGAAAGTGACCGGACACGATACTACAACGATATAAACCCATATTTATTAAAATTAATAGGAGGTAGGGCCTCCTTTGGCTGCGATCACAGCTGTAACCCTTCTGGGCAAGCTTTCCACTAAATGAGCCATAGTGGCAAGAGGATTTTCCCTCCAAATGTTTAACAGGAAGTTCCATAGAAGTTCCCATGCTTGCTTTTGGGGAGTGGGGTGCAGGCCCTCAACCGACGGTCCAATTTGTCCCAGAGATGTTCAATTGGGTTAAGATGAGGGCTCTGCGCCGGCCACTCCATGTGTTTAACGTTGTTGTTCACATACCAAACAAGAGTCCTACTTGCAACAGGGCATGTTGCGTTGTCATCTTGATACCAGCAATCATCGATACCGTACAAAGGTAGAAAGGATATGATTGTCTTGAATATCATAGTATCTATCGGCATTCATCGCACCATCAACCTTCACCAGTGGGCCAGCCCCATACCAGGAGAAACAGGCCCATACCATCAATCCTCCTCCACCAAACTTTACAGTTGGGACGACACACTAGGGCAAAAGACGTTCTCCTCGTACACGCCATACCCAAACACGTCCATCGGAACGGAAAAGGGTAAATCGTGACTCGTCACTCCAAAGGACGCGTTTCCAGTCATCCAGAGCACGGTGGTCTTTGGCCCATCGAAGGCGCGCTTTCTTGTTGGTTTTCGTAATCAAAGGCTTATGGGCCGCCAAACGTCCAGTGTAACCTAACTTATGGGCCTCGATACGAAGAGTCTTGGTCGAAACGGCCACACCTGTGGCTTGTCTAAACTCATTAGCGATGTTATCCATGGATGTTTAACGGTTACGTCGAATCTCCCTGCCGAGCACCCGCCGATCCCTGCTGGTGAGAACTGTAGGTCGTCCACTTCGGGGTTTGTTCTGACAGTGTCCCTCAGTCTTGTAGCGACACACAGCACATGCTACAGTTGATTTTGAGCAGTTACGGAGATGGGATATCTCCCTAATTGACACCTTGGCAAGATGCAATCCAACCAACACACCTTTCTCGAACTCAGACAACTCTTCCCGTTACGGCATCTTGACAAAAAACAACTCTAATCGACTCCACAGAGTAGTTATAGGATATGGCTGACACGTGATACCTATTATTGCGCATGTGTTAGCTGTATTGTCGACTTTTCTACTTTTCGAGGGGTGTCCGTCACTTTCTTCCAGATAGTGTATATCGCATATTGCATCATTCTAAGGCTACATGAAAAACACCGTGCGCAACTGAACGCTGGGTAGTTGGCCAAATGAGTGCTCATTTCGTGGAATATCTTATTAGTGGATACGTCTGGAGTTATTCTTTTGGAAAATCTTTGCACTTTCCTCTTCGAATCCAACAGATGAACACTCCTTCTTATGAATTTATTGAGTCCATCTTTAGCAAGGACACTTAGATTTAAGAACTCATCTGTCCATGTTCAAAAAAGGCAATATATTAATATAAGTTATCTTCCCTTTTGCTAGTATTTCTAAAAGGGGTAATTATTATGTATTATTAGTTTAAAATCTATCTGAAAATAATTATTTATACAAAATGTTGAAAAATACCTCTAAAATATATATTAAATTAAAAAATTTTCAGCATTCAGCATTTAATAAGATAAATTAAAGTTTTCAACATTTTGTAGGGCAAATTAAAGTATTCAACATTTTCTAAGGTAAATTAAAGTATTCAATATTTTGTAAAGTAAATTGTATTCAATATTTCGTAAAGAAAATTAAAGTATTCAGCATTTTATATTAAATTGAAGTATTCAGCATTTTCTAAGGTAAATTAAAGTATTCAACATTTTGTAGTTAATTAAGATCTTCAACATTTTATAGTTAATTAAAGTATTCAACATTTTGTAAGGTAAATTAAAGTATTAAACATTTTGTAAACTAGATTAAAGTATTCAATATTTTGAAGTTAATTTTAAATTAAAGTATTCAACATTTTTTAATTTAAGTAAGGTAAATTAAAGTATTCGACATTTTGTAAGGTAAATTAAAGCATTCAACATTTTGTAAGGTAAATTAAAGTATTCAACATTTTGTAAGGTAAATTAAAGTATTCAACATTTTGTAAGGTAAATTAAAGTATTAAAGATTTTGCAAACTAGGTTAAAGTATTCAACATTTTGTAAGGTAAATCAAAGTATTAAACATTTTGTAAACTAGATTAAAGTATTCAATATTTTGAAGTTAATTTAAGTATTCGACATTTTGTAAGGTAAATTAAAGTATTCAACATTTTGTAAGGTAAATTAAAGTATTCGACATTTTGTAAGGTAAATTAAAGCATTCAACATTTTGTAAGGTCATTAAAGTATTCAACATTTTGTAAGGTAAATTAAATTATTCAAAACTTTGAACGGTCAATTAAAGTATTCAAAATGATGTAAGGTAAGTTAAATTATTCTACATTACAAAATGTAAAAGTAACATTACAAAAGTAAATTAAAGTTTTCAACATTTTGTAAGGTAAATTAAAGTATTCAACATTTTATAAGGTAAATCAAAGTATTCAACATTTTATAAGGTAAATCAAAGTATTTAACATTTTGTAAAGTAAATTAAAGTATTCAACATTTTATAAGGTAAATCAAAGTATTTAACATTTTGTAAAGTAAATTAAAGTATTTCACATTTGTAAAGTAACATTAAAAGAATATTTTTTTTACATTTTGTAAAGTAACATTAAAATAATATTTGTTTTTAACATTTTGTAAAGTTACATTAAGATGATAAATTATTTTTACATTTTGTAAAGTAACATTAAAATGATAAATTATTTCTTTACATTTTGTAAAGTAACAATAAAATGATAAATTATTTCTTTACATTTTGAAAAGTAACATTAAAATGATATTTTTTTTTTTTTCATTTTGTAAAGTAACATTTGCAAAGTAAATTAATATGATAAAAATTTAAATAACGTACTTTTAATAAAGACAGCCCCAATCAATTGAAGATTTACCAAATGTAAATTAACAAATAAGTAGATTTAACTCCAAAAGATATTTTATAATAATATTAAACTATATTAGAAAGATTACATCGGAACCAAAGAGGAAAAAAAATAATACATGATTTCTAAACCGATTTTCTGTCATAAATTTCCCTTAAAATCCTATTACACAATATTTTGACTAAAAATATTTTGCTTACACTTACAAAACTTTTAAAAAAAGACATTAATAACATAAAAGATTTTTCGCTTTTATCTGGACGATTTGGCAGGTTAATTACTTTCCTAAATCCACTCGTGTAAAAATTCCTTTATGATTGATAAGCAATTAATTAGCTTATATGTGTCGTAAATAGAAATTTTGCTTTCCTAATTAATGCTTAAATACATTATTATAATTATAACCATTTTTATAAAATTTGCTATTTCATGTTTTAAAGCACTTTCCCGGGATTTGTGGCACTCCATAAAACCAAAGAGTAAAAAGATGTATGAAAAAGAAAAAGAAAATAGAACTGTATTTTGAATAATTATGAGAATAATGTTCAACAAAAATAATAAATTTAATGGCGAAAATATTTTGTTTACTAATTAGTCTCAATTAGCGAAGTGATTTGCGAATTAAAGCCTGCTTTTACATAAATTTGAAACAATATTTTCATTTCTGTTACAATATAATATGATGCTGTAATTTTAGTCACAATAGCAGGGTTGGGTTAACTGAATTTTATTTTTTGCATTTTTAATTATCCCATTTTAATTACTCATTTTGTCTCCTTTATTCTTATTAATATTAAAACTTCTTTTAAATGTCATTTGTTGTTCAATTTAAATTCTTTTATTTTTTTCAATCTTTGAAGCCAACCCAAAAATTATTTTTATTTTTAACACAGCATGTAAAAAATTGTTAATTAGAAAAAAACTTTAATCAATAAAATTTTCAAGAAATTTAATTATAATGCATTTTCAATTGTTTAAGAGAATAATTACAGAAATAATTGTTTGCTCTGTTAATTTTATTGCTCACTGTATCATAATTCTTTTGATGTGAAACAGTCTTTTAAGAATAAAAAAACATGAATAAATAAAAGATAAAAACGAAAATTAAGCATAATATATAATTATTACTATTAAAATGCTAATTTTTATTAAATTTAATTTGGTAATTCAGATTCAGCTACTTTTATCACTTCTTTCTAAAATAATTAAACATGACATGACAATATGGACAAAATATCTATCATCAAATGGACAAAATATCTAAATATCTAAATATCTAAGACTATCAAGTGGAAGTTTTCCTGGTTTTCTCGCATGCGACACAATAATGCGGAGTACTGTCGCAGTGTTCTCCCCTCATCACCCATCGGCGGGCTGTTTATAGTATACGTAAGAACATGAGGCCCACCTATGTTAAAAAGATAACAATAAAAACATGCTATAAGTTATCTAAAATAAAAAAGGAAAACTAATACATATTTAAATATTGCAAGTGATAATCTTTTTGGTTACAATATTGTCGAAAATGCTTGAAGTTAAAGCTTACGTAAATGTTAATTTCAACAATTAAATAAAATTTTTAGTGCAGAAAGCCTTCAAACATTGCAATGATGTATAATCATGTAAACTCTAGCTAGCTTTAATTGTTCAGGTAAAAAAAAAAAAATTAAATATTAATAATATTAATTCAAAATTTTTACGAATATCTAATAAATTATTGTCTTAAAATATTCTTAGCTTTGATAGTTTTTTAAGATTAAAGGATTAAATTAAAAGAGAGAATTTATATATTAATATGATGTACATTGTTTCTATATTAACTAAATGTTGTTACAACAGAAAAATACGATGCTGAAACATTAATTATATTGATAATAAACCTAAATAAATATTAATTGAAACGTTAGTAATACATTCGAAGAAACTCATAGGTTTTTCTATATTAGCTTCCTAAAAGAAAAGTTTATTTATTTTAGGTGCTATCTTTTAAAATTCAGTTAATGACATGAACGAAATACTGGAATAGTTTAATATTTTATTTAAATTTGATAAACAATTAAATTTCTTGTGCAATGTAATGTTTTGCTTTAATACAAGGCACTTTCAGTTAAGTTCATATTAACAACAATGACAGATACGTAACAAATTCAGAATTATTCATGTGACGCAAACCCAGAAATATACTTACTGAATCCTTTATTCTCTCCAAAAATTTGGGCAAACGCATGCAACTGAGTAATTTGCATGTTCCTTTTAAAAACAAGCGTCATTTAGGACAATGACCATGAGCGAGCTATACAGCTATATCCGACATTGATACGAAAGTTTTCAATCTGAGGAAGTCTCCGATTTAATGTCTTTCGAACAAAACTATCCCACAGTAAAAGCCCCACGTGTTTCCCACCAGGACATTGCAGCCCTCATTTACCATCTTTAATATGCAAGAATCGTGCAGTAATTATTCAGCATTCTTTACAAAAGAAGTTTTACATAAGATATAACTTAACATATATATATGATTCAGTAAAAATTAATATTTATTTGAAATTAAAATAATGTAATTTTTTTTCTAAATAATACCCCCAAAGAATAATTTTAATAGAATCAATTAATCAGAAAATTTTCCTGTTCATCGTCATTAACATACACATATAATATACATCCGAACATAAATGGGATTCTGGGTAAACTAATATATCTCCCTATATAAATTCTCACAATAAGTAATTCACTTAAGTAATAAATAATTTAATTTTATCGTAAAACATGCATATTCCAATAAGTATTAGCTGCTTTCCACTGATTAAAATATTATGAACTTATCTTCCAAACTAAAGTGATAAAAATCTTTTAAAACAAAACAATACAAAATCGTTTATATGCATCATGGTGTAGTTTGCTAATTGCTGGAAGTGCTTGAAGTCTTGCACTTATAAAATAAGTTTTATAGATAAAAGTAGTTTCATGTAAATTAGACTTGTTTTATCACTGAACTTCAACTCGGAATAAAACTCATTAAAGAGGTTCCTGTTGATACTAAATATTAACTTAATCTTGAAGCATAAACTAAATATCCGAACTAATTACATAGATACAGTTTTCTTGATATATTGCAAAATAAATATGATACAGATGCACTAGGTCATTCCAGTCATCACTTATTATCTTTAATATGCAAAGATAGTACAGTAATTATCCAGTATTCTCTACGAAAGAAAGCAACATGTTATACTTAAGATATAACCAAACTTATATATTATCCCATAATACTAATATTTATTTGAACTTAAAATAATATAATTTTTCTTTCTAAATAAAGCCCCAAAGAATCATTTTCATCATCCTCATTGGTATACATATAACCTAAATGGGATTCTGGGTAAACTAATATATCTCCCAATGCAAATTCTTACAATAAATAATTCAATTAAATAATAAATAATTTAATTTTATCATGAAAGATGCATATTCCAATAAGTATTAGCTGCCTTCCATTGATTAAAATATTATAACTTATCTTCCAAACTAAAGAGAGAATAAATATGTTTTAAAACAAAACACTACAAAATCATTTATAGTGTAGTTTACTAATTGGTATAAATGCTTGAAGTCGTGCACTTATGAAATAAGTTTTATAGATAAAAGTAGTTTCATGTAAATTAGACTTGTTTTATCACTGAACTTCAACTCGGAATAAAACTCATTAAGGAGGTCCCTGTTGATACTAAATATTAACTTAATCTTGAAGCATAAACTAAATATCCCACCTAATTACATAGATACACTTTCCCTGACATATTGCAAAATAAATACGATACACAAAGAGATCTACAGAACACTTTCCTGTTTATTACTTTGTACAAATTGAGAAAGGCGTCCAAAACTTTTAAAGTGGTGACACCTAGAAAAATACCACTTTATTATGTTAATGATAAATTCCCGAGTAAAGAACACTTGGGTTCTCTTGTTCGGAAAAGCTCATTAAAATGTGTCGTAGCTCATTAAGTTCTATAATTGATGGGGTAATTTGGGTAAATAAACGAGGGATTCAATAGCACTATTTTAAATGGGCTGCAATTTTCTTCAAATTAAATCACGGTTCATAGAAGAAACTTGGAAGCAAATGTTCTGTAAGATATTCGGGATATTAAATATTTCTTTAAAGAAAACTCTGTTGAAATTAGAGGCTGCATCCCCTTATTCAAATATCTGTCATATATTTTCCTTGAAATAAAAATTCGTACAGATTTCAGTACAGCTGATTAAAAAAAAAGTAAAAAAAATTATGATTGATGATCATTTTTTGGAAAACTAATTCGCTGTAAAAATTGTAACTAAGTCTGTTTTTTATTTTCCTATTTAAATTACTATGTACACCACTTTCATTAAAAAAAAAATATCAAGATTTATTACAGATGGGAAGTTTTATTTATTTTTTTTATAAATGTTATGACTTAAAAGTATAAAATTAAAATTAAGGAAATGTAGTTATAAATGGTTGCATGGTATTAGATTTTATTTCTCAAACTTTGAATTAAATTAGTTTAAGGGATAAAAAAGAATTTCAAAAATAAACTCTTTTTAACAGAATTATAACGCATTTTTAAGAAATAAAATATTTTTTACAAGAAATAAATTCAAATAAAAAAGATAAATCAATAGTATTTATTAATTATGAAATAATGAAAATTAAATAATTATTAACATGAAAAACTTTACCCAGTATTCCGTAAAGTAAAGAAAATTATGAAGACATTCGTATCCATAATAATTATGTTTATTTTATATTAAGATATATTTTTTTTTATTATTTCCTAGCAAATAGAAAAATTAAAAGATTTTCTAATAAAAATTCTTAGTATCTTTTGGATGTCCTTCTTTTTCATGCGTTAAAATTTTTTATTTTCATTAGAATAAAAATAAAAATTTCCTTTTTTCAATAAAATAAAATATAAAAATTCATATTTTCTTTTACTAAATCCTATTAAGAATGTCATAAAATTATCATTAATACAATGAATGATATCCTAATAAATTTATATGTCATATTTTAATTAGTAAGCCTCACTTTTAAAAACAAAATTTTGTAAAACATTAACCCGTTATCAATATTACAATTATTAATTAATCTCATTATATTAATAAGGCTGCATCCATATCAATAAGTAAGGGTTTTAACAAAATGCATTTAAGTGAGATAAAAATTTTTTATCATCACTAATAAATTTAATTTTTACAACTAAATACAAACATAAAATTTCAATTTTTACTGCTAAATCATATTAAAAATGCCATAAAAACACTTTTTAATGGGATATATTGATAAAATACTATTCATTATATGTTTAATAGGATATATAGATGAAAAATCATTAAAATGAATGAACAAAAGCAAAATTTTTACAACATTAATTTTATTGTTCTTAAAAACAAAATTTTTTAAAATTGTAAACCGTTAACAACATTAGAATTATTAATTAACTTCATTATATTAATAATATTGCATCCATATCAATAAGTAAGATTTTTTAACAAAATGCATTTCATTGATATTAAAAATTTTTATTTTTAACAAATTTGTTCATTCCAAAACGAAAAAAAATGAATAAGAATAAACATATTATTGATAATGTTTGTATAAATTAACCAACTCTATAAAATTATGAAATAAAAAACAATATATGCTTTCTTTTTTAATCCATATCTGAAAATTTAATTAAAACTGAAGTTATTTTACGATGGCAAAACGAAATTAGGTAGAGAAAGAATTAGAATTTTAGAATAACTTAATGAAATATATTATACGCTAAGTATTTTATTTCACAAAAAAAAAAAAAAAAAATGTTTCGCAGAAATTCCGATGATAAGTATATTTTTCAACAAAATAAGAAAACTGAAATTGATTTTGAAATTGAATCGGCTGAAATTTTAATCAGTTATTCAATCAAACAAATTCAATTACTTCCCACTCAAAACTCATTCCTTTTCTTCTGAGAAAAAAGAAGTCACAAAATTTGCCTCAACTTTTCTTAAATCCAATTTTATTTTATGGTGTTAAACCAAATCGAGTTTGAAATAGTTTTTAAAAAATAGATACATGAGAGTAGTTCATATTTTTGTAAAAATGACATAAAACGATTAAAAAAATACTTGTATTTTCGAATTCTATGATTAAAACTGGAGGTTGTATTAGCTTTAAAGATTATGTATTTTTCAAACTATTTATGCAATTTAGTTATGTTTTATACTAGTAGTTTTAGAAACTTTTATCTAAGCATATTTCATTAATAAATTTTATTAGCATATTTTATTGATATATTTTATTAGCAGATTTTATTAATATATTATATTAGCAGATTGTATTGATATACTTTATTAGCGATTTTATTAATTATTAAATCTATAGTTTTGTTATTGAACCTATGTGGTCAACAAGTATATTAATCCATCTTTGAAGGGCTTTAATATGCACGAATCGTATAATAGTTAACCGGCATTTTCTACGAAGAAAACAGCATGTTTTACATTAGATATAATCAAATATATATTATTCTGTGAAAATTAATATTTATTTGAAACTAAAATAATATAATTTTTCTTTCTAAATAAAGCTCCAAAGAATAATCTTCATTATCATCATTAGTAAACACATATATTATCCACCCAAACGTAAAAGGGTATTCTGTGTAAACTAATATATTTTCCTTTGTAAATTCTTACAGTAAGTAATTCACTTAAGTAATAAACAATTTAATTTTATTGTAAAACATAAATATTCAAACAAGTATTTACTGCCTTCTACTGATTAAAATATTATAACTTATCTTCCAATTTAAAGTGATAAATATGCTTTAAAACAAAACACTACAAAATCATTTATGGTGTAGTGTGCTAATTGGTAGAAGTGCTTTAAGTCTTGCACTTATGAAATAAGTTTTATAGATAAAAGTAGTTTCATATAAATTAGACTTGTTTCATGACTGAACTTCAACTCGGAATAAAACTCATTAAAGATCTCCCTGTTGATACTAAATATTAACTTAAACTTGAAGCATAAACTAAATATCCCACCTAATCACATAGATACACTTTTCTTGTCATATTGCAAAATAAAGAGGATGCAGAGAGTCCACTAGGTCATTCCAGTCATCATTTACTATCTTTGAAGGGCTTCAATATTCATGAATGGAATAGTAATTACCCAACACTTTCTATCAAGAAAACAGCAAGATTTACTTTAGATATAATCAAACATATATACTATTCTGGAAAAATTAATATTTATTTGAAATTAAAATAATATAATTTTTCTTTCTAAATAAAGCCCCAAAGAATCAACTTCATCATCATCATTAATATACATATAATCTAAATAGGATTCTGGGTAAACTAATATATCTCCCATTGCAAATTCTTACATTAAATAATTCACTTAAGTAATAAATAATTTAATTTTATCATGAAAGATGTATATTCCAATAAGTATTAGCTGCCTTCCATTGATTAAAATATTATAACTTATCTTCCGAACTAAAGTGATAAATATGCTTTAAAACAAAACACTTCAAAATCATTTATAGGCATCATGGTGTAGTTTGCTAATTGGAAGAAGTCTTTAATAATGATTTAAAGAAGAAGAAGAATGCTTTAAGTCTTGCCCTTATGAAATAAGTTTTATAGATAAAGGTAGTTTCATGTAAACTAGATTTGTTTTATCACTGAACTTCAACTCGGAATAAAACTCATTAAAGAGGTCCCTGTTGATACTAAATATTAACTTAATCTTGAAGCATAAACTAAATATCCCACCTAATTACATAGATACACTTTCAATGACATATTGCAAAATAAATACGATACACAGAGAGATCTACAGAACACTTTCCTGTTTATTACTTTGTACAAATTGAGAAAGGCATTCAAAACTTTTAAAGTAGTGACACCTAGAAAAATACCACTTTATTATGTTAATGATAAATTCCCGAGTAAAGAACACTTGGGTTCTCTTGTTCGGAAAAGCTCATTAAAATGTGTCGTAGCTCATTAAGTTCTATAATTGATGGGGTAATTTGGGTAAATAAACGAGGGATTCAATAGCACTATTTTGAATGGGCTGCAATTTTCTTCAAATTAAATCACGGTTCATAGAAGAAACTTGGAAGCAAATGTTCTGTAAGATATTCGGGATATTAAATATTTCTTTAAAGAAAACTGTTGAAATTAGAGGCTGCATCCACTTATTCAAATATCTGTCATATATTTTCTTTGAAATAAAAATTCGTACATATTTCAAGCTGATTAAAAAAATAAAGTAAAAAATTATGATTGATGATCATTTTTTGGAAAACTAATTCGCCGTAAAAATTGTAACTAAATCTGTTTTTTATTTTCCTATTTAAATTACTTTGTACACCACTTTCGTCTCAACAAAAAAAAATTCAAGATTTACTAAAGATGGAAGTTTTATTTTTTTTATAAATGTTATGACTTAAAAGTATAAAATTAAAATTACGGCAATGAAATGTTATAAATTGTTGCACGATATTAGAATTTATTTCTGAAATTTTGAATTAAATTTGTGTAAGGGATAAAAAATAATTAAAAAAATAAACTTATTTTTAAAAGAATAAAAAAAAAAAAAATTATGAAATAAAATATCGTTTTACAAAAAATAAATTCAAAGGAAAAATATAAATTAATGGCGTTTTTTAATGATGAAATATTACAACTTAAATAATTATTAACATGAAAAATTTTGATCAGTATTCTGTAAAGTAAAGAAATTTAAGAAAACATCCGAATCCTTAGTAGTTATGTTTTATTTTATATTAAGGTAAAATTTCTTGTTATTTTTGAGCAAATAGAAAAATTAATAGTTTTTTAGATGTTCTTTTTATATGGGTTTAAATTTTTAACTTCCGTAAAAATAAAAATGCAAATTTTCTTTTTTAAATAAAATTAAATAGAAAAAGTTATTTCAACTACTAAATTTAATTTTTTTACAATAAAATCGGAGCATTAAATTTCATTATCTATTACTAAATCTTATTAACAATGCTATAGAAATATCATTAATACAATGAATGATATTCTAATATATTTTTATGTCATATTTTAATTAGTAAACATCACCTTTAAAAACAAAATTTTGTAAAATATTAACCCGTATTCGACATTAGAATTATTAATTAACCTCATTATGTTAATAATATTGCATCCATAACAATAAGTCAGATTTTTAAACAAAATATATTTAAGTGAGATTAAAATTTTTTTATCTTTAACTAATAAATTTAATTTTTACAACTAAATACAAACATAAAATATCAGATTTTACTACTAAATCATATTAGAAATGCCATAAAAACATTTTTTAATGGGATATATTGATAAAATACCTTTCATTATATATTTAATAGGATATATGGATGAAAAATCATGAATAAAATGAATGAACGAAAACAAAATTTTTACAACATTAATTTTATTGTTCTTAAAAACAAAATTTTGTAAAATTGTAAACCGTTATCAACATTAGAATTATCAATTAACTTCATTATATTAATAATATTGCATCCATATCAATAAGTAAGATTTTTTAACAAAATGCATTTCAGTGAGATTAAAAATTTTCATCTTTAACAAATTCGTTCATTCCAAAATGAAAAAAAATAAAAATAAAAATAAACACATTATTGATAATGTATGTATAAATTAACCAACTCTATAAAATTATGAAATAAATAAAACAATATGTGCTTCCTTTTTTAATCCATATCTGAAAATTTAATTAAAACTGAAGTTATTTTACGATGGCAAAACGAAATTAGGTAGAGAAAGAATTAGAATTTTAGAATAACTTAATGAAATATATTATACGCTAAGTATTTTATTTCGCAAGAAAAAAAAATGTTTCGCAAAAATTCCGATGATTAGTATATTTCCCCACAAAATAAGAAAACTGAAATTGATTTTGAAATTGAATCGGCTGAAATTTTAATCAGTTATTCAATCAAACAAATTCAATTACTGTTTGTTGTTGTTGTTTCTTATCCCACTTGGCTGGCCAAGCCCACAAGCCCATATGGACTCATGATTGAAGGGGAAGGAAGCAGCTTCTGTTGTGATGGAGCACCCGTAGGTAGAAGCCTGACTTTTGCTCCGTGACGCTCTTACAGTCATAGGAGACTGGGACCTACAGCTTAAAGTGGATTCCGAACCACTACAAACATCCATGGCACCGCCGGGATTCGAACCCGAGACCTGTGGCACCGAGCGCCAGAGCGCTAGACACTCGGCCATTCAGGTCCCATACTACTTACAAAACCCAATTACTTCCTACTCAAAACTCATTCCTTTTCTTCTGAGGAAAAAGAAGCCCCAAAATTCACCACAACTTTTCTTAAATCCAATTTTATTTTATGGTGTTAAACCAAATCGAGTTTGAAATAGATTTTAAAAAATAGATACATGAGAGTAGTTCATATCTTTGTAAAAATGACATTAAAAGGATTCGAAAAAATACTTGTATTTTTCAATTCTATGATTAAAACTAGAGGTTGTATTAGCTTTAAAGATTATGTATTTTTCAAACTATTTGTATAATTTAGTTATCTTTTATAGTTTTACAAATTTTTATTGCTATATTTTATTAATTATTAAATCTATAATTTTATTTTAAGCATAACATATTTTAAACATTAATATATTTTAAGCATATTTTATTCATATAGTTTATTAGCATATTTTATTAAGTATTGATTCTATAATTTTATTTTAAGCATAATATATTTTAAGCATATTTTATTGATAGATTTATTTTATTCCATATTTTATTTATTTATTTTAAATTTTATTGTTTTATTGAAAAATTGTTTGCAGTAGTGTTATAAACTCTAAAATTGAATTAAAAGTATAAATTATTAATTATTATAATTTTTTTTATTATTGAATCCATGTGGCCAACAGTAAAAGAATATTGTGGAATTGATAGTTTTTTTTTTCTGGTATGAAATAATTTCAATAGTCTTTTCTGACAAAATTATTTCTTATTTCCTGAAACTCTATTGAAAAATTATTTACAGTAGAATTATAAACTCTAATATTGAATTAAAAGTATAAATTATTAATTATTATTCTACAGCAAATCAACTATATTCTTAATTAATAGCAACTTTTTTTTACTCAAATTATTATTGTAAAATGTTAAAAAAAATTGTATTATTTTAGGAAATAATTAATGAAAATTGAATTAATTGAATTAATTTAAACTGAAAATGAAAAACAAGTTATAATGTAAATTATTACATTGCAATTTTTGTTGCACTTAAGCTACATATTTTACAAAGAAAAAAATACATGCTCTTAATTATTACATTTTATATGGTGGTTAAAAAACAAGTTTATAATTTAAACATTTAAAAAACATGTACATTATAATTTCTAAAGCATTTAATTATGTATAATCATAATGACAAAAAGTTAGAAAGAAAACAAAAGTTATTCAAAACATATATTTCTGTTAATTAAGAATTTATTCATACCAAATATAATTGAATCTCATTTTTTTCTCAGAATTTTTTTTTTTGTCAAAAGCAATCATTTTTGCATTCAGTATGCTAAATAACATTTCAAGCATTTCTTTTAATTAATTAGTGAAGATGAAAAAAATAATAATATTTCGTCAGAATTACTGTTTCTGAGTTTTGAATAATTAGTTTTGAAAGTTTCGATCGTATCCAACTTTGAAATAATTTTCACTGCCATTAAATATCTATTGTTAAAAATAATTTTCTAACTCACTGTATCTTTTTCTAATGATTCTTATTGAATAAAACATTACTGAATGAAATCCTTTATTTAATTGAAAAATAAAAAAACACGTATTAAAACCTCTGTTCCAAGTATAATTAATTAATTAATTTAGTAAGAATTATTGATATTCGTATCATGAAGTTCAATAGCATTACAATTTTATTTGGAATAAAATTAAATAAGTTATTTTACAGTCAAGCTTTTTATTTGAAATATATGTTTATATAATAGCATCTATTAAATTAATTCGGAAATCGATTGAATTTTTACATGACTGAAAAAATAGTTATGCATTTTTAAATTACTGGAAAATGTTATGTATTTTTAAATGACTGAAAAATGTTATGTAAAAATAGTTGTACAAAATAGGATATGTTTGTATTTAAATATTATAATCAATTCTGTTTGACTTTTTTTGACTTTTTTCTTATGCACACATACACAACATCCTTCAACGTAATTTATTTGTTATGTTTCTTCAAATTTACATTCTTTACTCTCTGTTTTTATTGTAGGCTATTAAAAAATTTCTATATATTTGTAAAATTAAATACAATTACTCACTATAATTCCGTAATTCTATTTTTTTTTTCATTAAAGATTTAAATTTTAATTCTTGCATATGTGACATATATGAATGTTTAAACTGTTAGATTACCACAAACGTGAAAGTGCTTTTTAACAAAAACCTCAAAACCATAAACCATAAAATTTAAAGGGAACAAAAAAAAACATTTTATTAACTGAGCGTGATGCAAACCCATTTGCTACTAACTTTTTAAGACTATAAAAACTGGGCAACCTTTTTTTCCCACTCCATTATCACTTAGTCATGAAATAAAAAAAAAGGTTTTATTTATAACTTAATAATTATAAAAATATTAAATAAATATAATTTAAATTATTTAATATTTATGATTTAAACATTATCCGCAAAATTATCATTCTTGTTGTTTCTTATCAGTTGGTCGATAGCAACATCTAGACCAAGTCCATAAATCCGTTGAGTCATGATAAAGGGTAAAAAATGCAGCAATGCATTCAGTAAAAAGAGATGGTTCACCAAATATGTTGAGAAAGATATTGATTTTATTCAGAAAAACATTAGACATTCTCTTAATGAATTTCATTACATAAAATAAAAGCAATTTCTGCGTGCAAAGAAAGGTTTAAAAATATTTTCCAATGCAATATCAGTTGTGTTTTTATTTCTTATCCCACTTGGAAGATAGCAACATCTAGACAAAGTTCAAGTACCCATGTGGGCTCATGGCAAGAGAGAAAGCGGGTGAAAATGTGTTGTGATGAGCACCAGTAGGTAGAAGTCTGACTTGGCTCCGTCTGACTTTTTATGGTTTAGGGTTGTCTGCCGTACGCTCAACAGTCATATCAGACTGTTGGGCGTACCTACGGCTTAAAGTGGATTCCACCATACATGGTACCGCTGGGACTCGAACCCGAAATCTTCAATCGACCGCTAGTCACTCGGTTATCAGGCCGTATGCTAATTGTAACAATATTCATAAACTTTATAAACGCAAACGATCTTAATAAACGTTAAATTACACAATTAAAGAGGAAATACTGTGCAAATATTCTGGGTTTTGACATACAAAAATGTTTGATGGCTCAGTTGCGGTCCAATTCTTAAGGGGTTAGTCAATTTATTAAAAGGAAAGAAGTTATTTTTGTTGAAAAAAGCAATTTTTATGACGAATTTTCAAATATAGATTGATTTAATAATTTTATGCAACATACAGCATTTCAATGAACTGAATAAAAATCATTAAACGATTTCCACAATTACGAAAATATTTTTAAAACACAATTTTTGAAAGTATTCTTGACATTCAGCTTTCAAGAAAAGGCAATTAAAATATTTATTCATTACACAGGAAATACCACAAGCTTTTCAGGAGAGGTTTAATCAGTTTATAAGTTTTAAAAATACATTTTACCTAAGTTTATATCCATACAAAAGAGGAATTTGAAACAATGGATTTCGCAGTATCTATGTGGCTGGGCATGTATCTATGTGGCATCCTTTAGAAATTCAATTAGCTGAATTTCAAAGCAGTACACTGTAGAAAAATAAACTTGAAAACTTAATTTCTGAAGTAGAAGGAAATATTTCTGAAAGTAATACAGATTATAAGGAACCCACGATAAAAATTGAAAATATTATATTTTAACGTATGAAATTCTTTACCAAACAATTTTATATCAATGAACAAACTTACTAATGCACTTTTAATGGTGTTTGGGTCCATATATTCGTGTGAAAAATTGCTTCCCTTAATAAATATCAAGTCTATCAACAAAAATAAACATAGAAATGAAATTACTAAGAAATGAGTTATAATAATAAATATGGAATATGGCACTAATATTAAGAAACTGTCTTAAATTTCAAACATTTCAAATAAAATATACTGTTATCAACTTTACTATACCTACATATATTAGTAACTATTTTTTAATAAAGGACATTTCATAATATATATGTGCTTTTCTTTGATTCTTTTTCATTCATATATGCAATGCAAATGTACCACTGGACTTGATATCACCTAGTTGATATCAATACCTATCACCCCATTGATATCAATTTTTTGACATCAATCTTCTTTAATTTCGATTTTCAATTGTAAAGGCAAAAGTTACAAAACAAAAATGAAGTGAAAAAGATTTAAAGGATTTTCATATTAAGAGGGGAAAAAAAAAAAAAAAAAATGATCGACTGTTAAAAATTTGACTAAATTTTTCTGTTTAGAAATTTTTGAATTATTGGTATTCTTTTTAAGCAAGTCCCCCCTTTCAATAGACGCCACTGATTTGTGGCCCACGTACTAGTATTAAAAAAGTAATGAGCAAAATTTTAACTATTTTTCAAAACGCTTGCCCATTACTGGTCTATATTTATTGATTGGTAATTCTAGTTGATATTCATTATCCACATAACATCAGTTTATTCATCTTAATTGGAGTTTTGGTATTTTTCAGGGGTGAAATTATTTCTGGAAACAGCCGAAGATTTATGCGCTTATGGCTAGTGTACTGGATCTATTTAGCAACATGCATCAGCAGGCATTCAGAAGTGTTTCATTTTTCTGATGGAAAAGTAACGTTAGGGCTCTTGGTCTAAATGCATTTTCCAGCTGCTCTTCGCAGAAATGAATTTATGATACATTTTATTAGAACATCATCTCAGAAGTGTGTACATAACTTCGGTGGGATCTACAACACTCGCGATTTCTTTATATTCTAATAACATTCTTATTAATAGTGACTAAAAACAAACATCTTATAATATCTTTAAAAATATTACTGTAACATATTTAATTTTTACGCTACAAATAAGAATCTTATTTTAATCTACTTTTCAAAATCTTATCAAAATCTTATTTGTAGTGATACAAATAAATATGTTAAACAATATTCTTATTGTGGTCCCTAACAACCTTTGAAGGATTTCAAAATCAAACCAAAGTCTATGAAACTACTTACAAAACAAATATTCTTTATAATTTTACTCAGAAAGCTTTATGCAATATAATGCATGTTTTTAATGGCTTTTGCAATTCGCTTTGTGTAAAAGTTATCAAAAACCTTCTTCTGGTTACATAAATGAATTAATCAAACGAAATTTTAAAAAGCTTTGTTTAAATATTTGAAAGTTTACAAAATATATTATTTTAAAACTACAATTTTTCCTCGCCCACAACTTACCGCTCCGCCATAATTAGTTCTTGGAAAGCACTGACGTCAACGGGCTGCATCTCTGGTAACTTCAGGAATAAAATGTGAAAATGTGTTGGTTTGCCCAGAAATTAAAATATAATTTAAAATATGCTTTAATAAATGTAACCAAATTTCAGTAAAAAACTATAAACTTGGTGGAATTTTTCATTAGTAGCAAATGAAGAAAGAATGGTAAGCAACTTTATCTAAAACTCTTTTTATATATAGCATGCAAATGTATAGAAATTATTTTTTCACTAGTAGCAACGGTTCGAAAAATTTTGTATGATGTATTCATGACTTTTTGAAGTTCACTTAGTAAGTGCAAAAGTTAGTTTTAAGTTGATGTTTTGAAAAGGTGTCGCCAGTATAGGGGTTATAGAATTTTCTGTAGCAATTTGAATAAATAATCTATTATTATCGAAAAATTTCAGGTAGGAAATACGTTTTGATATCCATGGAATTGTTTAATCTCTTCTTGGTTGCATTTATTTTTTTAAATTATGCAACCAAGAAATTATTATAAAATTATTTTTTAAATTATGCAAATTAAGAAATTACGTACTTACAGATAATATATGTTCTTGAATTTTCACTTTAATTTCGCAATCTTCAGTTGTGGGGGATTTTGTTGCACTTGAAACTTTTTGCGAGTAGCTGGCAATTTCAGCTGGAATGGTTCAAAACATTTCACTGAAACGCTTTGTAGTTTTTACTGTTGAGATTATCAAAAGTGATGTTTAGATAAGACATTCTTTAAGCTTAACATTTTAATCTTTTCGAATGCACCAAAAAATGCACTTAGGGTTTTTAATTTTAAATCTTTGTATTTGAAAAATTTTATATTCACACTTAAAAAGTAAAATTTAATTTCTGACAAGTAACTGCGTTTGAAAGCAACATTCATAGGCGTCCAGGGTTTTTTTAGCCTAAATTCGTGACATTCACAATTAGCTTGACTTAAGAATTTTGCGATAATTCTGATTTTCCAAAAAATTTAATATATCATATACTTTTAAATATACAGTGAAACATTTCAGATCGGAAAAAACAATACTTAAAAAATATCACAATTTTATTAATAGGGCTGACTTGATATTCTTAATGGGCTTAAATGCCTTATGGGTAGTGTGCCACAGTCTCGAACTAACAGTACTTGGTTTGAAATATAACTAATGATGCAAAATTGAAAGTTAGCTTGTCTATAACGAGGATGGACATGATAAATCAAAAGGCTGGAAACCCCTTCCATGAGACATGGAGATAAGGCATTGAATAATAATACCTTTAGTGGAGTTTTTCCCAATTTTGATGATAAAATTAGTAGGCAATGTAACAGTGAATCTCATCTCCCTTACCCTGATGAAAGATTAATATAACACTTATTTACTGATAATGTAGATGCTTTACAATGAAATTCAACATTTTTAAAGAAGATAAAGAAAATTTTACTGACTATTTCAAAAAAAGTAACGGTTTAAAATGTAAGGATTTTTTAAATTATTTCGCAAGCATTTATCTTGTATTTTGTAATTATCTTCAACGTTTATGCTTAAAATTCCCTCCCAGAGATCAAATATATAGCGAAATTAAATAGAATATTGTCCTCAAAAACAAAAAACAAAAATATAAACAGCAGACAACTTTTTTTTTACAACAAATATAATATACTTTATGTACAGTATAATAAATCCAGTACATAAGTAAATATATAAATTTATTAAAACAAGATCGTGTTTTGTTTTTCGTAATATGATGTCAATGGAAATTCTGTGAAAACAAATTTGAGGCGAGGGAATTATGTCCAGTTTGAGACACTGGATTTAATTTTGTTAATGGAATTGAATCTGACGAAAAAAAGTCAGCCAGAAATCAATAACAAATAAAGAACACACATACACACACAACACCAGCTAGCGCTAACTGCGTAGCTAACTGAAGTCTAGTTATCGTGAGTTTTATAGACGCTTCAGACCATCATGCCGAGTCATAAATGACATCGGTAGCGTTGATTTATGTCAACGAGGGTTTGCAATGCGATTAGAGCAAGGTAAACGTTTATCTTTCCTGACGTATTAGTTGATTAAATCGCACGAAAAACGGATCGACAGAAAAAAAGTGATCATTAAAATGACAGTTACGAAGAAGAGTGAACAAAATTGCTTTAATATTTTTGCGTCGCAGCAAAATATTAAAAGAAAATAAAACTCATAATATTTCACAGCGTGTGTAAGGAAATAATTTGTGTTAATCAATAAATCCAGAAGTATAGCTTTGTCATGATTACATGATTACTTTACCACTATTTTGAATATTTGGAAAAAAATTATGTTCCAAAGTAATTTAATATGATTCGTTTCCTCTATTTATATATATATATATATATATATATATATATATATATATATATATATATATATACATATGTATATATATATATATATAAATCAAAAAGTTTTGGAGATGTTTTTCATTGTTTTTCATGGATTAGATGTTGTTGTCGACCAAGTGGGTTAAGAAACAACAGAAATCAATATAGAATAATAAATAGTAAAAAAAAACAACAACAAGTAGTTTGGGTTTAAATCTTGGATTATTAATTAAAGGTGAATGTCATAGGGCAAAAAAGGCCTAAGATTAAAATTATCTGGTGTAGTTGATTGCAGTCACTTTCTTCTGAAATGAGGGAACTCTGTAGTGAAATTCAGCTATCGGATTGTCTGGAATTTTGTCTTTATTTTTTCACTCTTTAGTTACAAAAATGCAGGACAGATTTTACCTTAAAGATTACTGTATCAGATTTTACCTTAGGAGATATTCTTCTCTACCCCTTAGATTCTGTTTATTTAGTGATATGCAGATGCGAGAAAAGAATTGAGGAATATTGTTATTTTTCCTCCCTTTAAATTATGAGTTTTCAAAGATTGATGAATATCAGGTGATCAGCAAGTACTTTAATGAAAAACGAAGTTTTAGTTTATCCAATGTTATATGTTATTTGATTAAATTAGAAATATATGCAAATTATTTGGATCATATAATGATTCATTTAGTTGGAATATCAACCTAATAAGAAGTATAGATATAATTGATTCCTATTCTTTATTTTTTTAGAATAATATTTATTTGAAATATTTTTTCAAATATGTATGTTATATAATCTTACGTATATTATTATCTCTATTATAAAAATTTTCAGTCGCATACATAGATATTATGCATGTTAATTTCTTTAACGATATCTTGTCTGTTCACAGGTTATTTCATAAAAGTTGAACACAAACCGCTTTCTTCAAATTATAGGCTTAACTTTTAAAAATTCCAATTCAAACTTTTTCAATGATAAATACAGAACCGAAACAAAATATTATATCATTTTTATAAAACTACCGAACCCTTTTCAATTTATATTCTTAGTATTTATAAAGAAATATGAAAAACAACGTATCTGGTTTCAGAAATAGCTATAAAAAAGCTTTTATACTTTAAAGAACGTAATAATAATCAGAAATAAACCTAAAATACGATATCATCGAAATAAATCTTACTATCATCATTTTTTTACGTAATTATTTTAAATGCTTAAAATTAAGATATTTATTTAAACTATGTATAAATATCATAAAACTAGACCACATTAGTTTTATAAAGTACATCATTTATAAACTAATTATAGTGCAGATATTCAATTAAATCTTAGGAAAAAATTATTAGTATATACCTTTTTTAAATTCCAGCACAATCGGTTTTTCAAATTTCCAATATTTTGGATTTTCAAATTAACGTTATAACTAATGAAAAAATATTACAGAGACATAAAAAAGGTACCATTCAATTACGAATGTCATTTTCTAAGAAATAAAAAAAAATATAAAAAAATTATAAGTATATAATTTTTTAAATAACAACAATATATAGAATAGACATAAAATAGATTAGATAGAACATAGTGTTAAGGAAACGAACAAGAAAAATAGCATTAAAAAATAAGTACAGCATGATCTGAATAATTAAATTTTCAAGTGAATCAACTGAATTTATTAACTGAAGTGAGCAATATACATAAGCAATATTTTAGTAATGAATTGTTTAAAGTGAATCGGTTGTATTTATTAATTGAACTGGTTATTGAATTATATCATATAAGTTAAATCCTTTCTATCACAGATTCATGAGTTACAAAATAACTTCAGAACGCTACACTGAAATTTTGATAATCGAATCGGAAAGATGAACGATGTTGTTAACTGCACATCACCGATTCAAAAGAACGGAAATATTATTCCCTATTTCGGCGAGCTTCGAACGTAGGGAAAAAAGGGAAACCCTCGTTCCGCTACGAAATCAAATTATTCATGCGAAACAATACAAACTCATAAAATGACAGTCAGTCTACTTATCTTGAAGGAAAAATCATAGAATTTCCATTCATCCTCAATTGCTGCTTTAAATAAGCGAAATTCCAAAACGTCAAATATGAAGTAAAGAACCGAATACACATAAGATTTCCCCTGGCATGTTTCGAACAAATTCGTGTGACACAGTTTAACCTTCGACCTTTTTCGTTGATCTCAGAAGGAGTAGAAGTAGGTTCTTTTCCGAAATGATCGTTTGTCAAGTCCCCATAAAACAGTGACCGCCAGCCCTCCTTCCAAGAAACTCTCTTAAATCCCCCAATGTATGCATAAAATGGCATCCGTCTTTTGCGCTGCATTCCCTAACTCATACTGCATAAGTAAAACTGCACCAACGGAACTCTTAGCTCGAACTCATTGATTCGAGCTTTCCTCCATAAAAATGTAGTTCCCTGTTCGATATTGCAGTCTTTATTAGCAGGCACGTATTGGGATTATAGGTTTTATATTCTGGTTGTTAAAGCGGCTATTAAATGTCTTTGGGTCTCTTTTGATTGGATCTGGCCTAGATATAAGCATCTAATTTCGGGTGGCTTTTTCCCTACTGATTATACCTTTTGGGACAAAAATGGCACCACTTATAAAGGAAAAAAAATTCAGCTAATTTCTTTTTTCATCCATTTAGGTGCTCCTACTTAAACAAGGGAGATGGTTTTTCATGTTAAATAAAATATGATTGGTGTGTGGTGTGTCCTTAAATGACTTGTTGATAGGAAAGAATATGTGAGAACTTTGATATATTTTTCAGATAGAAGATAATTAAAATGTTGTAAGTGCAAATTACAAATAATAAGCTATAAGAGGAAAAAAAAACTATTGTAAAGTTACACATTTTAAATCAATAGCGTTTCTTTAGACAATTATAAAATGAATTATTTAAATAAATACTATATTGCAATATATATTTTTAATAAAAGGGTGCCTAGTGGAAAATTAATATTATGTATTTATTCTTAGATGATTTTTTAAACTGTGTGATATCTAATAATTTGAATATTAACGATTTGTACTGGATTTTTCACGTCGTAAACAACATATATGTTTTATATTCTGGTTGTTAAAGCGGCTATTAAATGTCTTTGGGTCTCAGGGAAAGGCAGAAGAAATCCCTCGTTCCCCTACGAAATCAAATTATTCATGCGGAACAATACAAACTCATAAAACGACAATCAATCTACTTATCTTGATGGAAAAAAATCATAGAATTCCCATTCTTCCATTCAACCTCGATTGCTGCTTTAAATAAACGAAATTCCAAAACGTCGAATCTGAAGTAAAAAACCGAATACACTTAAGAATTCCCCTGGCATATGTTTCGAACGAATTCATGTGGCACAGTTTAACCTTCGACCTTTTTCGTTGATCTCGGAAGCAGTAGAAGTAGGTTCTTTTTCGAAATGATCGTTTGGTAAGTCCCCATAAAACAGTGACCGCCAACCCTCCTTCCAAGAAACTCTCTTAAATCCCCCAATGTATGCATAAAATGGCTTCCGTCTCTGGCGCTGCATTCCCTAACTCATACTGCATAAGTAAAACTGCACCAACGGAATTCTTAGCTCCAAGTCATTGATTCGAGCTTTCCTCCATAAACATCTAGTTCCCTGTTTGATATTGGAGTCTTTATTAGCTGGCACGTAGGGGCATTATAGGTTTTATATTCTGGTTGTTAAAGCACCTATTAAATGTCTTTGGGTCTCTTTTGATTGGATCTGACGTGGAATTAAGCATCTAATTTTGGGTGGCTTTTACCCTATTGATTATCCCGTTTTTGGACAAAAATGCACCATTTATGAAGAAAAAAAGGGGACTAATTTTCTTTTTTTTTTTATCCATTTATATGCACCTACTTATACAAAGGAGATAGCTTTTTATGTTAACTTAAATAAGTCTCGTTGTATGGTATGCCCTTAAATGACTTGTTGATAGGAAGGACGATGATAGATTTTTGAGATAGAAGAAAATTTAAAATTGATAAGTGTGAATTACTAGTAATAAACTACAAGATGACAAAAATTGTTAAAACTAATGAAAAGTTATATAGTTTCAATCAATAGTGTTTCTTTAGAAGATTATTAAATAAATTACTTAAATGAATGTTTTATTACAATATGTATTTTTAATAAAATAATGCGTAGACAGCGGAGTCTTTATTAACAGGCACGTAGGGGGTTTACAGATTTTATATTCTGGTTGTTAAAGCGGCTATTAAGTGTATTTTGGTCTCTTTTGATTGAATCTGGCCTGGAATTAAGCATCTAATTTTTGGTTTATTTTACCCTGCTGATTATTCCTTTTTGGTGCAAAAATGCCACCTCTTATAAGGGAAAATGGAGCTAATTTCTTTTTTCATCCATTTAGGTGCATCTACTTGAACAAGGGAGATAGATTTTTATGTTAAATAACAAAAGATTGGTGTGTGGTATGCCCTTATATGACTTGTTGATAGGAAAGACGATGTTAGATCTTGGATATATTTTTGAGAAAGATGGAAATTAAAAATTTCTTAGTGTAACTTACAAATAATAAATTACAAGTTGAAAACAAACAAGAGATATAGCATTAAAAATTAATTACTAATAACTTACTTTATGATTCTTTACGATACATAAGCAATATCTTAATAATTCATGGTTTAAAGGGAATCAATTTAATTTATTAATTTAACTGAAAAATATACATAAGTATAATTTGAATTTATTAATGGAAATGAGCGATATACATAAGAAATGTCTTAATGATTAATTGCTTAAAGTGAATCAATTGTATTTATTAAATGAACTACTGAATAGAATCATAAAAGTTGAATCATCTCTATCCCAGGTTCATGAGTTACAAAATAACTCCAAAACGCTACACTGACATTTTGATAATCGAATCGGAAAGATGAACGATGATTTTAACTGCACATCACCGATTCAAAACAACGGAAATATTATTCACCATTTCGCCGAGCTTTGAGCGTAGGGAAAGTAGAGAAATCCCTCGTTCCGCTACGAAATCAAATTATTCATGCGAAGCAATACAAACTCATAAAACGACAGTCAATCTACTTATCTTGATGTAAAAATCATAGAATTTCCATTCTTCCATTCATCCTCAATTGCTGCTTTAAATAAGAGAAATTCCAAAACGTCAAATCTGGAGAAAAGAACCGAATACACTTAAGATTTCTCATGGCATATGCTTCAAACGAATTCGTGTGGCAGAGTTTAACCTTCGACCTTTTTCGTTTATCTCGGAAGGAGTAGAAGTAGGTTCTTTTCCGAAATGATCGTTTGGTAAGTTCCCATAAAATGGTGACCACCAGCACTCCTTCTAAGAAACGCTCTTAAATCCCCCAATGTATACATAAAATGGTGTCCGTCTCTTGCGTTGCATTCCCCAAGTCATACTGCATAAGTAAAACTGCACCAACGGAAGTCTTAGCTCCAACCCATTGATTCGAGCTCTCCTCCATAAAAATGTAGTTCCCTGTTTGATATCGGAGTCTTTATTAGCAGGCACGTAGGGGGATTATAGGTTTTATATTCTGGTTGTTAAAGCGGCTATTAAATGTCTTTGGGTGTCTTTTGATTGTATCTGGCCTGGATATAATCATCTAATTTTGGGTGGCTTTTCCTCTGCTGATTATCCTTTTTTTGGGGGCAAAAATGGCACCACTTATGAAGGAAAAAAGGGAACTAATGCCTTTTTTCATCCATTTAGGTGCACCTAGTTAAACAAGGGAGATGGCCTTTTATGTTAAATAAAATAAAATTGGTGTGTTGTATGCCCTTAAATGACTTGTTGATAGGAAAAGACGATGTTAGATGTTTGATATATTTTTATAAAGATGGAAATTAAAAATTACTAAAAGTAAATTACAAATAATAAACTATAAGTGGGAAAATTTTTTATAAACTATTGAAAACTAATATATTTCTAATCAATGATGTTTCAGTAGCGATTTATTAAATAAAATTTTATTACAATATGTATGTTTAATAAAATGATGCGTAGTTATAAATTAATATTCTATATTAATTCTTAAATGTTTTTTTTTCAAAACGTTAGTCATTTTTTATAAGATCTTTGATAAAAAAAGTGCTATATTGCTATAATATATAGCTACATTATTGCAATATTATAAATAATAAAATACATGATGAGAAAAATTTATTAAAAATAACGAAAAGTTATCCATTTTAAATCAATAGTGTTTCTGTAGCCAATTATTAAATAAATATTTTGTTACAAAATATATATTTTAAAAGTTGCTTAGTTATAAATTAATATCTTATATTTATTCTTAAATGTTTTTTAAATCGTTGATCGTTTTTTTATTAGATCATTGATATATTTTTGAGATAGCGGGCAATTAAAAATTGTTAAGTGTAACAACAAATAATAAACTACACGATGGCAAAAAAATATTAAAAAACAAATGGATAACAATACATTTTAAATCAATAGTATTTCTTTAGTCGATCATAAAGTAAATTAATTAATTGAATATTTTATTGCAATATACTCGTATATTTTCAAGGAAATGATTCGTAGTTTTAAATTAATATTTTGCATTTATTCTTAGATGTTTTTTAAACTGTGTTATATCTAATAATTTGAATATTAAATATTAGTACCAGATTTTTCACATCGAAAATAACATTTTTTTAAAAAAATAACTAGTAGAGTTAGAATAAAAATTTAAAAATTTAAGTCTTTATTAGCAGGCATGCAGTGGAATTATAGGTTTTATATTCTGGTTGTTGTTAAAGTGGCTATTAAATGTCTTTGGGTCTCTTTTGAATGGATATGACCTGGATATAAGCATCTAATTTTGGGTGACTTTTTCCGTACTGATTATCCCTTTTTTGGGCAAAAATGGCACCACTTATAAATGTAAAAAAGGGAGTTAATTTCTTTTTTTATCCATTTAGGTACACCTACTTAATCAGGGGAGATGGCTTTTATGTTAAATAAAATAAGATTGGTGTGTGATATGCCGTTAAATGACTTGTTGATAGGAAAGACGATACTAGATTTTTATATATTTTCGAGATAGAAAGAAATTAAAAATTGCTAAATGTAATTACAAATAATAAATTACAACTTAAAATAAAACCAGAAAAATATCATTAAAAATTAAATACTATTAGCTTACTTTCTGATTCTTTAAGATACATAAGCAATATCTTAATAATTAATTGCTTAAAGTAAATCCGTTGAGTTTATTAATTTAACTGAGTATTGAATTGAATCATATAAGTTAAATCTTCTCTATCACATACTCATGAGTTACAAAATAACTGTAGAATACTACACTGACATTTTGATAATCGAATCAATTGAATTTATTTATTGAGCTATATACATAAGCAAGGGACCTCAATGGCCGAGTCGCTAGCGCTCTGGCACTCGGTAACACAGGTTTCGGGTTCGAGTCCCAGCGGTGCCATGGTTGTTTGTAGTGGTTTGGAATCCGCTTTAAAAAGTAGGTCCCGGTCTAATAGGATCGTAGAGCGTTGCGGGGGCATTGTTACTCCGCGTCTGTAGCTTATCTTCAAGTTACACGCGCCCCCTGGGTAATGCAAAGTGAGTACGTATGTGCAGCATTTGCCTTAAGGCATCCAAGACGTCCATGTCTGTGTTTGCCAGCTGCATTAGAAAGAAAAAAAATATACGTAAACAATATCTTAATGATTAATTGTTTTAAGCGAATCAATTGATTTTATTGATTGAACTATTGAATTGAACCATATAAGTTGAATCCTCTCTATCACAAATTCATGAGTTACAAAATAACTTCAGAACGCTACACTGACATTTTGATAATCGAATCGAAAAGATGAAAGACGTTATTAATTGCACATCACCGATTCAAAAGAACGGAAATATTATTCCCTATTTCACCGAGCTTCGAACGTAGAGAAAATAGAGAAATCCCTCGTTCGGCTACGAAATCAAATTATTCATGAGATGCAATACAAATTCTTAAAACAACAGTCAATCTACTTATCTTGATGGAAAAAATTATAGAATTTCCATTCTTCCATTCATCCTCAATTGCTGCTTTAAATAAGCGAAATTCCAAAACGTCGAATCTGAAGTGAAGAACCGATTACACATAAGATTTCCCCTGGCATATGTTTCGAACGAATTCGTGCGGCACAGTTTAACCTTCGATCTTTTTCGTTGATCTCGGAAGGAGTAGAAGTAGGTTCTTTTCCGAAATGATCGTTTAGTAAGTTCCCATAAAATGGTGACCACCAGCACTCCTTCCAAGAAACTCTCTTAAATCCCCCAATGTATACATAAAATGGCGTCCGTCTTTTGCGTTGCATTCCCTAACTCATACTGCATAAGTAAAACTGCACCAACGGAACTCTTAGCTCCAACCCATTGATTCGAGCTTTCCTCCATAAAAATGTAGTTCACTGTTTGATATTGGAGCCTTATTAGCAGGTACGTAGGAGGATTATAGGTTTTATATTCCGGTTGTTAAAGCGGCTATTAAATGTCTTTGGATCCCTTTTGATTGGAACTGGCCTGGATATAAGCATCTAATTTTGGATGGTTTTTTCCCTGCTGATTATCCCTTTTTGCTGCAAAAAAGGCACCACTTATAAGGAAAAAAAAGGGAGCTAATTTCTTTCTTCATCCATTTATGTGCGCCTACTTAAACAAGGAAGATGGCGTTTTATGTTGAATAAAATAAGATTGGTGTGTGGTACGGCATTAAATGACTTGTTGATAGAAAACACGATGTTAGATCCGTGATTTATTTTTGAGATAGAAAGAAATTAAAAATTGCTAAGTGTAAATTAAAATAATAAATTACAAGTTGAAAAACACAAACAAGAAAATTAGCATTAAAAATTAAATATTTTTAGCTTATTATATTATTATTTAAAATACATAAGCAATATCTTAATAATTAATTGTCTAAAAGTGAATCAATTGAATTTATTATCTGAACTGAACAATATACATAAGCAATATCTTAATAATTAATTGTTTTAAGTGAATCAATTGAATTTATTAAATGAACTGAGTACTGAATCACGTAAGTTGAATCCTCTCTATAACATAATAATTGTTTAAAGTGAATCAATTGAATTTATTGATTGAACTATTGAATTGAATCATTTAAATTGAATCCTCTCTATTGCAGATTCATGAGTTAGAAAATAACTTCAGAACGCTACAATGACATTTTGATAATCGAATCACAAAGATGAACGATGTTGTTAACTGCACATCACCGATTCAAAAGAACGGAAATATTATTCCCCATTTCGCCGAGATTTGAGCGTAGGGAAAATAGAGAAATCCCTTGTTCCCCTACGAAATCAAATTATTCATGTGAAGCAATACAAACTCATAAAACGACAGTCAATCTACTTATCTTGATGGAAAAATCATAGAATTTCCATTCTTCCATTCATCCTCAATTTCTGCTTTAAATAATCGAAATTCAGAACGGCGAATCTGAAGTAAAGAACCGAATACACTTAAGATTTCTCCTGGCATATGCTCCGAACGAATTCGTGTGGCATAGTTTAACCTCGACCTTTTCCGTTGATCTCGGAAGGAGTAGAGTCGAAGTAGGTTCTTTTCGAAATGATCGTTTGGTAAGTCCCCATAAAACGGTGACCGCCAGCACTCCTTCCAAGAAACTCTCTTAAATCCCCCAATGTATACATAAAATGGCGTCTGTCTCTTGCGTTGCATTCCCCAAGTCGTACGGAATAAGTAAAACTGCACCAACGGAACTCTTAGCTCCAACTCATTGATTCGAGCTTTCCTCCATAAAAATGTAGTTCCCTGCTTGATATTGCAACATTTATTAGCAGGCACGTAGGGGGATTTATATTCTGGTTGTTAAAGCGGCTATTAAATGTGTTTGGGTCTCTTTTGATTGGATCAGGCCTGGATATAAGCATCTAATTTTGGGTGGTTTTTCCACTGCTGATTATCTCTTTTCTGGGCAAAAATGGCACCACTTATTGAGAAAAAAAAGGGAGCTAATTTCTTTTTTCATCCATTTAGGTACACGTATTTAAGCAAGAGAGATGGCTTTTTATGTTAAATAAAATAAGATTGGTATGTGGTGTGGCCTTAAATGACGCATTGATAGGAAAAGACGATGTTGGAGCTTTGATATAAATTTTTGAGATAGATGGAAATTAAAACATGCTAAGTGCTAATTACAAATAATATAAAATACAAGATAAAAAAATAACGAAGATATTATAAATCTGTAGTGTTTATTTAGCCGGTTATTAAGTAGGTTATTAATTAAATAAGTGTATTATTACAATATATATTTTTAATAAATTAATGTGTAGTTGTAAATTAATATGCTATATTTATTCTTAAATGTTTTTTTTTTTTTTTTTGAATCGTTGTTCGATTTTTATTAGATCGTTGATATATTTTTGAAATAGCAAGATATTAAAAATTTCTAAGTGTAACTTACATATAATAAACTACAAGAAGACAAAAAAATTGTAAAATTAATGAAAAGCTTTAAATTTTAAATAAATAGTGTTTCTTAAGACAATTATTAAAAAATAATTAAATAAACATATAATTACAATATATATTTTTAATAAAATAATCTGTGGTTATGAATTAATATTTTGTATTTATTCTCACATTTTTTTTTAACTGTATGATATCTAATAATTTGAATACTACAGATTTGTACTGGATTTTTCACAATGAAAATAATTTTTTTAAAATTACTATTAGAGTTATAATAAAATCTTAAAGTTTTAAGTGTTTATTAACTGGCACGTTGTGGTATTATATGTTTTATATTATGGTTGTTAAAGCGGCTATTTAATGTCTTTGGGCCTCTTTTCATTTGATCTGGCCTGTATATGAGCATCTAATTTTGGATGGCTTTTTCCCTACTGATTACACCTTTTTTGGGTGAAATGGCAGCACTTATTGAGAAAAAAGGAGCTTTTTTCATTTAGGCGCACCTACTTAAACAACGGGGATGACTATTTATGTTAAATGAAATAAGATTGCTATGTGGTATGGCCTTAAATGACTTGTTGATAGGAAAAGACGATGTTAGAACTTTGATATATTTTTGGGATAGATGGAAAATAAAAAATGCAAAAATCTGCTGCAAAAGATACTTTTTTAAATTTGTAATACTTTTTTCATTAGATACTTGATATATTTTTGTGATAGCAAGAAAATAAAAATTTCTAAGTGTAAATTACAAATAAAAAACTACAAGATAAAAAAAAATTAAAAAACTGCTGGAAAGTTATACATTTTAAATCAATAGTGTCCCTTTATGAGATTATTAAATGAATTATTTAAATATATATATTAAATATCACAATATATATTTTTAATAAAATGATGCGTACTCATAAATTAATATTCTATATTTATTATTTAATGTTTTTTTCAGATCTTTGATCGTTTTATATTAGATCATTGATATATTTTTGAGACAGCAGGAAATTAAAAATTGCTAATTATAAATTACTAATAATAAACTACATCATGAAAAAAAATATTAAAACTAATGACAAATACATTTTAAAACAATAGTGTTTCTTTCCTTGATTATAAAATGAATGAATTAAATAAATATTTTATTGCAGTATATATTTTTAATGAAATGACGCGTAGTTTTCAATTAATAATCAGCATCTATTCTTAAATGTTTTTTAACTGGTGGTATGGTCTTAAATGACTTGTTGATAGGACAGTACGATGTTAGATCTTTGATATATTTTTGAGTTCGATGGAAATTAAAAATTGCTTGGTGTAAATTACAAATAATAAATAAGTTGAAAAAAAACAAGAAAAATAGCATTTAAAATTAAATACTATTAGCTTACTTTATGATTCTTTAAGCAATATCTTAATAATTAATTGTTTAAAGTGAATGAATTGAATATATTGATTGTTGTTTTTATGGTGTACATGGATTTAAAATATTGATTGAATTTATCAACTAAACTGAGTAATATACATATGCAATATATTAATAACTACTTTTTTAAAGTGAATCAATTGAATTCATTTTTATATGAGCAATATCTTAATAAATAATTGTTTTAAGTGAATGCACTGAATTTATTAACTGAACTGAGCAATATACAAGTGAATCAAATGCATTTATTAATTGAACTTTAGAATTGAATCATAAAAGTTAAATCCTCTCCATCACAGATTCATCAGTTACAAAATAACTCCAGAACGCTACACTGACATTTTGAAAATCGAATCGAAAAGATGAACGATGTTGTTAACTGCTCATCACCGATTCAAAAGATCGGAAATATTATTCCCCATTTCAAAGAACTTCTAAGCGTAGGGAAAATAGAGAAATCCCTCGTTCCGCTACGAAATCAAATTATTCATGCGAAGCAATACAAACTCATAAAACGACGTCAATCTATTTATCTTGATGGAAAAATCATAGATTTTCCATTCATCCTCAATTGCTGTTTTAAATAAGCGACATTCCGAACGTCGAATCTGAAGTAAAGAACCGAATACACTTAAGATTTCCCCTGGCATATGTTTCGAACGAATTCGTGCGGCACAGTTTAACCTTCGACCTTTTTCGTTGATCTCGGAAGGAGTAGAAGTAGGTTCTTTTCTGAAATGATCGTTTGGTAAGTCCCCATAAAACGGTGACCGCCAGCACTCTTTCCTAGAAACTCTCTTAAATCCCCCAATGTATACATAAGATGGCGGCCGTCTCTTGCGTTGCATTCCCCAAGTCATACTGCATAAGTAAAACTGCACCAACGGAAGTCTTAGCTCCAACCCATTAATTCGAGCTTTCCTCCATAAAAATGTAGTTCCCTGTTTGATATTGAAGCCTTTATTAGCAGGCACGTAGGGGGTTTATAGGTTTTATATTCTGGTTGTTAAAGCGGCGATTAAATGTCTTTGGGTCTCTTTTGATTGGATCTGGCTTGGATATAAGCATCTAATTTTGGATGCCTTTTTCCCCACTGATTATCCCTTTTTGGGTAAAAAATGGCACCACTTATAAGGGAAAAAAAGAAGCTAATTTCTGTTTTCATCCATTTAGGAAGATAGCCTTTTATGTTAAATAAAATAAGATTGGTGTGTGTTATGGTCCTTAAATGACTTGTTGATAGGAAAGACGATGTTGGATGTTTGATATATTTTTGAGATAGCAGGAAATTAAAACTGGTTAAGTGTAAATTACAAATAATAAATAGACGAAAAAAAAATTAAGGAAAGGTATACTAAATCAATAGTGTTACTTTAGCCAATTAAATAAATTAATGAAATTAATATTTTATAAAAATATATATTTTTAATAAAAACTGCGTTGTTATAAACTACTATTCTATATTTATTCTTAAATGTTAAAATTTTAAGTCGTTGTTCGTGTTTAATTAGATCGTTGATATATTTTTGAGATAACAAGAAATTAAACATTTCTAAGTGTAATGTAGAAATAAAAATCTACAAAAGGTAAAAGAATTATAAAAAGCTACTGAAGAGTTTTGCATTTTAAATCAATAGTGTTTCTTACGACGATTATTAAATAAATAAATTAATTTAATATTTTATTAAAATATGTTTTTTATTAAAATTATACACTGAAGTGACAAAAGTCATGGGATACCTCTTAATATCGTGTCGGCTCTCCTTTCGCCCGGCGAAGTGCAGCAACTCGACGTGGCATGGACTCAACAAGTCGTTGGAAGTCTTCTGCAGGAATATTGAGCCATGCTGTCTCGATAGACGTCCATAATTGTGAAAGCGTTGATGGTGCAGGATTTTGGACACGAACAGACCTCTCGATGATGTCCCATAAATGCTCGATGGGATTCATGTCGGGCTATCTAGGTGGCCAGATCATTCGTTGAAATTGTCCAGAATGTTCTTCAAATCAATCGCGAACAGTTGTGGCCAGGTGACATGGTGAATTGTCATCCATAAAAATCCCATCGTTGTTTGGGTACATGAAGTCCATGAATGGCTGCAAGTGCTGAACATAAGCATTTCCAGTCAATGTTCGGTCCAGTCGCACCAGAGGACCAGGTCCATGCCATGAAAAAACAGCCCACACCATTACGGAGCCACCACCAGCTTGAACAGTGCCTTGCTGACAGTTTGGGTCCATGGCTTCGTGGGGTCTGCACCACACTCGAACCCTACCATCAGCTCTTACCAACTGAAATCGTGACTCATCGGACCAGGCCACGGTTTTCCATTCATCTAGGGACCAACCGATATGCTCAAGTGCCCACGAGAGTCGCTGCAAGCGATGTCGTTCTGTCAGTAAAGGCGCTCGAGTAGGTCTTCTGCTGGAATAGCCCAAGAAAGCCAAATTTCTCAGCACTCTTCTAACAGACAAGTCCCTTGTACGTCCCACATTGATTTCTGCGGTTATTTGACGCAGTGTTGCTTGTCTGTTAGAATTTACGACTCTTTGCAGACGTCGCCGGTCTCGGTCGTTAAGTGCAGGCGGTGGACCACTGCGCTGTCCATGGTGGGATGTTATGCCTGAAATTTCATACTCTCGGCACACTCTTGACACAGTGGATCTGGGAATGTTGAATTCCCTAACGATTTCCGAAATGGCATGACCCATGCGTCTAGCTCCAATTAACATTCCGCTTTCAAAGTCTGTTAATTCCCGTCGTGCGGTCATCATCACGTCAAAACCTCTTCACATGAATAACTTGAACAGAAATGAAAGCTCTGCGAAAGCACTGCGCATTTATACCTGTTCTACGCGATGCTACTGCCATCTGAAAATTTGCATATTGCTATCCCATGACTTTTGTCACTTCAGTGTATATTATTAATAAAATGATGCTTAGTAATAAATTAATATTATGTTCTAGTTTTCTTAAACTGTGTGTTATCTCCAGGAATATTAAAGATTTGAGCTGGATTTTTGACATAGAAAATAACATTTTTTAATTACTGGCAGAGTTTGAATAAAACCTAAATATTTAAGTGTTTTTTTTTACATGGAATGGTTAAGAAATATTTTGTTGTGACTCCCTCTGGCGTTGTTACTTAATGAAAGTATGTAAAAAAATAGATAAAAATAAAGCTCGCGTTATTCAGCTATATATTAGTATCTAGAAAATTTATGAAATTTATTAGAAGTGTAAGTACAAATATAACAGCTAAAATTGTTTTTTTTACAAACTTTTGAGACTGTAAATGTAATGGTTTTGAAAACCATTACATTTACCATTAAAAACTAATAATTTGAATCCATTTGAAAAAAAAAACAGGAAATTTGAAGAATTTATTTTATTCTCCAAATAAAAGTGTAGAATATACGATGTAAACGAAGAGCTCCTTTTAGAAAATGTAGTCTTAAAAGTATTTTTTATTCAATAGATAAAGTATTGCAGTTTCTTTTGAGGATGTTTTTAACATATCAAAATCAGAATCGTTAACAGAACGCTACATATCAATTCGAGAACTGTTTTATATCTTGGAGCTCTTGGGCTTTTTTGATGGGGATATACGAAAATACATTTTATCAATTCCCAATTCGCGATACTGAAGAATAAATTCTATACATTGGATATTTCAAACAGCCTATTTAAAGCCAATTTTAGAGGGAATGTGAGAATGCCTGTGTATGGTCAAAAATCAAATAACTTATTAATTTATTTAAAATAAATATCCATATATTTAAATCAAATTGCTGATTCGCATTTTTAATTAGAATTTAATATAAGCGATAAGAGCAAACTTATTTAACAGTAGCGGAAATATCTGGTTTGATGCACGCTGTTTGAGCAATTCGAAGATCTGATTTTAACTCTTTTAATTAATTTTCGTATTTGGTTTTAGTTGATATATATAAGTTTTACGTAAATAAAAAAGGAGTTAAACGATGTGAATAAAAACAGTTCAAATGGGGGTACAACTTTTAATTAGTTTCTTCTTGTAAGCAATCAAAACATTTTGCAGATCGCTTTGCTGTATTACATCAATATGAGATCATCAATACTGTCTGTTCTCCATATTGTTTCAAAAAGTCAATTTAAATATATCTTAGCTGCTCTGTTTCATAAGGTTAACGACACGCGATTGCTACTGTAATTTGATTTTCATGTTTTCACTAGTTAGATTTTGGTAAGTAATTTATCATATTTTACGAAGTAAAAAACATTCAAACGCAAAACGAGTCCAAGATTCGATATGTTACATTTGACTAATGAGGTGAATATGAAATTCTGTAAACACCATCAAATATAATTTATGATTTCTTTATTGGATAAAAAAATACTCGTGTTCATTAATTTTTAATTTTTTATTGTTTTTATTAAGTTTACGATATTTTATATACTCAAAATATATTATTTGTTATACACAAGGATTACTGCCATAATAGCATTTTAAATATCATGTCATTATTTTACTTTAAAAATGCAAAAATTATTCCCATAAGTCTTATCGATAACCCACACATAACCGAAAGAGAGTTAACGTCCGACTCTGCTATCATTCTCTGTTACAGTCAAAGCTTCAGAAATAAGGAGACTCGGTAGCGGTTTAGACAGCAGATATAAATGTCCTACGGCTATAGTCAGGATATCTGGTAGGTGTTTCCTTCTTACAACAAACAAATCTGAGGCAGCTACTCATTAAAATATTACCAATTGACAATATTTTACCTTTATAATTTCCCTTCAAAGTTTAATTCTCATATCGTGCATGGTACTTGTAAATATTTTGCTTCTTTTAAGTACAACTATCGAATATAATTTAAACTTATTCCAAGAAAAACAAAGTTACATATAAATAATTCTTCTTCATTGGCGCAACAATACCATGGTGGATTAAGGCCGTCTGCCTACTGGTAGATTTCGAGACGCGAGAAGCTTTCTTTTTACGGGATAGGGTTGTCAGCCCTACACATAATGATCTACAGTCATATTAGATCCGAATCTACTTTTTAAAGTGGTTTCCTGACCACTACAAACATCCATATCGTCACCGGGACTCGAAACCTGTGGCACCAAGTGACAGAGCGCTAGTCACTCGGCCATTATGCCACAGATAACTAATTAAATATGTGGAAAAAAATATTACTTTATTTGGACATAATCATAGAGTTTCAGTTTAATCATAGAGTTCAATAACTTTTTCCCCAATATCTTATAAAATCTTTACTGCATTGAACAAGTTAATTTTATCAAAATAATTTATTTCTAAAACGTTTAAGAGAGCTAGAAAGAACGTTTAGAAGCAAAAAAAAAAATAATAATAAATAAGAAAATTATTTTCAGTTTAATATAATAAATAAATGCGCAAAAAATAAACGCAAGTAAATAAATGATACACTTTGCTATTAATTGACAAGGGAGAAAAAAAAGGGCAAAAGGATTTCTTACCAATGGGATGCCCGGCCTTGATATAGGGGGCAATCTGGGAATGCCGATAAAAACGTGAGCTGCAATTAAATTGCCCTTTACGAAAAAACTCTTTGATAAGAAACCCTCCTGTGCGATTTACTTCGGATGGATTACTTTTGCTTTTAAATTAAACTTTGGCTATCAAATGAGAAATGCTTTTAAAATACGATTTAAGCGAAATTTTTGTTTAAATAAGATATTTTATTAAAACAATTTCGATGGTTTAATAATGTGGTTTGAATAAATTGAGTAGAAGGAATGTTATCTTTTACATGAGGTTGCTAAGTAGAAAGATTATTTAATGACGAAATTTAAATTGAAGTTTTTTAATTATAGATTTTCATTCAATAAAGCAATGTTTCAAGTGCAAAATATACAGTCATTGAAATAAATTATGTTTATTTAAATTCTAATATCAGATTACAATGGAAATGCAGCTAAGATGGTTTCATATATGTCAAACTATTAGGTTTCTTTTTATATGAGTAGATATCATTCATATTTAATGTCTCTTTATTCATTTTATTTATGTGGAATGTAATATTTTTCTCTTATTTGAAGCCTTTGAAAATATTTCCTGAATCAAAGATTTTATTTTCAGAATTCGCAAATGGCTAAGAGAAAAGTACTAATATTTTCTCTCCATTTATGAATAACAATTGTGTGTTTTTTAAATTACTGAATTATAATTAATGAAGCAAAATTTGAATTTCTAATATTCATTAATTGAAATATTTTATACTTCTGGTACCATATTAGATCAGTTTTTTCATTAACTTTGTGGTATATTTATTTGTAAATAACACTATCACTGACACTATTTGTCAAAAAAAATTAATTCTACTTAAAAAATATTCTTATTTTTTAGAATTATACATAATTTAGCTACAATTGCTAAATAGCTACATAATTCGTTAAAACATTGTTTAATGAAGTAAAAAATTGTTATTTTTTTGTATCGCATTTTTTTTTAATTGCAATTTTTTTGCAAAACTATTTTTTTTTTAATAAAATGTAAATACTTGTTTAAGCTAATTTAGTATTAAATTAAATGCTGCTAAATTGGCATTAAAATCATTGCTTATTTGTAGCTATGCAAACACAATTTCAAACTGTAACATTTTCATAGAAGTAAATGTTGTTTTTCTGCCCCTATCCGAATACACATGATACAAATTTAACTATTTTACTATATTTAAAAATATTTTTTTTAATTAATTTTTATTAAAATCAATGCATATCTAAACATATTGAATTTAATCTATTGAATATTCAAACAAATACAGAAAATTTTAAATAAATTAAAGTGTAAAATTTTGTAACCATGCAACATATTGAAATAACCTTTTTTCTTAATTCAAAAATATTAAAATGCAGCACTTTATTTGCTAGATCGATTCTATAATATACAGAATGAGATTCTTTAATTATATATATATTAATAGCTGGTGATTTGACTTACATATATTAATTTGTAATTTTGTTATACATATTTACCTGATTGATAAAGATTTAAGTGAATCCGATGTTCAGATATTTCTGAGTCTAAAAAAGAAGTATGCATGATTGATTACTTAAAATTGCATAATATTAATTTTATAAATTCCATTTTTTCTATATCTACACTCATGTCCATAAGTTAAGGATAATTCAGAATCACACAGAAATTGAACTCCAAAATTAAAATTTCATCTGTAGAATTATCACACACATCTTGAAGATAATCCAAGATCAGATTGATAATTTGATACTCAGCATGCCTAGGCGTTGTAAGGCCTGTACTGCATCGTCCGGGAGACATATTCCATATTAACCATCATACTAACCATGTTATACTGTTTTTTTTGTAAATAGGTTCTTTTTTGAAATTTGCTCCAGGGAGTAAAAATCGCATTTTTTATTCATTATGTCAAACATATAGCATCTTTTTTGCTCTTTACTTTTTGTTTAATAAATAGACTTTACAAATAAGTCAAATTTGTTTTGCTTATGTCTCTTTCTTTGCCTGAACTTCATTATCCTTAATTTATGGACATGAGTGTATATGAAATTGCTCCAGACAAGTGAATTTAATTAATTAAATTGCTTTTAAGGCCATGCAACGCCAAGTTATATTTGATAGTTTTAATTAATAAAAGTGTAATAAATAGTTTTGTACTGTACATTTTAAAATAAACTTTGAACATTTCAAAATAAATTCAGCAGTAGTCTAAAATTTATTAGTGTAAGAGAATTATTTGATAATATTGCTCAGATGTGATGTTTTGAAAAGAAAAAAAAATCTTTTAAATCGTAATTGACCTTATAACTGCTGCTTTTAAAAATTTATCATAATTACTGCAGATTCAGATTTTTGTGTTTTAATATTTTTTTATTATAATTATCCATTATTTTTAACCACTATTTTAAATTTATAAAAAAAGAAATATTTCAAATATTTTATTGGTTATTGATATCGTTTACATAAATTTTTTCTGTTTATTTGCTTGATCTAAATTTTTTTTTTGCTCTAATTAATTGACATTTTAATTGTTGATTTTAAAATACCGTTTTAATCACTGCAGTTTTAGAAATTTGTCGCCTAAACTTTTTGATAATTTCTTTCAGTAAGGTTGATATTAATGAATAAAACTATAGTTTTTATATTAAATAGTTCAAATTTATTAATGAATAAATTTAAACTATTTATTATAACATATAAGGAAATTCCTTAAAAAAATTTTAATTATTTTAATAAATTTTATTTTTTCATTTTTTTGAACATATTAAATTTAAACTATCTATTATTCAATTAAATTTATCATTAAATAAAAATTTAATTTTATCACTTATTGATTAAGGAGTTATTGTTATAAATTGTCACATATTCTTGGTTTTTTTTTACTTTGCTGGTTTGCCAATTTTATTTAATATATTGCAGTTCTAATGCAGCTGACAAATAATTTGACACTTAATCATTATGCCATAAGCAAGGGCTGTAAATCTGGTATTCATTTAACATTACCCAGGGAGTACGCGTAACTAGCAGATATGCTACGGATGCGAATAATACAACCCCCACAAAGCTCTGTAATCATTCCAAATCCACTACAAACATCCATGCCATCCTCCGGGACTCGAACCCTGTGTTACCGAGCGCCAGAACGTTAGCCACTCCATCATCAGACCTCGTATTTCATATGTAAACTGTTGATATTTTTTTATTTATGAAGGTTTTTTTTTTCCATTTAAAAAAATTATATTTAGCTTAGGATATACTTTCAAAAAATTAAAAACTGTACTATTTGCTTGAAAATAATACAATGGGTAGAAATCATCTTAAAATCACATCTAATAGTATGTCACATTCCATGGTGACATTGAAAATGAAACTACCATTTTAAATCCCCCATTAAATGAAAAATCACATAATAGACGCCATTCAAAACACTTACACCAAGTCAAATAGGTGATTTCAAAAACATTTATTCAAGTCATTCATTCACATTAAGGCAAACCATATATAATGCTATCCATCAGCACATTGCAACAAGTGACTCTAACTACCCTAGATCTCTTCTTACAGAGTGACTTTTCCGAATGTAATGATTGCAACAATGAGAGGGAGATGTGCTCTCCTTAAAAGTGACCATTAGTGTTATGTCTCATCATTAGGAACATTTCTTGCCAATCTAAGAATACCTTTTGAAAAGGGGGAACGGATGAAGTTGGTGATGTAATTAAGGCGAACTGAATCTTGCGGAGCTACGCCAATTACTTGTATTAATTAGTGTCACAAATCACTTCGCCTAATTTACTTCCAATGTTCAACGGATATGAATAGAGAGGAGTTTTGAGCGTGAGGCTACTAGCACGTATCGTGTACAAGTTTTGGACTATAAATCAAATCCCATTTAAGGTATTGAATTTGATTTCCACCTTCTGCCGTGTTAACATAAACGCTTAAAGGATGGCGATTTAAAATTCTGTGCCTTTTGAGCTGTATAAATATTTAAAGGAATGTGTGGAATTACTATTTATGCCACCATTTGACATAGTACGGAAATGGATTATCATGCAATGTAGATAGAGTGCTTTGTATTTTGTCGAGAACTTTATATTTAATATGTTCATAAATTGAAAAAAATACTATTTGCTTTAAAATAATGCATCGAGTCATACATTAGTCATATTCGTATTAATTTGTTATATAAGTATTAGGGTCATACATTAGTGTGTCTTATTAGTATTAATGCGTTATATAAGTATTAGTGTATCATACATTAGTGGATATTAATATTAATGTGTTGTATAAGCATTAGTCTGCCATACATTAGTGTGTCATATTGGTATTAATGTGTTATATAAGTATTACTGTTTCATAAATTAGTGTCATGTGAGTATTAATAATCTTAAAATCATATCTAATAGTGCTTTAATCACGTTCTATACTGTCATTGAAAACGAAATGCACGTTTTATTCCATCCATTAAACAAAAAATCATATCATCAACGACTGAAAAACACTTACACCAAACCCAATAATTGATTTCAAACACATTTATTCAAGATATCCATTTACATTAAGACAAAACTCCACATAATTCTATCCCTCACCGCATTGCAACAAGTGACTCTAACTACCCAAGATATCTTCTTACGGAGTGACTTTTTCCGAATGTCATGATTGCAACAAAGAGAGGGAGATGAGTTCTCCTTAAAACTGACCATTAGTGTGTTATGTCTCATCATTAGGAACATTTCTTGCCAATCTAAGAATACCTTTTGAACTTATTTTGCATTTGAAAATTTTATATTTAGCTTAGAAAATATGTTCATATATTGGAAACGATACTATTTGTTTGAAAATAATACACTGCGTCAAACATTATTCTGTCATATTATTATTAATGTATTATATAAGTATTAGTATGCCATACATTAGTGTGTCATATTAATATTAATGTGTTATATAAGTATTAACGTATCAGACATTAGTGTGCGACATTAGTATTAATGTGTTATATATGTATTAGTGTGTCATGTAGTGTGTCTAATCAGTATTAATGTGTTATATAAATATTAGTGGTTCATACATTAGTGCGTCTTATTAATATTAATCGGTTATATAAGTTATAGGATGTCATATTAGTATTAATGTGTTACACACGTATTAGTACCTCATATTAGTATTAATGTGTTAGATAAGTATTAGAGTGGTCATTATTAGTCAAACAGTAGTGCCATATGATTAGAAAAAACCTTAAAACCAGATCTAATAGAGTTTTAATCACATTATATACTAGCATTGAAAATGAAATGTACATTAAATGAAAAATCCCATTATTGACACCATCCAAAACACTTAAACCAAACCAAATAGGTGATTTGAAAACATTTATTATCGAGATTCCTATACATTAGGTCAAAACTCCACATAAATCTATCCATCACCACATTGCAACAAGTGACTCTAACTACCAAAGAGCTCTTCTTACAGAGTGACTTTTGCAAATGTAATGATTACAACAATGAGATGGAGAGGAGTTCTCCCTAAAACTCACCATTAGTGTTATGTCTCATCATTAGGAACATTTCTTGCCCATCTGAGAATACCTTTTGAAAAGGGGGGTGCATGGTGGAAATTGGCGATGCAATTAAGGCGAACTAAATCTTGCGGAGCTACGCCAATTACTTGTATTAATTAGTGTCACAAATCACTTCGTCTAATTTGCTTCCAATATTCAACGGGTATGAATAGAGTGGGGTTTGCACGTGAGGCTACTAGCACGTATCGTGCACAAGTTTTGGGCTATAAATCAAATCCCATTTAAGGTATTGAATTTGATTTCCATCTTCTGCCGTGTTAACATGAACGCTTAAAGGATGGCGATTTAAAATTCTGTGCCTTTTGAGCTGTATAAATATTTAAAGGAATGCGTGTAATTATTGTTTATGTCACCATTTGACATACTACGGAAATGGATTATCATGGAATATTGATCGAGGCCTTTGTTATAGGGAGTAGTCTCTAAAATGGATGATCGTTAATGTAAATTTTCGCACTCACTATTTGTGAGTGCGAAAATCTACGTTAACACATCTGTTAGTTTGTTAAAATACATTATTTTTTGAACTCTTTAAACATTGATATTTATATAAGTTGTATGAATCTTATCTGTGAATATTTGTTTAAAAATTCTGCTTTTTTTTCATGTCTTTGAATAAATTACCTCTGAAAATGTATAAACCAAAATTAACCAAATTTTCTTTTCGATTGAATCAAATGTTTGTTTGAAATTTTTCTTTTGTGTTTCTAAATACTTATTAACTAAAAATGACAAAAGAATAATAATTTTTCATGTAATGAAATAAATAATATAAAATAGTCCATAAACCCGTCTTAAAACGACGTGCCATGATAAAGGATAAGAAATGCAGCTTCTTTTTGTCCTTGACCTTGCGGCACAAAGATCTGGGACACCCTAAGTCAGAAGTATCCTATATATATATAAAGTTAATAATACAAATAAATTTTCTGGACGGTACTCATTATACTATATATTTAATAATGAAATTATTATAATAAAATATTTAGTTATGCATAGTTATTTAAGTGTTGTATATTTTAATATATTATTGTTTTCCACTATAAATTATTATTAGCTGCTTCTCTTTTAATCTACGAATGTTGATTTTTCTTTACTAATATAATGTACGTTACATTTTTAAATTGATAACGTTGTTATTATTCTATTTAAATGACTCCAAAAATATTTTATAGTTTGATAGTCATTCGCTCTCACTATTGTAAAATAGTTGCATTGTCTTTTGTTTTTAATTTTGAAAATTGTTATTTACTTTTATATTTGAATGCAAGTCTTTCAAAATACAATATTTATTCCTGAATATTATGAAAGGAAATGTATATTATGAATATCACATTATTATCAAAAATTTCACTGTTGTCTATACAAATAATACAAAATTTCATACTGATTTTACCACAGTGATAAAGAACTTGTAGACACTGGTTAGCGGAAAAATAATGTACTTTGAAAAAAAAATCTTATCTTTTTACAACTTAAGGAATAAAAAGGAAATAACACATGAATTGGAAGTGACATAAATGGAGAATTTTCTTTTCTTAATAATCACCTCTGTCAAACAAATTCGGAACAACTTCAGTTTCTTAAAACTTGTTAGAAGAAGGTTCTCCCATCGTTTGAACAGAAGAATTATAGTAAAATGTCGAATGACGGCCTAATGACTAGCGCTCTGGCACTCAGTTCCGCAGATTTCGGTTTCGAGTCTCAGCGATTGTCATGGATGTTTTAATGCTTCGGAATCCACATTAAAGCATAGGTCAAAGTCTAATGTGATTGTTGGGCTTAAAGCTGACAACCATACCCCTTAAAAAGAAAATATCTGAAAACATATACACAACAAAACATACTTCGAAATTCTCAAGTAGGCATACGGCCTTGGCCCACGGTGGGGCTGTTACGCCAATGAAGAAACAGAATATCAAAATAAATAATACCTGTCAATTTGTGAAAATTTGGTGAAGATCGTGTGTTTCGGGAAAATTTTTGAATTTACAAGTTATTCACTATTATAAAGATTAAAAAAAACTATACCATTTATTTGAATTCTCGTGTATATCAATAAAAAAAAAAAAAAAAAAAATTTCCATTAAATGAATTTTGCTAACATATTTCGCTATGTATATTTCGCGTTTTGTGCAGTAAGCATTCGACCATTTATTTTTTTCTAAACAAAAACAAAAATAAAAAAAGACATGCCACAATATTATTAATTGATTTAAAAATTGTAATTAATCTATATAATCAATTATTAAACATCAAAATAGAACAAGTAAAGAATTCGATCACAATATTATTCAATATGACGCTTCTTGCGTTACACAAAGGACATTTCACACTTCCCATACCACAATGAAAAGAAACATTTTTCAGCGGAACAATGACAAAATTTGGAAAATAATAAAACCTTCTTAACACCATTTGTACAATTTAAAGAACAAAGAGGAAACACAGGAAGGATTAGAAGTGGCATAACTGGAGAGCTTTTTGTTCCTCCATAATCACCATTTCCCGAACAACCTCGTGAGAACATTACACGAATTAGTTATTAAACATTTCGCCTGTATCAATGCTTGCTTAAATAACTCCTGAACTAATGCTGCGAAAAAGATTCCATTAAGGGTAACGTAGCAAGGGCTGCGGTCTCTTATTTTCAATATCCTTTGCAGCAAATAATTAAATTTCTACTAAGCATGTTTTCGTTATTTAAATAAATGTTACTGTTTCCTTTTCTCAAAAACAAAAAGAAATAAGGGTACGCAGATTTTCGGACCTTGTGTGTTACTACATTACTTTTGTAATTAATTACCGAGATGGTAGATCTTTCTGCTAGACACTGGATATCCTTTCCCTTTATTTGCAGTTTAGAATTTTCTTCAGTCAAGAGAGAAATTATTAATGAGTAGAGGGAGTTGAAAAAAAAGGTATTTCGGTTTAGTGTGAAGATAATGTTTGTAATGTATTTTTTGATTGATAATACGAGGCTTAATTATTGTTCTTTTAAACATGCATTTCATAATTCTTTATTATAATTAAGTACAAAAATAGTCATACTTTTTACAACTTACTGAGTAAATCTCAAATTGTAAATTAAAAATATTTGTTTGATCGTTATTATTATTACGCAAATGACATTTAAAGCATTAAAATAAAAATAAAATATCACTGTCTCTAATAGTTAGTAATGATCGTGTTGTGAGAATTCATAATGTTTCTGGGATAACCCAAATGCATATCATGAGTTAAGTACAAGAAATATATAAATAATACAAGAATTTTTTACCTACCTGAGATGCATATCATGAGATAAAATAGCCAAAAAACATTATTACTTACAATTTATGTAATATTTTGAAGAACTTATTTCGCTTTATTAATGCCTGACAGCAGTATAACATGAATAATTTACCCATCATTTAAAGAATCAAAGCAACTTTCATATCTAAAACCTAATAAACTGACTGCTGACTCTCAAAGGAGAAATTATTAAATAGTAGACGCAGTTGAAAATTTTTTTTTTGGTTTAGAAGATAAGTTTTAAGCTTTGTTGCATTTTTTGATAAGTTGATAATACGAGGTTTAATTATTATTCTTTTAAACATATGTTTCATCAATCTCTATTATAATCATCCTAGTTTTTAAAACTTATATCAGCCCTAAAGCCGATACTAAGATGGAAAAAAAATGTGCACATATCTGAGTAACAGCAGCATTATCAGCGTTTAACGAAACGTTTTCCGCTCATATATCTTTCAATTTTTATGTCCTTAAATATAATAATATGCCAACTTTAAGTCTTTGATAATAATATTATTTTTTTAGTATCATTTTAATAAAAAAATATTCTTATTAAATTTATAATTTTTCTTATAATCTTAAGAGTAATTGTGTGTATGCTAATTATAACAAATTAATCTAAATGTTTTAATACATTTTTTAAAATCAAATAACCATTATGTAGATGTAATTCTTAAAATGAAGGCAACATTACAACTTATATTGATTAAGACCAACTAAAAATAGTTTTAAAATTTTGAATGAAATTATATACATATATATATATAAAAAATCATAATAATTTTTCTGGAAAACACTTAATATGATCTAATTTGTTAACTAATATTAGAAATAAAATATAAAAAAATATTTCTCGTTTTAAGATTTTCCTTCCTTAAATGCTTCATATTTTAAATTATCACCTTTTTCTCTATACGACAGCAAAACAAAAATTGATTTTTTTTCTGGAAATGAATTTTACTAATGTAACAATAAATATTTCGTTTTATTGTGCAGTTCAGATTCGTCCATTTATTTCGTTTAATACAAAAAAATTTACGACAATGGTATTTATTAATTTAAAAATGTAATTAATCTCTATAATCGATTGTTAAGCATCAAACCAGAACAATTATGAAACTCGATCCCATTATTATTTAAAATCACGCTACTTGCAATACACAATGAATATTTCACACTTCCCATACCGGAATGCAAAAGAAACATTGTTCAGCGGAACAATAACAAAATTTCGCAAATAATAAAGCCTTCTCAACACTATTTGTGCAATTTAAAGAACAAAGAGGAAACAGAGGAAGGATCAGAAGTGACATAACTGGAGAGCTTTTTGTTCCTCCATAATCACCATTTCCCGAACAACCTCGTGAGAACATTACACGAATTAGTTATTAAACATTTCGCCTGTATCAATGCTTGCTTAAATAACTCCTGAACTAATGCTGCGAAAAAGATTCCATTAAGGGTAACGTAGCAAGGGCTGCGGTCTCTTATTTTCAATATCCTTTGCAGCAAATAATTAAATTTCTACTAAGCATGTTTTCGTTATTTAAATAAATGTTACTGTTTCCTTTTCTCAAAAACAAAAAGAAATAAGGGTACGCAGATTTTCGGACCTTGTGTGTTACTACATTACTTTTGTAATTAATTACCGAGATGGTAGATCTTTCTGCTAGACACTGGATATCCTTTCCCTTTATTTGCAGTTTAGAATTTTCTTCAGTCAAGAGAGAAATTATTAATGAGTAGAGGGAGTTGAAAAAAAAGGTATTTCGGTTTAGTGTGAAGATAATGTTTGTAATGTATTTTTTGATTGATAATACGAGGCTTAATTATTGTTCTTTTAAACATGCATTTCATAATTCTTTATTATAATTAAGTACAAAAATAGTCATACTTTTTACAACTTACTGAGTAAATCTCAAATTGTAAATTAAAAATATTTGTTTGATCGTTATTATTATTACGCAAATGACATTTAAAGCATTAAAATAAAAATAAAATATCACTGTCTCTAATAGTTAGTAATGATCGTGTTGTGAGAATTCATAATGTTTCTGGGATAACCCAAATGCATATCATGAGTTAAGTACAAGAAATATATAAATAATACAAGAATTTTTTACCTACCTGAGATGCATATCATGAGATAAAATAGCCAAAAAACATTATTACTTACAATTTATGCAATATTTTGAAGAACTTATTTCGCTTTATTAATGCCTGACAGCAGTATAACATGAATAATTTACCCATCATTTAAAGAATCAAAGCAACTTTCATATCTAAAACCTAATAAACTGACTGCTGACTCTCAAAGGAGAAATTATTAAATAGTAGACGCAGTTGAAAATTTTTTTTTTGGTTTAGAAGATAAGTTTTAAGCTTTGTTGCATTTTTTGATAAGTTGATAATACGAGGTTTAATTATTATTCTTTTAAACATATGTTTCATCAATCTCTATTATAATCATCCTAGTTTTTAAAACTTATATCAGCCCTAAAGCCGATACTAAGATGGAAAAAAAATGTGCACATATCTGAGTAACAGCAGCATTATCAGCGTTTAACGAAACGTTTTCCGCTCATATATCTTTCAATTTTTATGTCCTTAAATATAATAATATGCCAACTTTAAGTCTTTGATAATAATATTATTTTTTTAGTATCATTTTAATAAAAAAATATTCTTATTAAATTTATAATTTTTCTTATAATCTTAAGAGTAATTGTGTGTATACTAATTATAACAAATTAATCTAAATGTTTTAATACATTTTTTAAAATCAAATAACCATTATGTAGATGTAATTCTTAAAATGAAGGCAACATTACAACTTATATTGATTAAGACCAACTAAAAATAGTTTTAAAATTTTGAATGAAATTATATATATATATATATATATATAAAAAATCATAATAATTTTTCTGGAAAACACTTAATATGATCTAATTTGTTAACTAATATTAGAAATAAAATATAAAAAAATATTTCTCGTTTTAAGATTTTCCTTTCTTAAATGCTTCATATTTTAAATTATCACCTTTTTCTCTATACGACAGCAAAACAAAAATTGATTTTTTTTTCTGGAAATGAATTTTACTAATGTAACAATAAATATTTCGTTTTATTGTGCAGTTCAGATTCGTCCATTTATTTCGTTTAATACAAAAAAATTTACGACAATGGTATTTATTAATTTAAAAATGTAATTAATCTCTATAATCGATTGTTAAGCATCAAACCAGAACAATTATGAAACTCGATCCCATTATTATTTAAAATCACGCTACTTGCAATACACAATGAATATTTCACACTTCCCATACCGGAATGCAAAAGAAACATTGTTCAGCGGAACAATAACAAAATTTCGCAAATAATAAAGCCTTCTCAACACTATTTGTGCAATTTAAAGAACAAAGAGGAAACAGAGGAAGGATCAGAAGTGACATAACTGGAGAGCTTTTTGTTCCTCCATAATCACCATTTGCCGAACAGCCTCGTGAGAACATTACACGAATTAGTTATTAAATATTTCGCCTGTAGCAATGCTTGCTTAAATAACTCCTGAGCTAATGCTGCGAAAAAGATTCCATTAAGGGTAACGTAGCAAGAGCTGCGGTCTCTTATTTTCAATATCCTTTCCAGCAAATAATTAAATTTCTGCTAAGCATGTTTTCCTTATTTAAATAAATGTTACCGTTTCCTTTTCTCCAAAACAAAAAGAAATCAGGGTAGCAAGATTTTTGGGACCTTGTGTGTTACTACTTTACTTTTGTATTTAATTACCGAGTTGGTACATAATTTCTGCTAGAAACTGGATATCCTTTTCCATTTATTCGCAGTTTATAATTTTCTCCAGTCAGGAGTGAAATTATTAACGAGTAGACGAAGTTGAAAACGGTCTTTTGGTTTAGTGTGAAGATACGTTCTTTCTGTTGTATTTTTTGATAAGATGATTATGTGAGGCTTAATTATTATTCTTTAAAACTTGCGTTCATTATCTATTATAATTAAGCACAAAAATGAAGTAATCATAGTTTTCAAAACTTATTTCAGTCCTAAAGCTGATGATAAAAAAAAAAAAAATATGAGTATATCAGTAATAGCAGCATTATCAGTACTTAACCAAAAAAATTTCTGCCATTTATAAAGCATATTTTATGACTTTAAATTTAATAGTATCCTAATTTAATAGTTTTTAAATTAGCATACTATTAGTTTTAGTTAGTTTAGTTTTACTATTAGCTTTAATAGTTTTTGATAATAAAATTATTATTTTTGATTTCTTTTTCTAAAAAATAGATTTTTTTTATTGTTTCTTATAATGTTTGTAAATTATTAATGTATTTGTAAATTATTAATAAATTATGGTTAATATTTGAAGATCTTTTATAAAATCATATATCTTTAATGTAGATAGAATTCTTAAAATGAACACTATATTAAAACTTATATTGATATATTTTTTAAAAAGTGATATATGTGTATATATATATATATAAATAACAAAAATAATTTTTATAAAAAATACTTAATATGAACTTATTTGTTAATTATTATCAGAACTAAGAGAAATAATACATATTTCTCTTTTCCATTATTTTCATTTTTTTGAAGGCTTAATATTTTAAATTATCTAATTTTTCTCTAACTATATGATAGCAAAAACAAAAATTGATTTTTTCTTCCTGAAAATGAATTATTCTAATGTAAATAAAAATATTTCGTGTTAATAGGAATTTTATGTCAAAGATATTTATTAATTTAAAAAGTGTAATTAATCTCTATAATCAATTGTTAAGCATCAAAATAGAACAAGTATAAAACTTGACCACGTTATTATTCAATATTACGCTTCGTGCTTTACACAAAAGACATTTCCTGCTTTATATACCGTAATGAAAAGAAACAGTGTTTAGCGGAACAATAACACAATTTGTGAATTAATAAAGCCTTCTTAACATCATTTGTACAATTTAAAGAACAAAGAGGAAAAAATAGAAGGATTAGAAGTGACATAACTGGAGAGCTTTTTGTTCCTCCATAATCACCATTTCCCGAACAGCCTCATGAGAACATTATAGGAAATAGTTATTAAACATTTCGCCTGTAGCAATGTTTGCTTAAATAACTCCTGAGCTAATGCTGCGAAAAAGATTCCATAAAGGGTAACGTAGCAAGGGCTGCGGTCTCTTATTCTCAATATCCTTTCCAGCAAATAATTAAATTTCTGCTAAGCATGTTTTCGTTACTTAAATAAATTTTGCCGTTTCCTTTTCTCCAAAACAAAAATAAATAAGGGTGCGCAGATTTTCGGGACCTTGTGTGTTACTACATTACTTTTGTATTTAATTACCAAGACCGTAGATTATTTCTGCTAGAAACTGGATATCCTTTCCCTTTATTCGATGTTTATAATTTTCTCCAGTCAGGGGAGAGAAATTATTAACTAATATACGGAGTTGAAAAAGGTATTTTGGTTTAGTGTGAAGATAATATTTTTTATATATTTTTGATACGATGATAATACGAGGCGTAATTATTATTCTTTTAAACAAGTGTTTCATTATTCTTTATTGTAATTAACACAAAAATGAAGTAATCATGAGTTTGAAAAATTGTTTCAGTCCTAAATTTCATAATAAAAAGGAAAAAAAAACTAAAACTCAGCAATAGCAGCATTATCAATATTTAACCAAAATGTTTCTACTCATGTAAACCATATTTTATGACTGTAAATATTGAATGAAAAACTTTGTAAATTAACTGCAAAATTTGAATAAAATGACATGTATAATAATAAAAAATTCTTAGAATGTACTTAATATGAACTTATTTGTTAATTAATATCAGACACAAAAGAAAAAAGGATATTTCACTTTTTCATTATTTGTATTTCTTAAATGCTACACATTTTATATTATCACACTTTTCTCTAACAAACTATATGATGGCAAAAACAAAAATTGGTTTTTTTTTCAAGAAATGAAGTTTGCTAATGTAACTACAAATATTTCGTGTTTGGTGCGGTAAAGATTCGTCTATTTATTTCATTTAAAACAAAAAGGAAATCATTTGACAATGATATTTATTAATTTAAAAATTGTAATTAATCTCTATAATCAGTTGTTAAGTATCAAAATAAAACAAGAATAAAATCCGATCACATTATTCAAAATTACGCTTCGTGCTATACACAAAGGACATTTCACACTTCCCATACCACAATGAAAAGAAACATTGTTCAGCGGAACAGTAACAAAATTTCGAAAATAATAAAGCCTTCTTGACATCATTTGTGCAATTTAAAGAAGGAAGAGGAAACAGAGGAAGGATTAGAGGTGACATAACCGGAGAGCTTTTTGTTCCTCCATAATCACCATTTCCCGAACAGCCTCAAGAGAACATTATACGAAATAGTTATTAAACATTTCGCCTGTAGCAATGCTTGCTTAAATAACTTCTGAGCTAATGCTGCGAAAAAGATTCCATAAAGGGTAACGTAGCAAGAGCTGCGGTCTCTTATTTTCAATATCCTTTCCAGTAAATAATTAAATTTCTACTAAGCATGTTTTCCTTATTTAAATAAATGTTACCGTTTCCTTTTCTACAAAACAAAAAGAAATAAGGGAATACACAGATTTTTGGGACCTTGTGTGTTACTACATTACTGTTGTATTTAATTACCGAGTTGGTAGATTCTTTCTGCTAGAAACTGGATATCCTTTTACCTTCATGCGCAGTTTATAATTTTCTCTAGCCGGAAGAGAAACTATTAATGAGTTGTAGACGGAGTTGAGAAATGCATTTTGATTTACTGTGAAGATAAGGGTTTTTTTCCTAAATATTTTTGATTAGGTGATAATGTGAGTCTTAATTATTATTCTTTTAAATATATGTTTAATCATTCTCTGTTATAATTAAGCACAAAAATGAAGTAATCTTAATTTTTAAAACTTATTTCAGCCGTAAAGCTCACGATAAAAAAATGAATATCTCAGTAATAGCAGCATTATCAGTATTTAACTAAACTTTTCTCCTGATATAAGGTATATTTTATTACTTTAAATTTTAAAGTATACTAATTTAATGGTTTCTAAATTAGCATAATATTAGTTTTAGTTAGTTTAGCTGTACTAGTTTTTGGTAATAATATTATTTTTTTGGTGTTTCCAAACAATAGATTTATTTATATTTTTTTCTAATAATCTTATGAGTAATCTTGTATATGTAAATTATTATTAAATTATGATTAATATTTTAATACCTTTTATAAAATCAATTATTTTTTATGTAGATATAAATCTTAAAATGGACGCTATATTACAACTTATATTTATAAAATCAAACTGAACATAGTTAAAAAATTTTGTATGAAATGATATATATATATAACAAAAATAATTTTTGTAGAAAATACTTAATATGATCTAATTTGTTAATTATTATCAGAAATATAATAAAAAATATTTCTCTCTTTCATTATTTGCATTTTTTAAATGCTTCATATTTTATATTATCACATTTTTCTTTAAGAAAATACATGATAGCAAATTCTTTTTTTTTTTTTTTTTTTTTTTTAGGAAATGAATTTTGCTAAAATAATTATGAATAGTTCATGTTTTGTGCAGTAAAGACTCGTCAATTTATTTTGTTTGAAACAAAAAAAAATCATATGACAATGATATTTATTAATTTAAAAATTGTAATTAATCTCATCAATTGTTAAGCATCAAAATAGAACAAGATCACATTATTATTCAATATTTCGCTTTTTGCTATACACAAAGGACATTTCACACTTAACATACCGCAATGAAAAGAAACATTGTTCAGCGGAACAATAACAAAATTTGTAAAATAATAAAGCCTTCTGAACCTCATTTGTGCAATTTAAAGAACAAAGAGGAAACAGAGGAAGAATTAGAAGTGACATAACCGGAGAGCTTTTTGTTCCTCCATAATCCCCATTTCCCGAACAGCCTCTTGAGAACATTATACGAAATAGTTATTAAACATTTCGCCTGTAGCAACGCTTGCTTAAATAACTCCTGAACTAATACTGCGAAAAAGATTCCATTAAGGGAAAAGTAGCAAGAGCTGCGGTCTCTTATTTTCAATATCCTTTGCAGCAAATAATTAAATTTCTGCTAAGCATGTTTTTGTTATTTAAATAATTGTTGCCGTTTCCTTTTCTTCCAAAGCAAAAAGAAATCAGGGTACGCAGATTTTTGGGACCTTGTGCGTTACTACATTACTTTTATATTTTATTACCGAGTTAGTAGAAAATGCTAGAAACTGGATATCCTTTCCTTTTATTCGCAGTTTATGATTTTCTCCAATCAGGAGAGAAATTATTAACGAATAGACGGAGTTGAGAAAGGTATTTTGGTTTAGTGGGAAGATAATTTTTTTGATAAGGTGATAATGTGAAGCTTAATTATTATTCTATTAAACAGGTATTTCATCATTCTCTAATATAATTAAGCTCAAAAATTAAGTAATCATAGTTTTGGAAACTTATTTTATCCCCAAACTCAAAAAGAAAAAAAAATGAATATTCTTGTAAAAGCAGCATTATCTGTATTAAACCAAATATTTTTCTACTCATATAAACCATGTTTTAAGATTATATACATAATAATACGCCACCTTTCAGTCTTTGATAATAATGGTAATAAATATGCTATTATGGTAAATAATGGTAATGAGAAACAAATAATATTAGTTTCTTGTTCTAAAAAATATTCATGTTAGATTTATAAACTAATAACATGTTAAACTAATATTTTTCTTATAATCTCATGAGTAATGATATGACTACTATGCAAATTATTAATGAATTATGCTTATTAATTTAATACTTTTGATGAAATCAAATAACATTTTTGTAGATACACTTCTTAAAATGGGCGCAATATTTTGAAATAATACATATAAATTCAAACAAATTATAGTTAAAAAGTTTTTTAAAAAATCAGATATATCTGAAGAAAACATTTTGAAGAAATTGTTTAATTGAATCTTATTTGTTAATTAATATCAGAAACAGAAAAAAAAAGAATATTTCCTAAAGGCTTCATATTTTATATTATCAAAATTTTCTTTAAGAAACTATATGACAGCTCAAATATAATTTGAATTTTTTTTTTTTGGAAATCAATTTTGCTAACGTAACTATGAATATTTCGTGTTAATCGAAATCATATGACAATGATATTTACAAACTGTAATTAACATATATTATCAATTGTTAAGCATTAAATAGAACAAGTATAAACTGTGATCGCATTATTATTCAATATTACGCTTCGTGCGTTACACAAAGGACATTTCGCACGTCCCATACCGCAATGAAAAGAAACATTGTTCAGCGGAACAATAAAAAAATTTGTGAAACAATAAAGCCTTCTTAACATCATTTGTACAATTTAAAGAACAAAGGGGAAAGAAAGGCAGGATTAGAAGTGACATAACTGGAGAGCTATTTGTTCCTCCATAATCACCATTTCCCGAACAGCCTCATGAGAACATTACACGAAATAGTTATTAAACATTTCGCCTGCAGCAATACTTGCTTAAATAACTCCTGAGCTAATGCTGCGAAAAATATTCCATTAAGGGTAACGTAGCAAGAGCTGCGGTCTCTTATTTTCAATATCCTTTCCAGCAAATAATTAAATTTCTGCTAAGCATGTTTTCATTATTTAAATAAATGTTATCGTTTCCTTTCCTCCAAAACAAAAAGAAATAAGGGTACGCAGAATTTTGGGGCCTTGTGTTTTACTACATTACTTTTCTATTTAATTACCAAGATGATAGATTCTTTCTGTTTGAAGCTGGATATCCTTTTCCCTTTATTTGCCGTTTATAATTTTCTTCAGTCTGGAATGAAATTATTAACAAGTAGATGGAGTTGAAAAAGTTATTTTGGTTTTGAGTGAAGATAATAGAACAAATAACGTCATATTAATTACTTTCTGCAGAAATTTTATATATCTGATTTTTTATATCATTATATATCTGATTTTTTTCAAAATTTTTAACTACGTTTTGTTTGATTTTATAAAAAGTATTAAAATATTCACCATAATTTATTAATAATTTTCATATTCACAATTACTCAAAAGATTATAAGAAAAAATATAAATAAATCTTTTTTAAGAAAATTAGCTGAAAAAAATAATATTATTATCCAAAACTATTAAAGGTAAAACTAAACTAACTAAAAGCAATAGCAAGCTAATTTAAAAACTATTAAATTAACAAACTATTAAATTTTAAGTAATAAAATATGCTTTATATAACAAGAAAAATTTTGTTAAATACATATCGTGTTATTACTGAGATACTCATATTTTTTTTCATTTTTATTATGTGCTTTAGGGCTGAAATAAAGTTTAAAAAACTATGATTACTTCATTTTTGTGCTTAATTATAGTAGAGAATGATGAAACGCATGTTTAAAAGAATAATTATTAAGCCTCACATTATCATCTTATCAAAAAATACTAAAAAAAATACCTATCTTCACACTAAACCAAAATACCTTTTTCAATTCCGTGTACTACTCGCTAATAATTTCTCTCCTGACTGGAGAAAATTGTAAACTGCGAATAAAGGGAAAAGGATATCCAGTTTCTAGCAGAAAGAATCTACGATCTACGTAATTAAATACAAAAGTAATGTAGTAACGCACAAGGTCCCAAAAATCTGCGTACCCTTATTTCTTTAAGTTTTGGAGAAAAGGAAGCGGCAACATTTATTTAAATAACGAAAACATGCTTATCAGAAATTTAATTATTTGCTGGAAAGGATATTGAGAATAAGAGACCGCAGCTCTTGCTACGTTACCCTTTATGGAATCTTTTTTCGCAACATTAGCTCAGGAGTTATTTAAGCAGGCATTGCTACAGGCGAGATGTTTAATAACTATTTCGTATAATGTTCTCATGAGGCTGTTCGGGAAATGGTGATTATGGAGGAACAAGACGCTCTCCAGTTATGTCACTTCTGATTTTTCCTTTGTTTCCTCTTTGTTCTTTAAATTGTACAAATGATGTCAAGAAGGCTTTATTATTTTCCAAATTTTGCCATTGTTCCGCTGAACAATGTTTCTTTTCATTGCGGTATGGAAAGTGTGAACTGACCTTTGTGTATAGCACGAAGGGTTATATTGAATAATAATGTGTTGTAGTTCTATACTTGTTCTATTTTGATGCTTAGCAATTGATTATAGAGTTTAATTACAATTTTTAAATTAATAAATATCATTGTCGTATGATTTTTTTTTTGTTTTTAACGAAATAAATTGATTAATCTTTACCGTACAAAACACGAAATATTCATAATTACATTAGCAAATGTATTTCCAGAAAAAAAAAATATAATTTTTTTTTTTTTTTTGCAATCATGTTGCTTCTTAGAGAAAAATGTGATAATATAGAATATGAAGCATTTAATCCTGAAAATAAAGGGAAAGAAATTTTTTTTACTTTATTTCTGATATTGATTAACAAATATGGTCATGTTACATACTTTCTACAAAAATTATTAGTACTATATGAGTTATTTTATGGAAAATTATTAACTATTTTAGTTCGATTTTGTATATATAAGATGCATTATAGCGTCCATTTTAAAAACTATGTCTACATAAAGGTTTTTTGATTTTATAAAAGGTATTAAAAGAATTAGTATGATTTATAAATAATTTTTATAGACACAATTACTCATAAGATTATAAAAAAATTATAAATATAATATGCCTATCATTTAGAAAAATAAACTAAAAAAATATTCTTACCAAAGACTATGAGATTACATATTATGAAATTTAAAGTCATAAAATATACGAAATATGGGCAGAAAAATGTTGCTTAAATACTGATAATGCTGCTATTATTAAGATATTCATTTTTCATCTTCATTCAGAAAATTATAAACTGCGAATAAAAGGGAAAGGATATCCAGTTTCTAACAGAAAGAATCTACCATCTTAGTAATTAAATACAAAAATAATGTAACACACAAGGTACCAAAAATCTTCGAAGCCTTATTTCTTTTTGTTTTGGAGAAAAGGAAACGGTAACATTTATTTAAATAACGAAAACAGGCTTGGTAGAAATTTAATTATTTGCTGGAAAGGATATTGAGAATAAGAGACCACAGCTCTTGCTACGTTACTCTTAATGAAATCTTTTTCGCAGCATTAGCTCAGCAGTTATTTAAGAAAGCATTGCTACAGCCAAATTGTTTAATAACTATTTCGTACAATGTTCTCACGAGGCAGTTCAGGAAATAGTGGTTATGGAGGAACAAAAAGCTCTCCAGTTATGTCACTTCTGATTTTTCCTTTGTTAACTCTTTGTTCTTTAAATTGTACAAATGGTGTTAAGAAGGCTTTATTATTTTCCAAATTTTGTTATTATTCTTTCTGAACAATGTTTCTTTTCATTGCGGTACGGGAAGTGTGAAATGTCCTTTGTGTAACTTACGAAGCATAATATTGAATAATAATGTGATCCAGTTTATACTTGTTCTCTTTTGAAGCTTAACAATTGATTATAGAGATTAATTACCGTTTTTAAATTACCAAATGGCATTGTTATATGATTCCGATTACCATGAAATATTTATAGTTACATTAGCAAAATTCATTTCCGGAAAAACATCAATTTTTGTTCTTGCTATCATATAGTTTCTTAGAGAACAATGTTATAATATAAAATATGAAGCACTTAAGAAATGTAAGTAATGAAAAAAAGAAATAATCTTTTTTATTATTTCTGATACTAATTAAGAAATAAGTATAAGTATTTTTTCCAAAAATTCTTTTTGTTAAGTATATATATCGCTATATTCAATTTTTTGTAACTATTTTTAGTTTGATTTTATCATTATAATCTGTAATATAGCGTCCATTTCAAGAATTATATCTATATTCCGAATATTTGATTTTATAAAAGGTATCAAAATATTAACCATAATTTATTAACAATTCACATATACACGATTACTCATAAGATTATAAAGAAAAGTACAAAGAAACCTATTTTCTTGAAAAAAAATAGTATTATCAAAAATTATTAAAGCTAATACTAAAACTAAACTAACTAAAATTAATAGTATGCTTAATTGGAAATCTATTAACGTAGCATAAAATTAAATTTAATGTCATAAAATATGCTTTATATGAGCAGAAAAATTTGGTGCAGTACTGATAATGCTGCTGTTACTGAGATACTCATATTTTTTTTCACTTTTACTATCAACTTTAGGGCTGAAATAAGTTTTGAAAACTATGATGACTTAATTTTTTTTTTTTTTTTTTTTGCTTAATTATAATAGAGAATGATGATCCACATGTTTAAAAGAATAATAATTAAGCCTCATATTATCATCTTATTAAAAACTCTATTTAAAAAAACTTATCTTCAAACTATACCAAAATACCTTTTTCAATTCCGTCTACTCGTTAATAATTTCACTCCTGACTGGAGAAAATTATATACTGCGAATAAAGGGAAAGGATAACCAGTTTCTAGCAGAAATAATCTACGATTTCGGTAATTAATTACAAAAGTAATGTAGTAACACACAAGGTCCCAAAAATATGTGTACCCTTATTTCTTTTTTGTTTTGGAGATACGGAAACGGCAACATTTATTTAAATAACGAAAACATGCTTAGCAGAAATTTAATTATTTGCTGGAAAGGATATTGAGAATAAGAGACCGCCGCACTTGCTACGTTACCCTTTATGGTATCTTTTTCGCAGCATTAGCCAAAGAGTTATTTAAGCAAGCATTGCTACAGGCGAAATGTTTAATAACTATTTCGTATAATGTTCTCATGAGGCTGTTCGGAAAATGGTGATTATGGAGGAACAAAAAGCTCTGCAGTTATGTCACTTCAAATCCTTTCTTTGCTTCCTCTCTGTTATTTAAATTGTACAAATGATGTTAAAAGGGCTTTATTATTTCACAAATTTTGTTATTGTTCCTACTGAACAATGTTTCTTTTCATTGCGGTATGGGAAGGGTGAAATGTCCTTTGTGTAAAGCACGAAGCGTGATATTGAATAATTATGTGATCAAGTTCTATACTTGTTCTATTTTGATGCTTAACAATTGATTATAGAGATTAATTATAATTTTTAAATCAATAAATAAAACTGTTTCATGTCTTTTTTTGTTTCTTATTTAGAAATAAATAAATGGACGAATCCTTATTGCACAAAACACGAAATATACATATCGAAACATGCTAGCAAGATTCATTTAATTTTTTGCTATCATACAGCAGAAACCAAATAAATTTTTATAGTTTTTTTTTAAAATCATTATGATTGTGAATAATTAATTATATATAGGCATTTGTACATTCAAAAATTTGCTCGAAACCAGTTATTTTCACTAGTTTACAGGTATTATGTATTTTGCTATTCTTCTTAATTGGGGCAAACTCTGTCTGTTGGCACCCAACGCTTCAGGTTCGAATCCTGGTGATGGCAGGGGTGTTTGTTGTTGGGTCGGAATGTAACCATAAACTGTAGGTTGCGGTCTATTTGGCATAAAGTTTGCAGAATATGACCGTAGAGGGACAAACCAAACCAGAAAATCATTGGCGCAAAAACCCCATGATGGACTAATGCTGTATGCCTATTGGAGAATTTCGTATTCGTTGTTTTCATGTAGACAGTGGATGTTTTCATTTTTAAGGAGTATGGTTTCTGCCTTAAGCCCAACGTTAGACAACATTAGTCACATTAGACATTGACCTACGCTTTAAAGTTGATTCCGAACCACTAAAATCATCCATGCCACCGCTAGACTCGAACCCGAAATCTGCGGCACTGAGTGCCAGAGCGCTAGTCATTAGGCCATCTGGTGCCATTTTCTATAATTATTCTATTCAAAAGACGGTAGAACTTTTTTCTAACAAGTTTTATAAAACTAAAGTTGTTCTGAATTTGTTTGACAAAGGTGATTATTAAGAAAAGAAAATTCTCCATTTATGTCACTTCCAATTCATGTGTTGTTTTCTTTTTATTCCTTAAATTGCAAAAAGCTAAGGGGTTTTTTTTCATTTCAAAGTACATTATTTTGTCAGTAAACAATGTCTGCATGTTCTTTTTATAACTGTGGTATAAGCAGTAGGAAATGTTCTTTGTATTGACAAAAGTGAAAATTTCGATGATAATGTGATATCCGTAATATTCATTTCCTTTCATAATATTCGGGGATAAATATTGTGTTTTGAAAGACGTGCATACAAATATAAAAGTAAACAACAATTTTTAAAATTAAAAAAAAAAAAAGGCAAAGTATTACTTTTATACAAAAAAGATGCATAATTACGCTAGGAAACTATTTTCCAATAGTGAGAGCGAATGACTATAAAACTATATAATATTTTTGGAATCATTTAAATAGAATAATAAAAGTATGTTATCATTTTAAAAATGTAATATGTATTACACTCATGTCCATAAATTAAGGATAGAAAGAGACAAAGAAAGAGACAGAAACTAAACAAATATGACTTATTTGTAAAGTCTATTTATTAAACAAAAGGTAAAGAGCAAAAAAGATGCTATATGTTTGACATAATTAATAAAAATTGCGATTTTTACTCCCTGGAGCAAATTTCAAAAAAGAACCTATTTCAAAAAACAGTATAACATGGTTAGTATGATGGTTAATATGGAGTATGTCTTCCGGACGATGCAATACAGGCCTTACAAAGCCTAGGCATGCTGAGTATCAAATTATCAATCTGATCTTGGGGAATATTACACCACTCATAAAGCAATGCCCTCCGAAGTTCCGGTTGACAGGTAGGAGGGGGTTGACTGGCGGCAATTCGTCGGCCAAGCATATGCCACACATGCTCTATTGGATTCAAGTCCGGTGAGTATGCTGGCCAATCCATACGGGTGATATCCTACAATTGAAGGCATTCATCTACAATGTTTTAACGGTGAGAACGGGCGTTGTCATCCATAAACAGAAATTCAGCACACATGGCGCCCCGAAACGAACGTACATGTTGTTCCAGAATGACATCCCGATAGATGTGGCCTGTCATCGTTACACTCAGAACATGCAGGTCAGTTCTGGAACCAAGAATAATTCCTCCCCAAACGATCCATCCTGCACCACCGTAACGGTGTCATTCAATGGTGTTCTCTTGGTGGTAACGGTAACTCGCTCTCCATATGAAAGTCCGGCGAGAATCAGACTGCAAACTGAACCTGGACTCGTCGGAAAACATCACACAAGAGCACTGTTGCGGTGTCCACAATGCATGCTCTCTACTCCAGGTCAATCGCAGGCGACAGTGAATTGCGGTAAGTGGAACACATCTGACAGGCCTACGAGCATATAGACCAATGTGCCCTAAGCGTCTGTACACGGTCTGCCTTGAAACTGTCGTACCGGTAGCTGACGAGACAGGTCTGATACTGTGCTTCGTCTGTTTCTTTTGGCAGTAACTGCTAAATACCGGTCCTCACTCGGCGTTGTAACTCGGGGGCGACCTGTGCTGTAACATCTACTCACATTACCATCATCTTGGAATCGTTGCCAAAGCCTGGAGATGACACTCTGGGCGATTCCAAGTTCGTCGGATACTTCCAGCTTGGTACGGCCACATTCCAGTCGTCTGATAATTTTACCACGTAAAAAATCATCCAAATGCTTCCTTTCTGCCATAACTATGCGGTTATTGCACGGAAAGGCTTTTAAAGCGCTTGTGAACAATTTTACTTCTTTGCCACCATTCCTTATATACCCCTCTCTTACACTCTCGTCATTGTGACGTACTATCCGCGCAATCTGGTGGTTTCCTGTAATTTGCATATTCTTCTTTAAGATGTGTGTGATAATTCTACAGGTAAAATTTTTGAGTTCAATTTCTGTGTGATTCTGAATTATCCTTAATTTATGGGCACGAGTGTATATTAGCAAAGAAAAATCAACAGTAGTTGTTTAGAATAGAAGTATCTATTAATAATTAATCATGGAAAATAATTAGTTTTTTTTAAAAATATATAACACTTAAATAGCATGCATAGCTCAATATTTTGTTATAACAATTTTATTATTAAATATGTGTACCAGTTAGGACCGGTTAGTACAGGTTATGTTCTAACCGGTACTACCTAAGGTATACTAAGTACCAGTTAGTTATAATGAGTACTGGTTAGGATAATTTATATATATTATTAATTTAATTTATATAGAAACCCAAGTTTTAAAAATAGTGCTGGTACTGCTGTTTGTATAATTAGAGTATTATTTATTTCATTATAAGAAAAATTACGAATCATTTGTAATTTTTAATTAATCTTCTTTGCACTACAGCCCTATGGTGGGCCAAGACTTTCTGCCTACTGGCAGATTTCGAGAAAGGAGATGTTTTCTTTTTAAAGGGTAGGTTTCTTTTTACAGGAAAGGGGTGTTTTCTTTTTATGCTCTACAATCATATTGGACCTGGACCTACAGTATAAAGTGGATTCCGAACTGCAAGTATACATATACAGTACAGTATACAAGTATACATATACATACAAGCATACATATACAGTACAGTATACAAGTATACATATACATACAAGCATACATATACATACATGTATACATATACATACAAGTATACATATGCAGTACAGTGTACACGTATACATATACATACACGTATACTAGTATACATATACATACAAGTATACATATGCACTAGAGTAAAGTATACACATGCGCTACACGTACCATGGCACCTGCGGAACTCGAATCCACAACCGAGACACCGAGCGCTAAAGCGCTAGTCGCAAAGGCACCAGGATCTTCTTAATTAATAAGTATTTAAAAATATCTTGGCAGGCAAAAATTTAGTTCTTCCTGATTCATAAATTTCTAATTGTAATGCATACAAAAACAAACAAAAAAGGACAGAATTATTTAAATAAATATTCGTAATACAATTTACAGAAATATGAGAATCTAAAAAGTTTGAAAATAATTTACTTTAAAGCACTAACACATAATAATATTCTCAAGTGAGTGCGAAAATTTGCATTAATGATCATCCATTTCAAAATCAACTCCCTATACAAAGCCCTCTATCAATATTGCATGATAATCCATTTCCATACTATGCCAAATGGTGGCATAAATAGTAATTACATGCATTCCTTTAAATATTTATACACCTCAAAAGGCACATCATTTTAAATCGCCATCCTTTAAGCGTTTATGTTAATACGGCAGAAGGTGGAAATCAAATTCAATGCCTTAAATGGGATTTGATTTATAGTCCCAAACTTGTGCACGATACGTGCTAGTAGACTCACGTGCAAACCCCTACTCTATTCATATCCATTGAACACTGGAAGTAAATTAGGCGAGGTGATTTGTGACACTAATTAATACAAGTAATTGGCGTAGCTCCGCAAGATTTAGTTCGCCTTAATTGCATCGCCAACATACATCCGCTTCTACTGTGACTCTCCCCCCCTTTCAAAAGGTATTCTTAGATGGGCAAGAAATGTTCCTAATGATGAGACATAACACTAATGGTCACTTTTAAGGAGAACTCATCTCCCTCTCATTGTTGCAATCATGACATTCGGAAAAGTCACTCTGTAAGAAGATATCTTGGGTAGTTAGAGTCACTTGTTGCAATGTGCTGATGGATAGAATTATGTGGAGTTTGTCTTAATGTGAATGAATATCTTCAATAAATGTTTTTGAAATCACCTATTTGGTTTGGTTTAAGTGTTTTGGAGGGCGTCGATAATGTGATTTTTAATTTAATCGGTGATATAAAATGTACAGTTCATTTTCAATGCCACTATAGAATGTGATTAAAGAGCTATTAGATATGATTTGAAGATTATTTCTACCCACATGACACTAATGTATGACACATAATACTAATATGACACGCTAATACATATATAACATTAATACTAATAAAACACACTAATGTATGGCACATTAATACTTACATAATACATTAATAATAATATGACATACTAATGTATGAAATAATGTATTATTTTCCAGCAAATAGTCTAGTTTATAATTTAGGAAAATATTTTCTAAGCTGATTATAAATTTTTAAATGCAAATTAAGTCTTCATATATCACACAATATCATCATCAGCCAACATATTAATTAAAATCTGGTAAAACAGCAAAAAAAAAAAAAAAAAAAAAAAAAAAAAACATAACATAACAATACGTGAAAATGAATAATAACCTAAAAAGGCACAGCATTTTAAATAGCTATCCTTTAATTGTTCCTGTTAACACTGCAGAAGGTGGAAATCAAATTCAATACCTTAAATGGGATTTGATTTATAGCCCAAAACTTGTGCACGATACGCGCTAGTAGCCTCACGTGCAAACCCCACTCTATTCATATCCGCTGAACATTGGAAGTAAATTAGGCGAATTGATTTGTGACACTAATTAATACAAGTAATTGGCGTAGCCCCGCAAGATTAGTTCGCCTTAATTGCATCGCCAATTTCCACCAAGCACCCCCCCCTTTTCAAAAGGTATTCTTAGATTGGCAGGAAAGTTCCTAATGAACATAACACTAATGGTCACTTTTAAGGAGAACTCATCTCCCTCTCTTTGTTGCAATCATGACATTCGGAAAAGTCACTCCGTAAGAAGATTTCGTGGGTAGTTAGAGTCACTTGTTGCAATGTGCTGATGGATAGAATTATCTGGAGTTTGCCTTAATGTGAATGAATATCTTGAATAAATGTTTTTAAAATCCCCTATTTGGTTTGGTTGAAGTGTTTTGGATGAAGTGTTTGTGAAGATTTTTTTTTTTTTTTTTTTTTTTTTTTTTTGTATTTTTTTGATAAGATGATAATGTGAGGCCTAATTATTATTCTTTTATACGTTTGTTTCATCATTCACTATTGTAATTAAGCACAAAATGAAGTAATCATAGTTTTGAAAATTTATTTCAGTCCTAAAGTTAATGATAAAAATGAAAAAAAAATATGAGTATCTCAGTAATAGCAGCATTATCAGTATTTAACCAAATTTTCTACTTTAGTAAACCATATTTTATGATTGTAAATATAATAACATGCCACCTTTTAGTATTTGATAATAATGGTAATACATATATTAGAATGGTAATAATAAACTAAAATAATATTATTTTTTTAGTTTCTTATTCAATTTATTCATATTTAATTTATAAGTTTTCTTATAATCTCATGAGTACTGATATTAATATTGTGTAAATTATTGATAAAGTATGCCTATTATTTTAATATCTTCGATGAAATCAAATAACATTTATGTAGATGCAATTCTTAAAATGAACGGTATGTTACATCTTATATTTATGAAATTAAACAAAATGTAGTTAAAAATGTTGAAAAAAATCAGATGCATGATAAAAAATTTCGTAGAAAGTACTTAATAGGATCTTATTTGTTAATTAATATCCGAAATAAAAGAAAAAAATATTTCTCTTTTCCATTATTTTCATCTTTTAAATGCTTCATATTTTATCTAATAAATTTTTTTCTCTAAGAATCTTATCAAAATATGGAATTAACTGTTTACTTTTAATTTATGAATTTAAAAATCACTTGCTCTTAAATTGTAAATAAATATTAAAACATGTATTTGACCTTAATTAATAAGCAAACAACATATAAACCATTAGCATAATAATAAAATATTTCTGTCTCAAATAGTAGGTAGCAATCGTGATTTGAGAATTCACGATGCTTCTCAAATAACCCAAATAATTATCATGTGTTAAGTACAAGAAATATCTCAATAATACAAGAAATGTTTTACCAACCTGAAATGTTTTCTAAACATAAAATGCCAAGAAACAAATATTACTTACAACTTATACAATATTTTGATGAAATTATTTCGTTTTATAAATGTAGCTGTATAACTGGAAGTATTTTCCCATATTTAAAAATTCAAAGCCACTTTCCACTGAACCATAGCCACTAAAACCTAAAAACTGAGTCTGCAATTTTTGTTAATTTGATATCTGCTCTGACTATATCTACAACTACCTCTGTAATATACAACTACTTCCATTATTTAGAAATTATCTCAGCAATTATAATTTGAAAATCCCAATTCTATGTATAACAAGTCTAAACCAAATATGCTTCATTTAATCACAAAACAAAATATAAAATATTTTATCCTAAACATCGTTTAATTTAGAAAAACAAACAAAAACAGATAAAAGTAAACAGCTGTCAAGGGAGACAAAAACAAGAACGGATGTAACAAAATGCATTGTATTCTAACTCATTCTCATCCTCAGAATTAAAATATATTTGAACGGAATGTTCTGTAATGGCGATATTGCAGAGTATCATGGGAAAGAAATGATTTCAGACATGTGTTTTTAATAGAATTTAATTATAACAAAATATTTCCCTTGTGAATGAAAGGTGCAAAGCTTTAAAAAATAAAACAATTAACTCTTAGAATAACTTTCTTTTATTGTAAGTTTTTCAAAGTATTATTACGCAAAATTAAAGGTCATGTATAAAAGAAAAATGTTTGTATTGAAATTATATATATTCAGAATTTTATTTCTTACTTATTACGAATCAACCTATTACATTTGATTTATACATTCATTTGTAGCTTAAAGATAATTGTAATACACCTATCTACAAGCAAAGAAAAGGGTAAATGTGAACAAAATGCACTATTTTAGTATATTACTGGAATCAATTCTATGTAAAATTTCTGATAAATTACCTGATTATATAGAACTATTTGCGGAGACTAAAATGTAACACTTAGCTTAGGAAAAAATATATAACATAGCACATACATACATTCAGCATTTTCTTATTTTTATGTATTACTAATTAACTCTATTACATTCAATTTATTCATTCATTTGTTGCTTAAAGATTTGTAATAAATCTACCTACAAGCAAAAAAAAAAAGATGTAAAAGTGAACAAAATGCACTATTTTAGTACATTACTGGAATCCACTCTATGTAACATTGTTGATAAATTGCCTAGTTATATAGAAACATTGCTGATAAATTATCTGATTATATAGAAACATTGTTGAGACTAAAACATAGCACTTAGAATAGTAAAAAGATTGTAATATAGCACCTACATACATTTAACATTTTTATATATTATTATTTATTGCCTATCCACACTTTAAGAGATAAGAACAGTAATACTATCGATTGTTTAATCGATTTGTTGCTTGAAGTTCTCATTATTTGTACAAGTATTTGTGTTTGTAAGAAAAATAAAGGCCGTTGAATAATCAATCACTTACCTGTACGAATATTATTTTTTTATTGGAATATTGATAAATGGTGATATGAAATTGAAAGAAGCTGCGAATCAATTATTTTATGTCTCTATGCATTATTAATCATTTGGTTTCATGTAGACTTATATTGATACACTGTTAACGTACATGCGGAATCAATAGTTAACTTGTAACTTCATTAATTTGAATTTATATGCCTTTTTTAACTTATATATCAGTGAATAATAAGAAAGGGTTTATACTAAAATTCTGTAATTTTTTATTTGAAAAAAGAATAAAAACTTTTTTTTGTGTAGGATTAGTCTATAAAAATTAACAATGAACATTTATTTTGAAAGTTAAAAAAACAGAGTTTTTTTTAAATCATCCTAGTAAATTATTTCGTTTAATAATGAGTTTTTTTTCTTCATTTTGGTTTACAAATAATTGAAAAAACATTTGCAGATTTGAAAATTTCAATTAGATTAAAACTCCTATTATAATTAAATAAAAAAAAAATTAAAGCTTATCGATTTAATATTAAATAATACATGTTTATTCAGTGCTAAAAGAAATACTTCAAAAATAATTCAAGCCTGTACTAAATTACAAATTGAAGATGCAAAGTAATAGAGTTTCCATCGCAAAAGAGCAAAAATTACATGTAATATATCATTTTTAAAAATAGACAGCAAAAATATTTTTAGGAGAAGGGGAAGAATGGAAACATATTCTTCCTTAAGTATTGTCAAACCATATTGCTAGTTCAAAAACTATTTTAAAAAAGCAATTTTTTGTATTAGTTTTTGGTTTTGTGATGTAAAACTAAAAAAAAATCATGTAAAAATCCTTTTGATATTGCATTTTACGTAAAAATAATGTGCATTGAAAGAAGTTTAAGCATATTTACATAATACTATTTGAGCTCATACGTAAAACAAGTTAAGATGTATGAATTTTAATATTTAAACTCCATTATATTTGTAAAAAATATAAATTTTTAAATATCTCCTTTTACATATTAAATGTGAATATATTTAAGAGAACAGAAAAATTGTATCTTTTTTAAAGTAATCAAATTTTCATGAAATATAAACAGTCATTACAAAAGTGCTTTAAAATAAAAATGAAAATTTATCATTAGAACAATGAATCTTAATGTAATAAAAAAACCATGCAATAAATAAATTAAAATTACACGATGATAAAAAGTCAAAGATAAATTAAAGTAACTTATTTCATGCCAAAAAGAATTTAAAAATATTTTTCATCATCGTTTTCCCCATTCTCTTTAAGTTAAGGAGTGCAATTTATCTGATATCTTTCGAATTTCCGAGCACGTAGGTTTTGATGTATTACAATGCATTTCTTGGAATCGTATCGCAGGAATTTAAAATGAGTATCACAAAGCAAGTTATAAAATAAATTATTCCATTTTGGATTGATAATAGCTCTGAAAGGGGAATATGAATTTGAATTTCTCATTTTCATTTTAATACAGATATTTTTTTTTCCGTTTCAGTTCCAACATTCTTATTTGCTAAATGTAGTACTGTCACGATTTTGAAATTCTTCCATCCGTGTAATACTGGCATTATAAATTCAAAGATTTAGAACTTTTTAGTCAATTTCTATGTACAATGCCAAGAATTTCAAATTCAAGAATAATGAATATATTTTTTTTTCTATCTAGAAGAAGTTAATTAGGGTTTCATTATTTTATGATACAAATTTAGATGAGTTGGAAAAAATTTGCATGAAAGTTTCTACTTTAATTGTGATTTACAGTATTTTATAAGATAAAACAGAACTTTATATATTAGATGATAAGCAAAAAATGGAAAACGTTCCGATCCTATTCTTCTAAGATAATTATATACTTTAACTTTACGAAATATATTAAATCCAATATTATTTAACATTTGCTACACTTAACTTAAAATTTCTTTTAAAAAATGTGGTAATTCCCTTTTAAAAAAATGACCAAAAATAGAAAAAAAAAATCGAGATTGGAATCAGCTGCTACTTACGCCGTAAGAAATAGAAAAGTATAGTTACCAGTAAGCATAAGAAATCAGCATTAGCTGCAGCCATAAAACTGAAATTCTTCTAACATATACAAATATCATATAGTTGGCCGTCCAAAATTGGAATTCACCAGCCTTTGAGTTGAAGAATAAGAGGAGATTAGTATTTTGTGCAACTGCCAAGGCTTGCATTAACTGTATATGGCATCGTTATTGAATAAAAGTGATTTTGAATGTCTTCTTCAGGTATGTTAATCAATGCTGCAACTTCAAATCGCCGAAGTGCATATGCAGTAAATGGTTTATACTGTGCCAGACATGTTGTGTGACCACGCTGTGTCACTGTGTGTCGTGATTGATGGGCGAGAAGTAGGGAGAACGGGAAGTACCACTGCAGCAATGTAATAATGTGCACAAAAAAGTTTTAAACATTTCATGGCATGCGCGATCTGTTGAAATGTGTCTGCATTCTAGTCTAGAAAATAAAGTTAGACAATGTCTTCCAAATCTAAAGATATACAGATATGGTTGTTCAGTGTACAAGCAATTCGTATTAAAATTATATTTGAATAAAATACAATCCTATTCCAAACCCTAATAGCAGTTGAAGTGCCTATACGTCTATGTATAGTGCAAGAGACGGCCATATTCTAATATGATCATCGTGGTGCTGTAGGTAGAATCGTGATTAGTTTGAAAAGACAAAGTCTCTCCATAGGTTTATCCACGTCCGGAGTTTATCGAACCGTTGCAAAAGACGTCAAATTGTTTGTACTGGCACAGAGAATTGTGCGGCTGACGATATATCTGGCACTATGCTTCCTTATGTAGCAGTGTGATCCATCGATGCTATGATCCCAAAATACCAATCTTCAGGTGTCGGGGTGCAACGAGATCATTGTAATTGTTCTCGTTGTTCTGGCAAATCCTCCTGCATCCTTTAATTTCATACCCGCGTAACTGTGGCTTGATTGCGTTTGACATGATCACAGATTTCTCATAAAAATATTCTTCTTTTGTTAAAGAGATAGAACTGCTGGATTTCCCCTGTATTTTTCTACGTGGCATACTGAAACTTCCCACTCAAAGGACCACGAGATGAAACAATTCCAGTACCCAAAATTAGTCTTTATATAGTTTATAGGTATCGTTACATGTTCCCGGGATGTGCATCAATAGTAAAATGCTAATGATTTGCACATATTGTAGAGGTGTATTTTTACCACCGGTTTTGTGGAAAATTGGATGGGGTATATTCAAATAGAGCGATGCTACAGGGGAGGAATTAATTTCGGATATGTTTTAATTACAATAAAACTAATTATAATTTTTAATCATTAAATAAACACTTAAATTATATAATAACAAAAGAATTATCAGATGAAAAGATTCGACATTAAGAATTAAACTTTTCTTTTAAAATTGCTTTGCACCGAAAACTGATTCGCACCTCTTACAAGTAATCGATTCTTCCGTTTCCGCTTTTCAACCTGATGTTTATCTTTCCACAACCATCTATAGTTGGACTGTATATGCATGATACAAATTTTACTTCTTTTGGATGTTCCCTTCCTAAGGCTGCATTTTGGGTGGCCAGCAGTATATATATACACTATCTGGAAGAAAGTGACGGGACACCCCTTGAAAAGTAGAAAAGTCGACAATACAGCTGACACATGCGCAATAATAGGTATCACGTGTCCGCCATATCCTATAAATATTCTGTGGAGTCAACTAGAGTTGTTTTTTGTCAAAATGCCGCCACGGGAAGAGTTGTCTGAGTTCGAGAAAGGTGCGTTGGTTGGATTGCATCTTGCCAAGGTGTCAATTAGGGAGATATCCCGTCTCCGTAACTGCTCAAAATCAACTGTAGCACGTGTTATGTGTGGCTACAAGACTGAGGGACACTGTCAGAACAAACCCCGAAGTGGACGACCTACAGTTCTCACCAGCAGGGACCGGCGGATGCTTGGCAGGGAGATTCGAAGTAACCGTCAAACATCCACGGATAACATCGCTAATGGGTTTAAACAAGCCACAGGTGTGGCCATTTCGACCAAGAATCTTCGTATCGAGGCCCATAAGTTAGGTTACACTGGACGTTCGGCGGCCCATAAGCCTTTGATTACGAAAACAAACAAGAAAGCGCGCCTTCGATGGGTCAAAGACCACCGTACTTGGACTCTGGATGACTGGAAACGCGTCCTTTGGAGTGATGAGTCACGATTTACCCTTTTCCGTTCCGATGGACGTGTTTGGGTATGGCGTTTACCAGGAGAACGCCTTTTGCCCGAGTGTGTCGTCCCAATTGTAAAGTTTGGTGGAGGAGGATTGATGGTATGGGCCTGTTTCTCCTGGTATGGGGCTGGCCCACTGGTGAAGGTTGATGGTGCGATGAATGCCGATAGTTACTGTGATATTCTCGACAATCATGTCCTTCCTACCTTGTGGGCAACGTACGGTATGAATGATTGCTAGTATCAAGACGACAACGCAACATGCTATGTTGCAAGGAGGACTCTCGATTGGTATGTGAACAACAATGTTAAACGCATGGAGTGGCCGGCGCAGGGCCCTGATCTTAACCCAATTGAACATCTCCGGGACGAATTGGACCGTCGGTTGAGGGCCTGCACCCCACTCCCCAAAAGCAAGCCTGAACTATGGAACTTCCTGTTAAACATTTGGAAGGAAATTCGTTTTGCCACTATGGCTAATTTAGTGGAAAGCATGCCCAGAAGGGTTGCAGCTGTGATCGCAGCCAAAGGAGGCCCTACGTTCTATTAATTTTAATAAAAATAGGTTTATGTCGTTATAGTGTCGTGTCCCGTCACTTTCTTCCACATAGTGTATATACAGTATGGAAGTCATATTTCACATTAAACCAGAAATAAATGAATAATCGGTGGATGACGCATTCTAAATACACACTCAAGAAATTTTAGAAAATGGAATGTGATATCAGTCAATTAAGTCACATATTGCTTATTTTTTGTTTGTCGCTCTACGATCATTTTGTGCACACTTTGGGCTAATTAGACACGGACCTACAGTTTAACGTGGATTCCGAACCTCTAACAAATCGCCATGCCACATAACCTGAAGACTTTGGCACCAAAGGCCAGAACGCTAGCCAATTGGTCATCAGGCCGCATCAGCATATTGAAAAAACTCCCCAGAAAAATTTGACTTTTATCTGAATACTTTACCTTACTTTAAGTAATCCTATGAATAATTACAATGCATTTCACATAGTACATGACATTGTAAAAATCTCTCTTTCAATATTTATACTTTTTATCATACATCAATTCCTAATTTATAATATAATTTGTAAAGATACGAATGGGAATAACATTTTCATGAAAACATTTTGAAACTGTGAATTGAAACATATTTTTGTTATACACACAGAAAAAATAATAAAATTGAATAAATGTACTTGGAAGTATAAAAAAAAAACATTCGGAAATACATGAATTATTTGAAAATAAATTCCCTTTACTTCTAAAATTACATTGTTTTTTATTATGCAAAATAATAAAAAACAAACATCTTGCTTTTAGTCGTTTAAGTGGTATCACATAATAAAACGTTATTAAAATAGAATTGCAAAAGTTATTAGAAAAAGTATTATTTCAATTTCATTGGAAGTTTTAAAGACAAATAAAAGGAACCTGAAATACATCATCGAAGGTTTTTATAAAATAATGTTTAAATAAGACGACATATTTATTTATTTTTTATTTAAACCAAATTTTGTAATTCGGTTTCTAGTTTCATAATGTATTGAAAAAGGAATAACAAAATTTTCTTTTTAAATTGGATAAAATTGATTTTGCAAGTGTGTTTTTTACTTGCTACATAATTTATTTGATAAAATCAAAACCAGTATATCTGAACAGTTATTTATTTTTTATAAAAATTGTTGAGGATCATTAAATATTAAATGTTTAGCATTAAATGAAACAAACTATTGAACGAACTTTTGAGAACTATTTCTATTCAAATGAGGGGGATATTAAAATCAAATTTTGTGATTACCGATTTCTTTATGACTCAAAAGGAATTGAGCTGTTATTTTAACTGATAGTTTGGAATATAATTTATTTTCCTATCTGAATTTCTCGAGACATGCATGCATAATATCTTATATTTAAAATTAAGAACATCAAAGTTAACTGATTTTGGGTCCCAATTAACTTCATTTTTTATCTAGCGTACGACAAAAATATTCAACAGTTATATGGAATTTCTTTTAAATTAAATGTTTTCTGCACTGTTGTAGTAAGGCGAGCTCCAATGCAGCAAGTCATATCTGATAAATTGTCGGCTTTGATAAAGGAGTTACCCAAATTTATCAAAAGTAAACTTTATTTAAAAAAATATGTTTAGTAAGTTTCGCTAATGTTTACGTAACTGTCATTTGCCAAAATTATTAAAGAATTACTATTGAAAATGTAAGTATTAGGCTTGTTAATTTTAAAAAAAGTGACGAGAAATAACTGTCAATTCCAGTTGACGAGATCTCGACGGCGTTAGTGTAGCATGAATCTTTGCTCCTGTTGATTCAACCCATCGGATAGAAAGGGTTACATATTAACGTGCGTTTCTAATGCAAAAGCGATCTCCACATTGACAACACTCTGATCTTTGGTACCGCAAAGACCAGATTGGATCGAATATTGGTGGTGGCATGAATTTTGATAGTGATTTGGAATTCCCTTTAAAATGTAGGTCCCGGTCTGCTTAGCTTAAAGTATGCATAAAATAACCATAGAGCGACAAACCAATCTTTAAAAAAAGTAAAAATATTTCATTGTTACCTCACTACTTACTATTTTTTATACACCACAAATGGTAAAAATGAAAACAATTCTCAGGATTTATGACACCTACTACAGAACTTGATCTGAGAAATAAAAAATTAAGGCAATTTATTTTATTAAATATTTTTTTTTTAATTCATTACCTCCAAAAAATGAACAGAACAATAAATGAGATTTAAAGAATGAAATAATGTGCATAATTACAACGGTGATAGACACAGTGACATTATTTTATCATTTTTATTAAAGAAAAAACGAAATTTACTATTATCACAATACTTTCTACTTTTACATGCACCACGATAGGAAGAGCTTAAAGAGAAAATCCTCAGGATTTGCGGTCTACCTCGCAAGACTGCTGCCACAGCCCGAAGACCTAATTCTACCAGATAAAATCGAACGAGAGAGAGAGAAAGAAAAAAAAAGAAAGATACAAAATAGGCAAACTTTTTTGACCAGACCTACCCCAATCGGACCAGATTACTCGCAGAGATTGTCCCCAAAGCGAACAAATCTGCAGTAAAGAGGGAAAAGAAAAAAAAAAAAAAAAAAAAAAAAAAAAAAAAGGAAAGAATTTCCTAGATTCGCTTCTATGATAAGTGACTTATGAAAAGGGTAAAATCTCGGTGGAAATCAAAATGGAAAATTTTTATCCCTTTTTTTTTGACTTTCCTATAGTATAAAAAGAAATGAATTTCTTTTCTTTTTCCTTCTGAATTCGCCTTCATATATGTGGAAATATCTATTTCCGATAAAAATAAAGATATAGAACTAAGCCCTGCTTTGTCCCCTTCTAGTTCATCATGTTCTTCGTACAGAAGTATGCAGCAGATTAGCTTCGATGATTTGGGAGTGCGGAGGTGGGGTATTCGAACGTTCGAATTCATTCTTTTTTTTTTTTTTTTTTTTTTTTTTTTTTTTTCAGTTTCAGAATTTTTTGTTTTTATTTTTCTTTATCATCACGTTAAAAGTGCTACTTATTAGATTTATACTTTTACTTCGATATATAGAACATTAATTTAACTTTTTTTAAATAGTAACTCTGTTATTAGTTTCTGCCATGACAAGTTGGAAAAATATGTTTCTCTTTCTTTATAATTCTTTTATATTGGAAATTTTTATATTGAGTATAAATTTTTCAATACTGTAATATATGTATTGATGTATAGATTTTTGTGTTTTCATATCCGGACAATGTATCGATATAGCTGAATGAATAATGAATTTTAATAAATGTGTTTGTAAACTTTCTTAATGGTACTTTATAACGAAAATTTGTCTAAAAATTATCCAAAGTAGCAATATGTTTTCAATTTCTCAAAAGGCACATAGTTCTTTGGGGAATAATAGTTATTATTGTTTTAAAATTACAATTTTAAAATTTTTTTTGTGTACTTTTGAGAATATTTTTTTAAGCAAAACTAATCTTCTTTCTTTTGCGTTAAAACCTTTTAAAATCACTTCTTAGAAGGTTTTATTTTAAATAAAAACTGCTTTTTTTTTTTTTTTTTTTCACGGAAAATTATCTTTGCGTTAATATTTTGAATTTTTTTTTTTTTTTTTTACAATTGTATATAATATTTACTAATGACGGGCTATTTTGCCTGAACTTACCGCTACATTTTTAAATACTGAAACATTTTAAGCATTACTTGCAAGTCGGACTAGTTTCCTGGTTTCCTCCCATACGATACGTAAATTTTTGGTAGTCCCTACAAATCCTTCCGAAATCATTTTCCTGCTTCTTCAGAGGCACGGAGTCAAGTCAGAATTCTACCTACAGGGGCTCCTTCACACTAGAATTGCTTTTTTTTTTCATCCCTGAATAGACTACTCATAAAGGTCCGTCGCTCTATACAGGACACTAAATTACACAACAATACAACAACGTTCAATATATACTCATTTTACCTCTATAATGGCAAATATGTATTAGATTAAGCCAGGAATTTTAAATTTTAATTTACACTTTCAAATGGATACTGAATGTATTACTGAGTGTCTGCTGAACTGCACTCGTAATTTAAAACGAACATTATAGACATAGACATTAGTACACTTATAGACATAGTAACATTATTTTTTCATTTTATAAAAGAAATATACTATTATCTCAGTACTTTCTACTTTTACATGCACCACGATAGGAAGAGCTTAAGGAGAAAATCCTCAGGATTTGCGGTCTACCTCGCAAGACTGCTGCCACAGCCCGAAGACCTAATTCTACCAGATAAAATCGAACGAGAGAAAAAGAAAAGAAAAAGAAGATACAAAATAGGCAAACTATTTTGACCAGACCTACACCATTCGGACAAGATTACTCGCAGAGATTGTCCCCAAAGCGAACAAATCTTCAGTAAAGAAAAAAAGAAAAAGAAAAAAAAAAGAAGAATTTCCTAGATTCGCTTCTATGATAAGTGACTCATGAAAAGGGTAAAATCTCGGTGGAAATCAAAATGGAAAATTTTTATCCCTTTTTTGGCTTCCTTATAACATAAAAAGAAATGAATTTCTTTTCTTTTTCTTTCTGAATTCGCCTTCGTATATGTGGAAATATCTATTTCCGATAAAAATAAAGAAATAGAACTAAGCCCTGCTTTGTCCCCTTTTAGTTCATCATGTTCTTCGTACGGAAGTATGGAGCAGATTAGCTTCGATGGTTTGGGGGTGGGGGTTATTCGAACGTTCGAATTCGTTTTTTTTTCAGTTTTTAGAATTTTTTGTTTTTAATTTTTCTTTATCACATAAAAAGTGCTACTTATTATATTTATACTTTTACTTCGATATATAAAACATTAAATTAATTTTTTTATATATAGTACTATGTTATTAGTTTTCTGCAATGACAGGATGGAAAAATATGTTTCTATTTCTTTATAATTCTCTTTCATTGGAAATTTTTATATTGATTGTAAATTTTTCAATATTGTAATATATGATGTATTGATGTATCGACTTTTCTGTTTTCAAAGCCAGACATCGATAAAGCTGAATGAATAATGGATTGTAATAAATGTGATTGTATATTTCTGCTGTGGTTTGACGAAACTTTGTCTAAAAATTCGCCAAAAGAACAACATGATTCCAATTTCTCCAACTTCACATAGTTCTTTGGGAAGGGCACAACAATAATAATTTTTTTTTTTAAAGTTCAATTTTAACAATTTTTTTGAATTCGTTTGGGAAATATTTGTATATTTCGTTTTTAACAAATTTAATTTTTTTTTCACTTACTTATTTATCTTTAGACGGTTTTGTTCTTAAAATAAAATTTGTGTTTCCTTTTTCTTTGTGAAAGCATTATCATTAACATAAAGTTTTGAATGTTTTTCTTTTTATACTTGTATATAATATTTACTAATGGTTGGTTTTTTTTTACCTAAATTTACCCCTACCGTTAAAAACGCTGAGACCTTTTTACGCTAAATTTAACATCTTTTACTATATCAGATTAAGCCAGAAATGTTAAATTTCTACTACTTCTACTACTTTCTACGAAATGTTAAATTTTTAATACTTTCAAATGGACTTTGCATGTATTACTGAGTGTCTGCTGAACTGTACTCATAATTTAAAACGAACATTATAACACTTACAGACACAGTAACATCATTTTATCATTTTTAGAAAGGAAAAAGGCAACTACTATTATCTCAATACTATCTAATTTTACATGCGTCACGATAGAAAAAGCTTAAACAGAAAATCCTCGGGATTTGCGGTCTACCTCGCAAGACTGCTGCCACAGCCCGAAGACCTAATTCTACCAGATAAAATCGAACGAGAGAAAGAAAGAAAAAAAAAGAAGATACAAAATAGGCAAACAATTTTGACCAGACCTACCCCATTCGGACCAGATTACTCGCAGAGATTGTCCCCAAAGCGAACAAATCTGCAGTAAAGGGAAAAAGAAAAAAAAGAAAAAGAAAAGGGAAGAATTGCCTAGATTCGCTTCTATGATCAGTGACTTATGAGAAGGGTAAAATCTCGGTGGAAATCAAAATGGAAAATTTTATCCCTTTTTTGGCTTTCCTATAGTATAAAAAGAAATGAATTTATTTTCTTTCTCTACTGAATTCGCCTTCGTATATGTGGAAATATCTATTTCCGATAAAATAAAGATATAGAACTAAGCCCTGCTTTGTCCCCTTCTAGTTCATCATGTTCTTCGTACAGAAGTATGCAGCAGATTAGCTTCGATGATTTGTGGGAAGGGAATTCGAATTCAATTTTTTTTTTCTGTTTTTATTTTTCTCTATCACGTAAAAAGTGCTACTTATTAGATTTACACTTTTACTTCGATATATAAAACATTAATTTCATTTTTTTTTATAGTAACTCTGTTATTAGTTTTTGCGATGACAAGTTGGAATAAATTGTTTCTATTTCTTTGGAATTATTTTTCATTTGAAATTTTTATATCGAGTGTAAATTTTTCAATATTGTAATATATGGTGTATTGATGTATTGATTTTTGTGTTTTCATAGCCAGACAATGTATTGATAAAGTTGAATGAGTAACGGATTTTAATAAATGTGATTGTAAGCTTCCTCAGTGGTATAAGAAACTTTGTCTAAAAATTCTGCAAAGGAGCAATGTGATTCCAATTTTTTAAATTTTATGTAGTTCTTTGGGAAAGATAACAATAATAGTTATTATTGTTTTAAAAATATACTTTTAACATTTTTGTTGTATTCTTTTGAAAATATATATATTTTTCTTTTTATGCAAATTTAATCTGTTTTAACGTACTTATAAGAAGTTTTAAAACAATTAGAGATCACTTCGTTATAAGGTTCTGTTTTTAAATTAAAATTATTTTTATTTATTTTTTTCAAGAAAACATTATCTTTGAGTTTATATTTTGAATTTATTTTCTATAATTGTATATAATATTTACTAGTGGCGGGGTATTTTGCCTGAATTTACCATTACATTTAAAATCACTGAAACATTTTAAGCTGAATTTAACGCTATTTGTGTCTCAATGACAACGGCCGCTTGCTTATGGACATTAAGACTAAGTTTCTATAATCTGGCGGATTTGATGTAGACACTGTTTTGGGTTTTCTTCCATACAATACGCAAATGCGGGATAATTCCTCCTAAAGGTTTACCCCGGAAAGTATTGCTCTCCTACTTCAGCGACACTGAGCCGTTTCAGAATTCTACCTACAAGGGCTCCATTGCAGCAGAACTGCTTTTTCTCTCCATCCATGTGTAGACTACTCATAGAGGTGTATCCCTCTAAGCAGGACACTGAGAATTATACAGCATTACAACAACGTTGAATTTATCACCATTTTACCACTACAAGGGCAAATATATATCGTATTAATCCAGGAATTTTAAATTTTAGTTTACACTTTCAAATGGACACTGGATGCATTATTGAGTGTCTGCTGATCTGCAATCATAATTTAAAATCAACATTATAACACTTATAGACACAGTAACATAATTTTATCATTTTTTGTAAAGGAAAAATGAATATACTATTATCTCAGTACTTTCTACTTTTACATGCACCACGATAGGAAGAGCTTAAAGAGAAAATCCTCAGGTTTTACGGTCTACCTCGCAAGACTGCTGCCACAGCCCGAAGACCTAATTCTACCAGATAAAATCGAACGAGAGAGAGAGAAAAAAAAAAAAAAGAAAGATACAAAACAGGCAAACTATTTTGACCAGACCTACCCCATTCGGACCAGATTACTCGCAGAGATTGTCCCCAAAGCGAACAAATCTGCAGTAAAGGGAAAAAAGAAAAAAAAAAGGAAAGAATTTCCTAGATTCGCTTCTATGATAAGTGACTTATGAAAAGGGTAAAATCTCGGTGGAAATCAAAATGGAAAATTTTTATCCCTTTTTTTGGCTTTCCTACAGTATAAAAATAAATGAATTTCTTTTCTTTTTCCTTCTGAATTCGCTTTCATATATGTGGAAATATCTATTTCCGATAAAAATAAAGATATAGAACTAAGCCTGCTTTGTCCCCTTCGAGTTCATCATGTTCTTCGTACAGAAGTATGCAGCAGATTAGCTTCGATGATTGGGGGGGCGATTCAAACGTACGAATTCATTTTTTTTTTTCGGTTTTAGAATCTTTTGTTTTTATTTTTCATTATCACGTAAAAAGCGCTACTTATTAGATTTATACTTTTACTTCGATATATAAAACATTAATTTAACTTTTTTTATATAGTTATTAGTTTCTGTCACGACAAGTTGGAGAAATATGTTTCTATTTCTTTATAATTCTCTTTTATTGGAAATTTTTATATCGATTGTAAATTTTTCAATGTTATAATATATAGTGTATTGATATATTGATTTTTGTGTTTTCATAGCCAGACAATGTATTGATAAATCTGAATGAATACTGGATAAAAAAATATGATTGAAATGTTTAAATGCTTAAATAAATTAATAAAAGTAATTGTAAGCTTCTTCAAAATAAATTTTGTCTGAAAATCCTCCAAAGGAGCAATATAATTCCAATTTCTCAAACACATAGTTCTTTAAGGAAAATAACAATAATAATAATTACTGGTTTAAAATCACAATTTTAACAAATTTTTATACCATTTGAAAATGTAATTTTTTTAAGTAAATTTAATGTTTTTTTTTTCCTTTAGGAGTTTTAAAACAATTAGAGACCACAACTTTCGATGGTTTTGTTTTTAAATTAAAATTGATTTTAATTTTTGTTCACGAAAATATTAACTTTAAGGCAATGATTTGGATTTTTATTTACATTTTTATATAATATGTAGGTTCTGATACCCGAGTTACTAGCGCTCTGGTATTCGGTACCACAGGTTTAAGGTTCGAATCCCGGCGGTGCCATGGGTTTTTGTAGTGGTTCGGAAAGCACTTTAAACCGTTGGCCTCAGTCTAATATGGCTGTTGGACGTAGGTATGACAACCCTACTCCTCAAAAGTAAAAACATCTTTCGTCTCGTAATTTGCCAGTAGGCAGACTGCTTTGGCCCACAATGGGGCTGTTGGGCTGATGATGATGATGATATAATATTTACTAATGGCTGGCAATTTCATCTGAATTTACCTCTACATTCAGAAACACTGAAACATTTTACTTTGAAATTAGCCATACTCGGGGCTCAGTGGCAACTTGCGCCGCTGGTGAGCATTGGTCGCTTTGTTGCAGACACTGCTTCAAAAAATGAGGAGTCACGATCACGTTCGGAAAATTCAACACATTGCCCGTTAGTTGGATTACCTGGTGGGAGTTTTCCGGGTTTTCTCCCACACGATACACAAATACGTGGTAGGTCCCCCTAAAGTTCTTTCTTCTCCTTCTGCATTGACACTGAGTCAAGTCAGACTTCTACCTACTGGTGCTCCATTACAATTTTTCCTCCATCAAAGAGTAGACTACTCATGGAACCTCTGTCTTGCAGTATACATGAATAGCATATACAAAGTCTACAATTTATCAACAAACATATATAATATATATAATAGGGTTAGGTACCATATCCTTTCACACCATAACAAAACTTCATTTCATTTTAATTTTAGAGAACTATTTTTATTATTTTTATTTATTCTCTTACATTACATTAGACATCAGTAGTCTTTTAATTTTGATAAAAAACATGTTTTCATAGTTTTCCCGCGTTCAAATTTAATAAAAATCCTGTTTCAAAGTTAATAAAAAATAATTAATTTTCAAATGTTCAATAATGCATTGGACTTATAATTTATTGGTACTTTTAAAATTTTCAAATCCAATGCACATACTGAAATGTTTAAAAATTCAAATATTTACTATACCTAGTTTTAATTTTGTAAAAATTCATAATAAATCTATGGAATTCCTTAAAATTATTAAATTATTAATAGTTAAAATTATTTAAAATGTCAACGCAAATTTTTAAGAAATAAATATTTTTTTAATTGTTAAGAGTTTTAAGAAGTATTTTTTAAATAATTAATTAATATTACGACATCAGAATTAGTAGTGCTAATAAAATAACTACATCTTGCTGAAATTAATAGTTAAAAGGATTAATTTTAATAAAATTTAAGTAAAAAAATTTAACCTATATTTCTGCATTTAATTAATGTCTGCTATTAATTAAGAAACAGTAGAATAGGAGAAAAGAATAAGATTTAAAATATAAATTTTAATATCCACATAAATATTTTATCATAGAAAATTAATGATTGAATTTAAGATGTAAGCCTTTATTCCATTAGTAAATTAAATTTGAAAATAGTAATTTTTTTTTTATAATTCAGAATGATTATTTTAATGTAATATAGTTCAGTTTTCACTGTACGTTTCTATATTCTATAAAAACAATGTTGTAAATGAAATGTTTAAATTAATCAAAATAATAAATAGGATAAAAATAAATAAAATAAAGGGAATAATAAAATAATAAAATAAAAATAAATAGGATAAAAATGAAGTCATTGAAAGTTTTTTAATCCACTATTTTTTCTCTTTTTAATAAATATAAATGCCAATTTGGTAAATAAAAGTAATAGATCTTTTTTAGGATTTTTGGTTAAAATTTTACAGCAATATGAAAATAAAAGAGCAAATTTAGAAACCAAAAAAAAAACTATTTATTTTATTAAATTTATTGAAGTATCTAATTTTAAAAAAAAAGTTTATTTTGAAAATTATGTGAATACTAATTAAGTTAAATGCCACCAATTTGGAAACAAAAGAAAATGGCTGCAACTTTAAAAAAAAAATTAATCTCAGGAAATTAAAGGAAATCGAAATGTCTCGATGGAATTAAATTATTTAGATTAAACGAGTTTTTTCAGAATATAATCATTTGTGAGACTGAATGTTAGGATGCAAATAAACTTATAATAAAAGAAGAAGAAAAAATTCAAACTACTTGGTGGCCTTGAAATGGTAATGTGTTAGCTAAATGGAAATCTCTTCATTTGGAAAATGGATTATATTGCCTTTTAATTTAGATAAAAAAATGTATGTTTCTTTTTTTTTTTCCAAATAAAATTTCTCATACTCTACGTTAAATTGGATAAAATATATAACATTTAGAAAGGGGAAAAAAGTTAATAACACTTCAGATTCTTGAAAGACTTAAAAATAAATAAAATGCCTTTTCAATGCCTTCAAAATGTCTTTTATTTTATACACGAAATTAGTAAAATCTCACTGTAGGCATTATGTTCTCCTCATCTACTGTCAGTTAGGTGTTCGTGATATAGATAAGTGGACCTTCATATTCACTGATGTTAAATATATTTTAGATTTTAGAACAAATTTTCTCAAGAATTTTTTTTATCTTCAATTTCTCTCTCTCCTGAGAAATTAGAATCATACTTTACTACACATAAAAAATGCTGTAAATTACAATTTCAATTGATATACTAAACATATGTCTAATTCCTAAAGTAAATTCAGAAAAACTTCCTGGTAGACAATATAAGGCCCTTATAATCCATCAATGGGCTATTTGTAGTATACACAAATAACATATACAAAGCCTGCCAATTATCAACAAATATATAAAAGTGTCAGGAACCATATCATTTCACACCATGAAAGAATTTCATTTCATTTTAATTTTAGAGATCTACTTTATTATTTTTATTTATTCTCTTTTATTGCATTATACTTCAATAATCATTTAATTTTAATAAAAAAAAATGTTTCATTTTTTCATAATTTTCCTTAAATAAATTTTAATAAATTCAGGTTTGCTAAGATAATGAAAAAATAATTAATTTTCAATTGTTCAAAAGTGTATTAGACTGATAATTTAATTGTATTTTTAAAATTTTTAACTCTATTGCACATACTGAATTGTTTAAAAATTTAAATATTTACTATACTTGTTCTAGTTTTAATTTTAGAAAAATGCAATATAAATTTATGCAATTTCTTGCAATTATTAATAGTTTAAACTATTTAAAATGTCAATGCAAATTTTAAAAAAATAAATATTTTTTTAATTATTAAGAGTTTTAAGAAGTATTTTTAAAATTGTTAATTAATATTACGACATCAGAGTCAGTAACTCTAATAAATTGACTAGATTTTAAATTAATAGCTAAAAGGATTAATTTTAATAAAATTTAAGTAAACAAAATATAAAAAGGTAAATTTCTGCATTTCATTTTCAGGGAATTCTTACTGTTAATTAGGAACAGCAGAATAGGAGAAAATAATAAGATTTTAAATCTAATTTAAATATTTAAGCCCATATTTTATTACTGAAAATTTATGATATAAGCCTTTATTGAAAATATAAAATAAGCCAATTTAATTTGAAAATATTAACCTTTTTTTTGATAATTTTAGTAATTATTTTAATTTAATATATTTTTCATTGTACGTTTCTATATTCTATAAAAACAACGTTGTCAATGAAATATTTAAATTAATCAAAATAACAAAATAAATAGCATAAAAATGAATGAAATAAATGGGATAATAAAATAATAAAATAAAAATAAATAATATAAAAAAGAAACCATTGAAAGTTTTTTAATCCACTATTTTTTCTCTTTTTAATAAATATGAATGCCACTTTGGCAAATAAAAGTAATAGGCCTTTTTACGATTTTTGGTTAAAAATTTACAGCAATATCAAAACAAAAGAAAAAAAAACTTAGAAACCAAAAAAAAACCTCTTTATTTTATTAAATTTATTGAAGTATTTAATTTTAAAAAAAAGTTTATTTTCCAAATTATGTGAATACTAATTAAGTTAAATGCTACCAATTTGGAAACAAAAGAAAAAATGGCAACAAAAGAAAATGGCTGCTACTTTTAAAAAAAAGTTAATCTGAGGAAATTAAAGGAAATCGAAATGTCTCGGTGGAATTAAATTATTTAGATTAAACGAGTTTTTTCAGAATATAATCATTTATGAGACTGAATGTTAGGATGCAAATAAACTTATAATAAAAGAAGAAGAAAAAATTCAAACTACTTGGTGGCCTTGAAATGGTAATGTGTTAGCTAAATGGAAATCTCTTCATTTGGAAAATGGATTATATTGCCTTTTAATTTAGATAAAAAAATGTATGTTTCTTTTTTTTTTTCCAAATAAAATTTCTCATACTCTACGTTAAATTGGATAAAATATATAACATTTAGAAAGGGGAAAAAAGTTAATAACACTTCAGATTCTTGAAAGACTTAAAAATAAATAAAATGCCTTTTCAATGCCTTCAAAATGTCTTTTATTTTATACACGAAATTAGTAAAATCTCACTGTAGGCATTATGTTCTCCTCATCTACTGTCAGTTAGGTGTTCGTGATATAGATAAGTGGACCTTCATATTCACTGATGTTAAATATATTTTAGATTTTAGAACAAATTTTCTCAAGAATTTTTTTTATCTTCAATTTCTCTCTCTCCTGAGAAATTAGAATCATACTTTACTACACATAAAAAATGCTGTAAATTACAATTTCAATTGATATACTAAACATATGTCTAATTCCTAAAGTAAATTCAGAAAAACTTCCTGGTAGACTATATAAGGCCCTTATAATCCATCAATGGGCTATTTGTAGTATACACAAATAACATATACAAAGCCTGCCAATTATCAACAAATATATAAAAGTGTCAGGAACCATATCATTTCACACCATGAAAGAATTTCATTTCATTTTAATTTTAGAGATCTACTTTATTATTTTTATTTATTCTCTTTTATTGCATTATACTTCAATAATCATTTAATTTTAATAAAAAAAAATGTTTCATTTTTTCATAATTTTCCTTAAATAAATTTTAATAAATTCAGGTTTGCTAAGATAATGAAAAAATAATTAATTTTCAATTGTTCAAAAGTGTATTAGACTGATAATTTAATTGTATTTTTAAAATTTTTAACTCTATTGCACATACTGAATTGTTTAAAAATTTAAATATTTACTATACTTGTTCTAGTTTTAATTTTAGAAAAATGCAATATAAATTTATGCAATTTCTTGCAATTATTAATAGTTTAAACTATTTAAAATGTCAATGCAAATTTTAAAAAAATAAATATTTTTTTAATTATTAAGAGTTTTAAGAAGTATTTTTAAAATTGTTAATTAATATTACGACATCAGAGTCAGTAACTCTAATAAATTGACTAGATTTTAAATTAATAGCTAAAAGGATTAATTTTAATAAAATTTAAGTAAACAAAATATAAAAAGGTAAATTTCTGCATTTCATTTTCAGGGAATTCTTACTGTTAATTAGGAACAGCAGAATAGGAGAAAATAATAAGATTTTAAATCTAATTTAAATATTTAAGCCCATATTTTATTACTGAAAATTTATGATATAAGCCTTTATTGAAAATATAAAATAAGCCAATTTAATTTGAAAATATTAACCTTTTTTTTGATAATTTTAGTAATTATTTTAATTTAATATATTTTTCATTGTACGTTTCTATATTCTATAAAAACAACGTTGTCAATGAAATATTTAAATTAATCAAAATAACAAAATAAATAGCATAAAAATGAATGAAATAAATGGGATAATAAAATAATAAAATAAAAATAAATAATATAAAAAAGAAACCATTGAAAGTTTTTTAATCCACTATTTTTTCTCTTTTTAATAAATATGAATGCCACTTTGGCAAATAAAAGTAATAGGCCTTTTTACGATTTTTGGTTAAAAATTTACAGCAATATCAAAACAAAAGAAAAAAAAACTTAGAAACCAAAAAAAAACCTCTTTATTTTATTAAATTTATTGAAGTATTTAATTTTAAAAAAAAGTTTATTTTCCAAATTATGTGAATACTAATTAAGTTAAATGCTACCAATTTGGAAACAAAAGAAAAAATGGCAACAAAAGAAAATGGCTGCTACTTTTAAAAAAAAGTTAATCTGAGGAAATTAAAGGAAATCGAAATGTCTCGGTGGAATTAAATTATTTAGATTAAACGAGTTTTTTCAGAATATAATCATTTGTGAGACTGAATGTTAGGATGCAAATAAACTTATAATAAAAGAAGAAGAAAAAATTCAAACTACTTGGTGGCCTTGAAATGGTAATGTGTTAGCTAAATGGAAATCTCTTCATTTGGAAAATGGATTATATTGCCTTTTAATTTAGATAAAAAAATGTATGTTTCTTTTTTTTTTTCCAAATAAAATTTCTCATACTCTACGTTAAATTGGATAAAATATATAACATTTAGAAAGGGGAAAAAAGTTAATAAGAGTTAAATTTTGGAAATTACACTTCCCATTCTTGAAAGCCTTGACTAAGATAAAAAAATAATGCAGGCGAAATGTTTTTATAGATATTCATAATCAAACCCTGTAATCAAAAACAGTAACCATGAACATAAATTTTTTAAAAAAAATTAAACTATACAAATTGTTACACTTGTGTTATTTTGGATTTATGTCATAATTTCAGTAAAATTAAATAACATTATTAGGTCATTGTTTTCAAATGCTCTTTCAATGGAATTCAATTCATTTATCACTATAATGACAGATATGTAGTGGTACGGAAGATACATAATGGAGTAATACTATAATATAACCACATTTTAACAAAACAATTTGGAATGAAAACCTGAAAGAATGGCAAAGCAATGCTTCTACTTTTCATTTTGAGCCTAATGGAAGGATTTTTAAAGCCTGCAAATTTCTCATCAAGATAAATTTTCTTTCCTATTTCTACTCCTCACCCTCGTAACTAGGACTGTATGCCCCTTCCAGTAGGAGATGAATGATTGGTGGACTGCGTGCATACAATAAACAACCCTGAGGATGATGTTGGGAGAAGTACAGTACCTTCCAGGAAGAATTTTAGAGTCTACTGCCCCGCATTACAGGGGCAGGTAATCTATCGGACTCCGGAAACCACACCAGGTAATCTATTGATTCGAGATTATGTATAAAGTATCTTGCATCGATAGGTTTCCTGTCACATTCGCCATCGAATAATCTCGCTTTTTAAATCATTAACTACAGCAATGCAACTGCAGATACGAACATCAGCCCTCCTACATGCACGCTGCTCGTATTGCCACGACCAAATCATTGTAAATGGAAGCTTTTGATTCAGCACACATTGTCGCTTTTCGAACTAAACTTTTTTAATCCGGAAGTGTAAGATTCTCTTCACTAGAATACCCTAGCCCCGTACCCTTACTTAGTTTTATAAACGCTTTTAGTACCAAATTATAGTTCAGAACCATAAGTTCTAACTCTCCATCGGTTACTACCCAGTCTCGATATCTAAATATTTTAAAAAACGAACATCGTGTATTTTTGGATCACACATCCCTCTGAAATTTAAATTTTGCCCCAAGAACAGAGCATTTTTAGCTAGCGTAGGAAAACGAATATACTATGTTTAGGACAAATGCTTTCAAATTAATTTGTTGCTGTTGTCGTTGCTTATCCTCCTCGTTTAGGGCCTTAAATCAGGTCCAAAAGGCTATGCCATATTAATAAATCCGAAGGAATCTCTCCTTCAGTCGTCAACATCTGCCCCACAAAAGCATCAATACAACCAAGAAGGCGATGGCTGAGAAGTGGCAATAGGCATAAGTCTTCATATATTCGTTGAAGTCAAGTCCTGATGAGGTCAGCCCTTAACTTAGATAAAGAAATCTGAGCAAATTTTGGCCAAGTGCACTGCAAGAACAATCTAGTGTACTTGGCAGCATACAAGTTAATTTATCTTACATATTGTGCATTGCATACTGAAGTATTACAGAAAATACAGGAGAAAATAAATATTGTTACAAATTTTTAATGATTTCTGACAGATAAACTTTTTTTCATTATAAACATAATTAATTACAGAAAAATAATATTAAAATTAAGACACTATGAGTGTATTAAAAGAGATGGAATTTATTTCATCCACTTATTTTTTATGTATTTTTCTAAAACTCTAATTCTCTTAAATCTATTTTTTTCCTAAATCAAGATTTTAATTATTACTCTTGCCTTCGCAAATGCAAAAATATTCCATCTTAGATTAAATAAATTTCACTGAAATTTGTGAAGCATATTTTTATCTGTATAACTGGAATAAATAATAATAACAATTTTTTTTGTTCAGTTCTGTAAAGTATTATGTCAAATAAATTGTGAAATTTACTGTTTTTTTCTAATGCAACTAGCAAATAGACCGTGATTTTTTTTATGCCATAAGAGCTGCACAGACGTTACTCTCTTTGGGACGTTACTCCCTCACGCAGGGGGCGCGTGTAACTTGAAGATAAGCCACGGACGCGGAGTAATAATGCCCCCGCAACGCTCTACGATTCTGTTAGGACCGGGACCTACGGTTTAAAGTGGAACACCCATGGTAGCGCCGGGATTTGAACCCGATACCTGTGGTACAGAGGGCCAGAGTGCTAGCCACTCGTCCATCACGCCCGATCAGGCCTATTTCTTTAACTAAGATAGAAACTTAACTAAGAATTTATTTAACTTAGAAATATATTGTATTCATTATATAAAATATGGCTTTATAAATTAAATTATGCAAAATTTTAAAATAGAGATCAATTTATTTTATTAATGAAAATCCTACTGAGTAATTATTAAATGTTTATTATCAGTAAATATGCTCACGAGTGAAAAATTACTAAAAAAAAAAAAAATTGAGCAATTTATGTTAACTAAAGACTTTTTAACTGCATCAATAAATCTTGACGGAAAGATGCACGAGCTTAGTTAAGGTTGTTTTGAAAATAGAAAAAAAATATCATTTTTAATAGGCATTATAAAAAAAAAGAAGTTCATGATTAAAGGATATACATATCTAGTCAAAAAATTAAATAAACCTAAAAAATCTCCTTTTAAAAGTTTTCCCTTATAAACAAATATATGTTTGTTTCTGTATAAAATCTAAATTTTTTAAATCAATTGCACAAATTGAAAGATTTGATTCAATTTCATTTTATGTAGAAAAATGTGGCTCAGATTTATTTAATTTTGAAATATCATTTATCTAGAAAAAATTAATTAATGTTGAATCACTTTTTTTAATTGTAATAAGAACTCTGCAACAAAATCATAATTTATAGGAAAGTATATGTCTCTGCAAAAGACATCTAGATAAAATATTGAATCAAATAAGTCATGTAATATTTTTTGTACAATATTAAATGAAAAACAATTAATCATGTTTTCTTTTATAATCCTGTAATAAAGGAATATAACATTTTTACTTCTACTTGTACGTTTTTTTTTTTTTTCGTATTATTATTGTTAATATGAATTATTTCTTTCTTTTATTATTTGGACAAATTTAGTTTATTTTTTTAGGAAATTTTAAATACTCCTTAGTTGGTTTGGATGCATATTTTTTTGTGTGTAATTACATTATATTTCAATTCTTTATACGTAAAATTGTTCTTTATTTCGTCTTAACATTTTTATGACACTATGTTATTTAATTTTACACTTAGTTCAGATTCAAGAAAGTCCTAAAATGTTTTTGAAACAAAATATTGGTTTACTTTGGCTACAGTCAATAAAAGAAACACTTGCTGTTTATACTTTATGAAAATTTAATTTTAAGTTTTTTTTAAAATTATTTCATTATTACTCGGATTATTTCAGAAATTTCCAATAAAATTTGTTTGCATTATTATAACAAAAAATCGCGTACTAATAGTTTGCATCAGAATGAACATTCAAAAAGGTATAGAGCTAATGCAAAATAAATTATAAAATATTGCAAATAATTAATATATTTTCCTTAAATTTTTACATCACATTTCTTAAGAATACATCTATTTTACGTCTTCTTACGAATCACATTACTTAACACATTTTCAAAACAGTTTATTTAAAAAAAAAAATAGTTTCAGTAGTATACTTTGGTTGTCTTTTCAACATTTACTGCTAATGTTATATAGAGAAATACAGTGAATACACACTTACATTGCAAAATAAATAAATAAAACAAACTAAATAAATAAAAAATAAACATAATTTGGTTTCGCCAAAATTGGTAGGTGAGAGTTAATGTGATAAAAATTTTGGTCTGCACATAAATTGACCATGTGCTTAGAAAACGATAAAACTGGATGACAATTGTGACTACTTCGCATCGACTCTTTCTACTCTGTCAAAATATATCACATACGATACGCAAATGAGGAGCAGTAATCCCTCAAAATAGTATCAAAAGATAATGTCATCTCCTCTTCATTGTCAGTGAATTGTATATCATATACAAAAATAGGACAGGAAATCTATTGTTGTGTAACAAAACAAGTAACATAAAAAAAAAAATTAAGTCAATCCCTACTTTTTTTTCACTATATTGAAGAAAGTCCTTTATAAATAATTTTCATTCATTTTTTTTTAAGTTTATCTGGCACCATCTATTGGTAGATGGCGCAACTTGACGCATATGCAGCTTAAATCTAAAAAAAACTAAAATTAATTAATTAAATTTAATTACTGAATTAATATTTGAAAAAACTGTATTAACATCCAGTGTCATCCACTACAAGTTCAAAAAATTAATTTGAACTTGAGTGGATGAATAAAAAGAATTTATGAACAATTGAAAATTTGAACAAGGTATATATATATAGGGAGAGTGTGAGCTATTAAAAGGAATTGAAAAAAACCGCACACCCTTCTTAGATTCATGAATAGGACCTTGCAAATTTTTGAAAAACTTTAATCAAGAATGGAATTAAAAGTTGGAGAAGGGGTTTATTTAAATAACTAACAAACTGGAAATTGCCGCAACAGAAATTGTTGTACAAAAGGGGAAATTAGAATTTATTGATCCATTAATTGAGGCATGATCACTGCTGATTGGTATGCGTGATAGAAATTTCCGTGATGATTTCAAAATGTTGTTGCCGCTTTTTTCTCCTAATTTGGAATATACGAATCATATTTCCAATTTCTGTTTTTAGAATAAATTAACATAGATTACCTAGTTTTATTCTACGTTACTGACATTTCTTAATATTCTTATGAGAATGAAATTGTATTCAAGAAAGAATTCTGTCAACTAGACATTTTGTCTATAAATATCTGCATAAGTTGCATAGAATAATGTACTTTTAGAGTTCTTCAGCCTGTTCCTTTACGACTAGAGTAGCCTAAACATGATGAAGACGATTATGCTGATCTGTGGGTAAAAAACGACAACATTGATCTGTTCTAGGAGATGACAAATGCATTTTGTTTATGCCAGAAAATACCGGATTAACAATATCTCGGCGTAATCGGTTCATGGTAATGTACTTATAGAGATCTTAAACCCGTTCTTTTACCAATATAGTAGTCTAAACATGATGGAGACAATTATGCTGTTCTGGATGTGAAAACGACAACATCGATATGTTCTAGATGACAAAAGCATTCTATTTATACCATTATATACCAGATTAATAATATCTCAGTGTAATGGGTTGATATACAGAGAAGAAAATTAAACAGAGAGCTTGTTGCCGCTTTTATTTTACTTTATCAATTTCTTCTCGATAGAGGATACATAAACAATTTTCAGATACTTTCATAACTTATAGTTTGCAGGGACTAATATTTATAGATAGATTTTTGAGCATTATAGATTTCAGAAAAATGAGCCACCTGTTGGTCGAAAAACAAATCACAATATACTCTAACAATTGGGTAAAAGAAAAATTGCAGCAATAAACCTAACAGGTTTTCACAGGAGGGAGTAACAAATAGTATAGCTGGCAATTGGTAACTGTCTTACCGATTATGCAGTGTCAATCGGGATAATACCCCTTAACCTACTCATTTTAATTAATAATGCAAATCTCAATTTATAGTTGGCTGCTTAAAATGTTAGTAAGGTAAAAATGTAGTTACTTAAGTTAAAATGGTACTCAAAGTAAAAGATATTTAAGTAAGGTAATAAATAATAATCAAAAATAGAAATAAAAAAAATGTTACAAAAATTTGGTACAATTAGGGACCAGATATAGAAGTCATAAAAAAGTAGTAATTGATAAATGATAAAGCTGAACAGAAGCAGGCCTCAGAATCAAACTAAAAAACGATCTTTCAAGAAACCAAAAAAATTTTGATGTGTGATACTTTTTTATTTATTTAAAAAAAAACTATCCTTATATTTTCCATAGAAAAAAAGGGGTAAAAAAGAAAAAAAATCCTAACTATGATTACTAGTGGGCAAAGAGAAAAGTCATGCACATCGTAGCAAAGATGCTGGATAGGATTCAAACCTTCAACCTCGCTGTCAATGATTCGGTTCCTTAACCCTGATCCAATTCCACTTTCTTTAGTGAATAGATCGGAAATTAAAGCCAAGTGGTTCTCAGGTGCACAGTGAGCTGAAAGATCTCAGTGATTGTTTGTAAACACTCTGTACCAGGAGTTCCCTTACATTTGTCCCGAGTAGCAACCACGGTGTTTCTTAAGTTTGGGAAAACACTCGTAGGATACATCGTAGATGGCTCTGAACCTTTTTTTGTGAACTTTTCAGACCAGGTTGTTAAGTTGGTGTGCATCGGATTAACTCATTGCTAATCTGAGGTCATTTTTCGAGAAAATTCTTTGAAATTTTATTATATAATCAGGAATTGTTTAAACATCGATGTCTCTAAGGATAAATATAGCTAAAGGTAAATAAGCTAAGTAGATAAATATAGCTAAGCAGCTGTATTTGACATTTTACATAACATTGAAGCATAGTGACCCAATAAAATGAGTATTTTATTAACTTCATTGCTAAGAAAAGTAGTGAAATGTTTACGTTCTTATATTTCATTTCTATTGCGTAAAATATATATAAATGTTTTTATCATTTTCATTCCGTTTCTTAAACAATAAAATGTTAAACAATGCTAATTTAAACAATAAAATGTTAAACAAATAAAATTCTTAAACAATGCTGATAATAACAGCACATATATGTAAACTTTCTCAGTTTTGCATTGGAAGAAATTACAATATTGTTTCTTCATATAGATAAGCGGTTTCCAATGTGTTTTGCATTCCTTCCATTCACTTTTCAGAATAAAAATTATCAGCACCTCTCTAGAAGTCTATCTTTAAGCAAACAAATAAAGAAAGGAACAATTTGTGTTCTTATCTGTCTATATATAGAGATCTTTTAAAACGTAGTAAATATAAATGTTATAAGCGAGAAGCATTAAAATTAAAAAAATATTTATTAAAACCAACCCTAGTTAACATTCGCATTACTCATGAAAAATTAAGATAAAATTAAATTACGAATAACATTTAAAATTATCTTAATCACAATTATGAATTCAATTCTGTGCTATCTGTAAATAAATCCTCTGTTCCATTTTGCAATAGCATTTTTAAGTCTTAATCACTTGCTATTTGTAATCGGTTCCTTTCTTTCTTTTTTTTTAAACAAATTTTGTGACCGCAGTAATTTACTTTCTATTAAACATGATAAAGAACATGAAATTATTCTGATCTTCTCACTCTACTTTATATATTCGCTGCCCCTTATTTTTGTGAAATGCCCTAAAATGCACCCGATGCTACTATCTCCTTTCCTCCATCCTTGATCGGGAGGCCTGATGGCCAATTGATAAGCGTTCTGCCCTTTGTTGACATGTGTAAGGTTCGAATCCTGGAAGTGTCATGGATGTTTGTTAGTAATTTAGGAATCCACGTCAAAATAAAGGTTCCTGTCTAATTTGTCTAAGTAGTGCAAAAAATAACCGTAGAGAGACAAACCAAAACCCCTTGATCATTCCACTACCCCCTAGGGGTTGTTATCGTCTACTTTGAGAACCAATGTTATAAATAATGAACACTCTTACATTATAGATTTAAAACAGTTTTTTGTTAACAACTGCATAGAATTATATTTAATGAAATTTGAATTTTTTTTTTCAGAATATCCAGAGATCCATGCTGTCATCGGTTCCACAATATCTTTGCCTTGCAACCTGAGTCCACCATCAAACGATGACGTGATCTCTTTAGTTTTGTGGTACAGACTGGATCTGCCCAATCCCATCTACACGCTGGACGCTCGCAGTGCGCAGTCAGCGGACATGGCGAAACATTTCTCCAGTAAGGTTCTGGGTTCGAGAGCTTATTTCAATGTCAGTCGACGCAGCTTGGCTCATCTGAAAATTGATCCAGTTGATGAAGATGACGCTGGAGAATACAGGTGCCGAGTTGACTTCAAAAGAGGACGAACTCTGAGCAGACTCGTCAAACTCAATGTGATTGGTAAGACTATGATAACATTGTTGTCTATAACTTATGCACAATTTTTCTATTGTTGGTAATCATAGGCACGAAATACTAACCAACAATAATTTAAAATATATAGTATTCTGCATTCAACAATTAAACTATTTCACACTAAAAAGAACATTATTACATTATTCATTATTGCCTTTTTTTTTTAATTTCCAATGGCAGATTATGAACAGTTAACAGCAAAAAAAAGAACAACGAAAAAAAACAGATAATACAACAAAACATGCTGAAACAGAGTTCATTAATCTAACAATAATGCTAAGTTGCAGATCTTTTAGCCACTAAAAAGTGTTACCAGGTGCACCACGGGGAGGTAGATCTTCTGCGCACCCTTTATTATTACATCGTTCATTACATTTCACATATTTTTAAAACAATATCAATTTAGGAAGGTTGCAATTATGCTTTTATTTATTTATTTTTATAATTATTTGAAACATCACCAATCCGTTTTAGGGCCTTTTACATTAAAATGTTTTTCGCGTCTTTTTGCAGACAGTTTAAAAGCGTATGGGGCCTCTCCGATTAAAATGACCAAATAATTATTTCTGGAACATCCATGTTACAGGAAATATTTTCAATTTTTGAGGATTTCATAGATTTTACATCATAAACAATTCAAATAACTGTAACCCATATTTGCTGCACTATAAATACAATAAATTTTGTATTAAAAACATAATTTCATAATATTATATCACTTTTATAAAATTGAATTTCATTTATTAAATTTTAATTAAAGTATAAATAATTAGTTTAGATACTTTATTGAATTAAAATTAAACAGAAAATAATTCCGTTCAGTTTGTTTAAATTTCGCTTATTAAATTCCGTTTATTTTTGTTCTTCCCTCTAAACAGCATGTTAAATCATGTCAATAAAATATGTTGTCTAAGTATCTATTACGGCATAATTTAACCAAGTTTCGAGTATTAATGAAAGTCAATTAAAATAGACTTAATTTATTCGAGTTTTATACTTTAGCGAGAAACGAATAATCACTTATAATATATTATCGGTTTTTAAATACTGCTCAAAACGTAATTGAAAAGTCCCAAAGAAAAATATAAGCCTTTTAAAGACATGACATACTCAACATTTCTAAGACAATAATATAAAAAAGACATGATTAGGAAAGAATATTTTTATTTTCACGAACCAGCATCACGGTTTCTATTCCATCCTTTAACAATTGATTGCATAAAATAGTAAAGTTTGTCGACTGTTTATGGAGAAAGGTAATCAGTTTTAAAAATGGAAATTGACAAATTTATTGTTAGTTAAGGACACTATTTACATATATGTAGCAAAGGAGGCCAGTTTAACAGTTATTGCGGATTTTTTCACCTAATATTTATTTTGATATTAGGAAATTTAAGATTTTAATTAAATAAAAACTAAAATTAATTTTAGATTAAATTATTTTCGAAAATACTACTCAAACCTTATTATGTTGCTTTGTTTGGGCCTGTCAAACTTAGCCACTTGGCAATTTTAAAAACAATCGGTTATTGAACTATACAAGGCAAAATTATGAATTAAGTAATAAATTATTAATTAGATAATGTGAAATACTATAAATGTATGCATAATATATGTTATTAAAATATATGTGTTATTAATATATATAATAAGATATATAGCAGATAGTGTTAAATTTAGTTAAAATCGAAAAGAAACCATTTGTAGTGATTTTGTAAAATATATCAAAGAAATTTAAAAAAATAACAATGCTAAATTTAAAAATTAAATATAATTAAGCTATTAATCATTTACAAATAAGGCACTGAACAACTATAACGATTTAATTTATATTTAATACTACAAGTAAATTACATTTTTCTAAATACTTGAACAATTGATCAACAATTAATTGAACATTTTTTTTTTCATTTTTTGTGTATGGAAATTGTTTTTGAAACTTAACAAATGTAACAATTTAGTGATTCTTAATTCTTAATTAAGTAAAGAATCCAAATTATTTTAAATATATGTTATAAAAAGAATCATGAGTTATTTTTCGTTTCTGCCTTTTTTATCAGAGCAGAAATAATTGCTTTTAAAACTTCTTTAAATCAACATTATAAATAGCATTTTGTAGTTAAATTTATCGAAAAGTTTTGCTAGAGGCATTCTTTGTTATTGTAAAACATTTGGGCGGTAAACATCATTTAAAATCAGCAAGTTTTTATAAAAAGCAATTACGAATATTTCCTGTTGCTGAAAAATAGTTTTGTGGGAATAAATAGAAAATAGAATGACTTAAATACTTGAAACAAATTTGAACATGGCAATAATTTTGCGTATCTTTTTGTTCAGACAGTTTTGTACTGTATAACAAAAACAAATAAGCATTGGGCGGATGAGAATTTAAATTTATGTGTCTAGCGATTTGTTTTATTTCCTATTGTGGTTATTTTTATTGCTTAAAAACAATCTTATTTAAATTTTAGCGTAGTTAACTAAGTGATCCGTCATATAATTTTTACCTTACTATTCATACTGATTTGAAATATATGTTTAGGTAATGGAAAAAATAAATCATCTTTGTTGACAGTTTGGAAAACAGTTAAAACTGCTTTTTCACCCATGCTGCTTGTCATTTAATGTGCTTCATTATAAACACGATATAAATGCAAAATTATTAATTATTTGCTGCCAATTACAACAGTCAGAATGCACCAATTGAAAATATTTAATATGGTTACAATATGTTGCACGTGCAAGAAATTCGCATTTCAATAAATATTGGCAAGACAGTTAAAAGTAAAGTTACCAATTCTATAACAGGAAATATTCTAAAGCATGTCTGTACGTTAGTTGCTTGAGAAAATGGCTCTGTTTTGCCTTATGTTAAAAGAAGGATTGCTTTCAAGCAGGTAGAAGAATTTGATACCTCTAGGATTGTAATCTACTGGAAATGAGACTTATTGTTCCAGGATACTGTTAATTTTCTGTCAGGATGTTAGGGATTCGGTGACTCCAAGAGAGTCATACAGAAAGCTAATAACGGTGTCTTCCCTAAGTCAATAACACATGGGAGGACATAAATGTTACCCACATTTTCTTACGGCATCATACAATTGCATGACGTCCAGAGGAACGTCCGTTGCATGACGTCCGTTTAAGGAAGTGTAACAGGATAGATATTGCGATTACATAATCCCAGACTCTCAACAGGATAACTGATTTTTTTTTACTCAGCTTGAAGATACAGTAGAAACAGGCCTGCATACAGTAGCACGTTCAAAAATAAAAATGGAAGCAAGATTTTCTTAAATCGTCAGATGACGAATTCAATTTTTGCAATTATCATGATACCCTAACCAGTTGAAGATACGTTGATGGTAACTGTTGCCAGTTAGCATTCATCATCGTGATATGAGCAAACTATCTCAAGTGATGGTATGAAATGCTTTGCATAAAAATCGTTATTACAACTTATTTGAATTAAAAGTAATTTCGATAATCCCTGTGATATTTGTTATGTTTTATGGTTCATATTATTTGAGGCATCTCTCACCTTGCTTTCCATCAACGACTTAGAGTCCATGCTGTCGTGATCTTTCTGAATCTTCAGGAATTTTCGACCACTGTCCTGTCGAACATATTATGTAGAACTGGTATCATTGCAGATTGTTTGATCAATGATTGCGGGAGACTAGCCTGCATCCATTGGCCAACTATTATAATTTTTTCTAAATATAAATTCACGTCGAAATTTTTAACTTTAACTGTCATCTAGACCAGAAATGGCCTGCAGTTTAGGAAACTATCCAGTGCTTCGTTCAAATTCGACAAGTGATAACAAATCAAATGGTTTAGTGCCAGTGATAGGGTTGAACATAATAAATGTGTCAGTATGAAAATCTTTCCGATGTGGTATACTTAGAAGAAATATGCAACCTCATATTATTGTTCTTTCTAAATTGAGGTAGGTTAACTTCGCTCACTTAATTCTTACAAAACCAGTAAGAGGGCTTGCCAATTTTAGGTACAGTGATGTACATAGTACATAATTAATTTCTGAGAACCACATTAGGTTTGATTCAATGTTTATCTTGATTAGAGATATCACTGCTGTCATTCTAGGGTATTCTGGCTATTGATTTCTGCATGTTCTGTTCTTTAAAATAATTTGCAAATTAGTCTTCACCTAATAACACTGTATGAACTAAATAAATAGGATTCTGCCATTTATTCCAATTTTTACTTCATTATTTGATCAATTTTCCTATATATATATATATATATATATATATATATATATATATATATATATATATATATAATTTACTTAACTAGAACTTTAATACTATTATATATTTTAGTATTTTATATTTATGTACTTTAACTATTTTTATACAAACCCACCACGGGAATTATTCTAATGGCAATAGGATTTTTTTACTCTCTATTTTGTATGAGAAAAGTTTACTTGGATCGTCAGCATAAAAAAAAATCGTTAATTTAATGATTTGCAACGAATTAAGGTTGTGTACAGAGGTACAATAGTACTTTGATTAAGATTTACCTACATAATTTCATTTCCTGACAACGTGTCAACTCATAAAAGCAATACAAAAAATTCATTTATCAATTAATATTAAATATTTTAACATTACTTGATAAATGAATTATTCGCTTAATGGATTATTTTTAATGAATTTTTAATAAAAATTTTTAACTGGTATTTATAAGAAATTTCATTAATTTAATTTTATCATGATAATAATAATATTTATATTTTTCTTGACAATAATATATATCAAAATTCTGTATACAGAATGATTTCTACTGATAATGAGAAAAATATATGATTCGTGTCCTAGTAGTCATCCATTCTAAGTAGCGCGATTCTCCTAAGAACGAAGGAATGGGTTTTAGTATCTAATTATGAATGTTGCAGTCACTATTTATTACGATATATTGATATAGTAAAAGAATGCTTTCCATAGGCAATCGAATTCAGCGGTTAGTTTTTTGGGGTTTACCTGAATACGACACATAAAAAACTGATAACTTTAAAAGTTTTAATTGAAGACATTTGTGTTATTCTTGCCTTTCTAAAGTATGATGTTGTATGTAGTTTACATATTCATAAATATATTAACATCTCAGGGCTATATATAGGCTAATGATATCAAAAACGCCCCAAAGCTAAAGGAAACAAAACGCAGAAAATAATATTATGGAAATTTAAAAACTGTACTTTAATTTAGTTTAAAAATGGAAACCTTCACTTTTAACTTTTCTGCACATATTTATAAGACATTAAAAATGAAAATTGAAATAATAAATAATGAAATGAAATGAAATTACTTTAAAAAAGATATAATTTTCTAATTTTTATAAGACTGTAATATAACATTAGCAATTTTTCATGAACTATATAATGCAATCATATAGTAATAAATGCATTTATACTATATAATGCATTTTAATGGAAACCAAATAGATTTCAACAAAACTAAAAAGATTAACTCTTTTAAAATAGAAACTCTTATTGTCTAAAAGGCAATATTGTTTACGATGTATTTTAAAGTTATCCGATATTTTAAATATTTCCTGAAACGTTTGTTGGAAAATAAATAAATATATGATTACTTTAAATGATAGCAATTTACTATAATTGGATTATTTTTCTTGTATTTATGTCTTATTCATATTACTAAAAATAAGATAAAGCTTTGTCGTAACAAGTTACTATTATTGTGGCTGATTCAATAACATGAATTGAAGTCAAAGAACTGTAAATAATTAGTTGAACAACTGAAAGGTTTTATTATTTAAGTAACTGAATTCACTTAAAATGTTCGATAACATGTTTTCCTGAAATTTATTTATTCTACGAATTTAAATAGCTTATTTTATAATATCAATTCAGATATCTTCTATTAAAACCGCAGTTCATAATTTTGAATGAAGATCATAAGTTTGTATGTATTGAAGGTAATTATGTAATGCCTCGTAATCATGTCTTATTCATATTATTGAAAATAACATAAAGTTTTGTCATAAATAGTAGCTTTAATAAAATGAAATGACGTCAAAGGAGTATAAGTAATCAGTTGAGCAACTGAAATGTTTTCTTAGTATTTATGCAATTGAATTCGTTTAAACTTTTCGATACCGGTTTTTCTTGAAATTTATTAATTCTAGGAAACTAAATAGTTTATTTTATAAAATTAATTAAAATATCTCCTTTTAAAATCGAAGTTCATAATTTTGAATGATGATCATAAGTTTGTATGTATTGAAGGATTAAAACTGAAATTATTTCAAACTTGTGTCTCACGAATAAAGTATGTCATAAAAAGGTAAGCTGGCCATTCTATACTTTTAGATATATCTTTTCTTCTTCATTGTCTTAACAGCCAAGGCCATCTGCCTACTAACTGATTCCGAAACATAAGTTTTCTTTTTACGGGGTAGCGTTGTCATCCCTAAGCGCAATGCTCGACAGTCATATTAGACTGTGATCTACTGTTTAAAGTGGATTCTGAACCGCTACAGCGACTCATGGCACCCTCCGGGACTCAAACCCGAAACCTGTGGCATAGATCGTCAGATTGCTAGTTTTGAATATATATAAAACAAAATTTATTATCAGTTGAAAAAGTAAAATTTTACTTCATATTGCAAATTGTCGCTAAATATATGGAAAAGGGAAGAGAATGTCAGCCTCGAAATGTGAAGTATTTTTTCCAAATTGTTGTGACGAATTCTAATTTAGAAATAGAATGATCATTATTTTCAATAATATTATTATCCTCAAACACTATGTGAAAACATGACACTTATTTTACTTTAATACTATAAGTTGTTTTCAAATGCCACCAAAACGCAGCTATATTGCTATATTGAAGATTCAACTTTACCCAACCTGCATCACGTCAGACCTCTAATACTGCATATAAGTTGAACAATCTAAAACGCTTCAATTTGAGATGATATATTACACGGGCTTCTTCAACGTGAAGCAAACCAGAATTGCTACAAATTGTTACAATTTTAATAGGAGCATGCCCATCAACGAACTTGTTTGTACAAGAGAATCATATAATCACACATCCGCTGTCATTATTCAATCATGTTTTAGTACAGAATTCTTGATGCAAGTTATCCAAGGAACATAAAATTTGGATGAGTGCGCAATAAGTAACAATTATTAATACACTGATGTTAACAATGCCCGTCTGATATAGCTCCTGAATTCTTCCACTTCTTTTCGATATCACAGATTTCAGGTCCGAATCCTGGCCATGACATGGATGTTTGTTAGTAGTTCGGAATCCACGTTAAACTGTAGGTCCTTGTTTAATTATCCTAAAGTGTGTACAAAAATTATAGTAGAGCGACAAACAAAACAGTGTCCAAAACCTCCTATGAAACCTCTTAAACCTTCTTTTCGAGTAAAGGGATTTGGTACCTACTATACTTACAATGTTAAAATAGCAACTTTTGATGTAGCTTTTCTCAGAAAGTACAGCAGTTAGAATTGTCATTATGTATATATATATATTCTGGATTATACTGAAATGAACTTTTAAAATATTCATGTGAACATTTTTTTTTAATTTTTAAAAATAAGCATCTTTGAAATTTAAAAGGATATTTTTTGTGATTAAAATTTCAATAAAATAAATAATTTTACTCATTAAAAAATAGCTCATTTCAGTATAAACTGCAATACGCGAAGCATATATAGACAAAAAATAAAACATATATATACAACAGTAATGCAGAAAAGATGCCTCGTAGTTTGAAAATTTACATTTTGAGTAAAATATATATAAAGTGAAAAAATATTACATAAGAACATTCCAGTTTCATTTGCAACATTTCTTTATTTTTCATATGTTATCTTCTTTTATCCTAATGAACATTTTCTCCTTTTCTTTCTCCTTGTGTTTGTAAATGTGCATATTTTGGACATGTGTCTACATCCAGTTTCAATAAACATTAGCATTTGAATGTATTTGTGCAGTTGTATGGTTCACCATATATGAATATCATATGAATACATCATATATTTGTTTAGTTGTATGGTTTATCCAAATTTTATACAATATTCACAACCAACGCTAAATTTATATAACAAGTTGCCTAGCCTGTTTTGCCTTTCTCACAGTCCAATGAAAGTCTACTTCTACCGTGTTTTATTCAACATGCATGCGAAAAAGTTCAAAGATTATTTTTAAATTAATTATAATATTCGAAACAAAATTATCCAAAAATGTCTGTAGCTTTCATTTAAATCTCATATTTTTTTCTTTCTTGAGTACATTTTACTTTCTTCCTCTACACAGGAATTCTGATGAATGTTTCCTTTCGAAACAGGATTACTTTGACTTTCTCCTTTGAAATAATGAACTTTCCTTTTTCTGTATATTTTCTTTTTAATGTAAAATAAATATGTAACATATTAGTTATATTTTCTATACTCTAATTCCTAGGCAAACATATCTAAGAGGATTTGGAGAATAGACAATATAAATCTATTTCATCATAATACATTTTGCTTCAATTCATTCGTTTTGAATATATTTTTTTTATAATTTTTCAGAAATGTATCAGTTTAGTAATATATCCATATCCATCCCTATTTACTACTTGTTTGTATAAAGGTTTTATATTTAAATGTTAGAAAATTACTTGTTATTACGTTTTCCATCAATTTTTAATATAAAATTGATTATTTAAAGATTAAATGTTTTGAAAACAAATACGTTTTTTGATTTCATTTATTTATTTTGACAAATTTTTTATTAGTTTTTCTATCGTTCCTTTATTCTGAATGTATAATAACTTTTAACTAAAACAACACTAATGGCTTTCATCTGCAACAAACTGAAGAATATATTTCAATTTTTTTTTTTCAAATCCAAACAGTTTAGAACCCATATAACTCCAATTGGTCTTCATAACGTATTTTAATATGTTAAAAAATTCTTATAACATTGTATATTTAATTGTTATTCTAGGCATACATCTGAACAGTTCTGAAAAAAAAATCAAATTATACTGCTTGTTTGAGAAGTTATTTAGAGTTATTTATTTAGAGTTATTTTGAGAAGTTATTTATTTAGATTATTCAACTAATATAATCTCTTACGAATGGGGCTAGTTGTTCTTGGTTATAAAAATCTCTACTTCAAAAAAATTAATTTTATCATGAAGAAAGTCTTATGGAAAGATGTTTTCACTTCACACTTACTGTAAAATTTTTGAAAATTCGTGAAGCTTGCCAAAATGGCTCTTAGAAAAAAAAATGCTACTCAGAAAGGTGTTCACTACATAGAAATGTCTTGCTTAGTAATTTCTCGGAAATTCTTGAAGCTCTATAAAAAAATCGTAAGACGCTTGGTACTTAATAAATGGCTTTTCAGAAAGATCGCCACAATTAAGAGAAGATCTCGCTTAAAAGTTGGAATAAAATTCTTGAAGAACTAAGCGAACAGCTTAGGAAACTAGATGGTCAAGAAAAGATTTCTAAAAAAGAATCGTCCCTATCAAGAAATGGTCTACATTTGAGAGTTTTCTGAATTTCTTGAAGATTTAAAAAGGAGCATAGAAGAATGGGTGGCTAACTTACAATATCTTGTTCTAATGCAACTGGCAATACAGAGACCGTTATTACCGACCGTTATGGAAATACAAAGACCAGCCACAAGGAAGGGCTGTACCACCGTTACTCATTTAGTACTAGCCAGGTAAAACTATCCTTCTACTCGATAGTTGTACCGCGAGTAAAACTATCCATCTTACAATATATTTTTTGACATAATTTTTTCAGTATTAGTTTTTATATATGATAGTTAATAATTTACTTTCCTTTTTAAAAATCTGCTCCATTAACTTGTAAGCGTGTTATATCTTTTTTTAATGATTAAAAAATTTCCTCTAAATTAAAATTTTATCACATTAAGATTTCTTCAGAATTGCTTAACGTGTTGTTATCAGGAGATGTTTAATTTTGAATACTAAGATTCAATGCAATATTTTCCGGATTTATTAAAAATACAAGAAAAATCTTTGCAGCGAAAATTGTAATAGTTTTGTTCATCGTTTTTATTTTCTCGGAAATCTAAACAATTTTTTTTCGTAAAGAATAGTAAGCTAAGCTGTTAAAAGTGTGACTTGAAAAACAATTTCCGCGACAAGTAATAATTTTTTTTTTCATTCTGCACACCCGAAGAGACGAATGTTTTCGACACAATTGTTTTGTCAACATGCCTTTGAAAAATGATTGTCCCCAGTTCGACTCCACGCTTCAGAAAACCTTGCATTTGGATCATTTTTTGTTTCACTCTCTTGCGCGACGCTCTCTTATTTTCTTCTACATTTTCATCCTATTCTTTTAGGCCCGTGACACTTTCCTTCGTAAAGGGTATTTTTCTCCTTTCGATTCAGTTCTTCTTTTATTCATCTGCTTATCTTGTCATGTTCTTTCCCGATTACGACGGAGATACGTCACGCAAATGTGTTTTTTATGTGCCGGCCTTTCTAAGTTTAACTTAGAAGTACGATCAATAAATACTTTGGCATATATGCCACTCACAGCCTGCTGTATTTAACGCATACAGGTCCTTGGAAAGATAAGGCACCGGTATGTGGATTGTAAAGTAGTTTTTTACATGTTCCTCAAACTTGGATATACTTCTGAAAAAGTTTCTGGCTCTGAATGAATAAAAAGATGCTGCTAAGCTGGATGGTGTTTTTGCGTATTGACGGTATTTTAAATTTTCCTTGCATGAATTCCTTTTACTGTATTCAAATGAAAATATGTTTCTGTTTAAAATGAAACAATGTTTTATTATTATTTTTTTTAATCTTGGTAAAATGTATCAGTTTAATTTTTTGTATTTGTCTAAAAGATATTAATGCACATAAAATAAAGTTCTTTTGTTTGTTCATTTTTTCCGTTTTTTTTTCTAACATGTAAAAATTCTGCGTAAATTTTTTTTAATAGTTATTCTGTAAGTAAAACAGAAACTACAGTGTTGTGCAGTTGAATTGTAACTTTATGTAGCTGGGTTGAGATTTGAGACACAGGTTTGAGGATTCACAGCTTTATTGACACACACACATTTAACTTAACTACAGCACACACGTCCATTTAACTCCAATCAATATTTAGCAGATTTAAAGACATATATTTATATGTTATTGGAAAGTTTCCACTTTTAAGCCGAAAATAAAGACACTCAGGTAAGCGCTGGATACGCGAAATATACTTCATCTCGGTGGGATAGTCTATAAACCAACAAATACACAATTATGTGCTAAATATATTTCCTTTCGAGGTGGCTCCAAAATTTTCTATCCTATCAGATTAACATTTTCTTGTAAATTGTTTAAGTTATTATTATTACCAATACATCTTAAGATGTTTAATTACTTTCATTTACATTTTAAAGATTTTCACACCAGACTTTTACACAATTTCATTTGCATTTTAAGATTTTACTAATGCATTTCAATGCAATACTTTTTGGATCTATTAAAGAAACAGGACAAAACTTTGCAGAGAAAATTCTAATGGCTTTATTCATCGTTTTTATTTTTTCTGAAATCTGAAGTGTTTTTTATTCGTAAAGAATAGTAAGATAAGCTGTTAAAAGTGTGAATTGAAAAACAATTTCCGCAACAAGTAATACATTTTTTTTTCATTCTGCACACCCGAAGAGATGAATGTTTTCGACACAATTATTTTGTCAACATGCCTTTGAAAAATGATTGTCCCCCCAGTTCGACTCCGCGCTTCAGAAAACCTTGCATCTGGATAAATTTTTTTTTGTTTCACTCTCTTGCCCAACGCTCTCTTATTTTCTTCTGCATTTCCATCCTATTCTTTTAGGCCCATGACATTTTCCTTCGTAAACGGTTCATTTCTTCTTTTATTCATCTGCTTATCTTGTCTTGTTCTTTCCCGATTACGACGGAGATACGTCACGCAAATGTGTTTTTCATGTGTCGGCCCTTCTAAGTTTAACTTACAAGTACGATCGATAAATACTTTGGCATACAGGCCACTCGCTGACTGGTATTCAACGCATACAGGTCCTGGGAAAGATAAGACACTGGTATGTGGATTGTAAAGTAGCTTTTTATATGTTCTTATAACTTGCATATATACCTGTGAGAGAGTTTCTGGCTCTGAATGAATAAACAATAGTGCTAAACTGGAGCTATTTTTTTATATTGGTGATTCTCTAAATTCTCCGTGCATGAATTCCATTTACTGTATTCAAATGACAATATGTTTTTGTTTGCTGTGAAACAACGTGATATTGTTTTTTATTTTAATCTTCATAGATTGTATCAGTTTATTTTTTCAATTAGTCTCCGAAAATATTCTTGAACATAAAATAAAGTTCTTTTATTTGTGCTTTTTTCCAGTTTATCTTTTTAATATGCAGAAATTTTGCATACATTTTGTTTCATAGCTTTCCTATATATTTTAGAGTGTAAAACGGAAACTGTAGTCTTGTGGGTTGGGCAGCTGGATTGTAACAGGGTGCAGTTAGATTGAGACTTGAGACACTGGTTTGAGAACTCACAGCTTTATTTACATGCGTACAATTAACTACAGACGATATTTAATACTTTTAAAGACATATAACTATGCATTCGTGCAATGATTCGTGCGGGCTTCTATACCGAAAATAATGATACTCAGGTTTGCACTGAATGCGCGAAATATATATATTCCGCGTTTATTAAAAAAACAGGAAGAAACTTTGCTCTGGAAAATTGTAATAGTTTTGTTCGACGTTTTTATTTTCTCTGGATCTAAACTATTGTTTTTTCGAAAAGTATAATAAGCTACGCTGTTAAAAGTGTAAATTGAAAAACAATTTCCGCGACAAATAATACATTTTTTTTCTGAACACCCGAAAAAACAAATGTTTTGACACAATTGTTTTGTCAACATGGCTTTGAAAAATGATTGTCCCGCAGTTCGACTCCGCGCTTCAGAAAACCTTGCATTTGGATCATTTTTTCGTTTCCCTTTCTAGCCCAACGCTCTATTATTTTCTTCTGCATTTCCATCCTATTATTTTAGGCCCGTGACACATTCCTTCGAAAAGGGTTATTTTTCTCCTTTCGATTCAGTTCGTCTTTTATTCGTCTGTTTATCTTGTCTTGTTCTTTCCCGATTACGACGGAGATACGTCACGCAAATGTGTTTTTTATGTGCCGGCCTTTCTAAGTTTAACTTAGAAGTACGATCGATAAATACTTTGGCATATAGGCTACTCACAGCCTGCTGTATTCAACGCATACAGGTCCTAGGGAAGATAAGGCAGCGGTATGTGGATTGTAAAGTAGTTTTTTAAATGTTCTTCAAACTTGGATATACCTCAGAGGGAGTTTCTGGCTCTGAATGAATAAACAGATGGGGCTAAACTGGAGCATTTTTTTTTTTTATAATGACGGTATTTTAAATTTTCCTTGCATGAGCTCCATTTACTATATTCAAATGAAAATATGTTTTTGTTCTTTGTGCGACAATGTGTTATTGTTTTTATTTTAAACTTGATAAAATGCATCAATTTAATTTTTATATTTGTGACGGAAATATTCATGAACACAAAATAGTTCTTTTTTTTTCACTTTATTTATTTTTTTTAATAAGCAGAAGTTTAACAAAAATTTTGTTTCATAGTTATCCTATACATTTTAGCGAGTAAAACTGAAACTGTAACGTTGTGGCTTGTGTAGTTGGATTGTAACTGTGCGTTGTTGTATTGATGTTTGAGACACAGGTATTAGAATTCACAGCTATATTTACACACGTACAATTAACTACTGAAATTATTTAAAACATTTAAAACAAATAATTATACATTAAAGCAAGGACTCTATTTCAATAAAGAAAACAAAGATAATCAGGTATTTTCGGGTGAGAGGTTGTAGGCCAAAAATGCACAGGGTTGTGCTAAATATAATTAATCTCGGTGTGAGGGACCGTAAACTAAACGTTTCTCAACAGAAGAACGTAATTTCGTGGTACTAAACTTTATTTAGAGGTAGGGCTGATTATGCTGCACTTCCTCTCGGGTGAGAGTTGGGAGGCTTACTAACCATTATAGGTATGGGTGGTAATCTTGCACTATATTTTTTTTGCATAATTGTTTCAATGTTAGTTCTTTACATGAAAATTAATAATTTACTTTTCTTTAAATATGAATGTTAATGATTTAAAAGTTCCTTCCAAATTTGTCTATCCTATCACATTAACATTTCTTCAGTATTTTTGTAAGATATTATAATTACCAATAAATTTAGAAGTGTTTTAATCTGAATTCTCCATTTATTTTCCGGATTTATTAAAAATACAGGATAGAACTTTGCTCTAGAAAATTGTAATAGTTTTCTTAATCATTTTTGTTTGCTCTGAAATCTAAACTTTTTTTCGTAAAGAATAGTAAGCTACGCTGTTAAAAGTGTAAATTGAAAAACAATTTCCGCCACATGTAACATATTTTTTTTTCATTCTAAACTATTGAAGAGACGAATGTTTTCGACACAATTGTTTTGTCAACATGCTTTTGAAAAATGATTGTCCCCCAGTTTGACTCAACGCTTCAGAAAACCTTGCATCTTGATCATTTTTTTTTGTTTCACTCTCTTGCCCAACGTTCTCTTATTTTCTTCTGCATTTCCATCCTATTCTTTTAGGCCCGGGACACTTTCCTTCGTAAAGGGGATTTTTCTCCTTTTGATTCAGTTCTTCTTTTATTCATCTGTTTATCGTGTCTTGTTCTTTCCCGATTACGACGGAGATACGTCACGCAAATGTGTTTTTTATGCGTGGGCCCTTCTCAGTTTAACTTAGAAGTACGATCAATAAATACTTAGGTATACAGACCACTCACAGCCTGCTGAATTCAACGCTTACAGGTCCAAGGAAAAATAAGGCACTGGTATGTGGATTGTAAAGTAGTTTTTTACATGTTCCTCAAACATGGATATATCTCTGAGAGAGTTTCTTGCTCTGAATGAATAAATAGATACAGCTAAACTGGAGCTTTACTTTATATTGACGGTTTCTTTAAATTTTCCGCGCATGAATTCCATTTACTGTATTCAAATGAAAATATGTTTCTCTTTAAAATTAAGCAATGTGTTATTATTTTTTTTAATCTTGGTAAAATGTATCAGTTTAATTTTTTTCTATTTGTTTAAAAAATATTCATGCACATAAAATAAAGTTCTTTTGTTTGATCATTTTTTCTGTTTATTTTCTATAACATGTAAATATTCTCCATAATTTTTTTTAATAGTTATTCTATAAATTTTAGCAAGTAAAACGGAACTACAGTGTTGTGCAGTTGGATTGTAACTTTGTGCAGCTGGGTTGAGATTTGAGACACAGGTTTGAGGATTCACAGATTTATCATTTTAACTTAACTTAAAACTTAAACTTAATTACAGCACAACTTTTAACTTAAACTTAAACAACTTTTAACAACTTTTAACTTTTAAAAAACTTTTAACTTAATTACAGCACACATGTCCATTTAACTCCAATCAATATTTAGCAGATTTAAACACATATATTTATATGTTATTGGAAAGTTTCCACTTCTAAGCCGAAAATAAAGACACTCAGGAAAGCGCTGGATACGCGAAATATATTCCTCTCGGTGGGAGAGTCTATAAACCAACACAATTGTGTGCTAAATATATTTCCTCTCGAGGTGGCCCTAAATTTTTCTATCTTATCAGATTAACATTTTCTTGTAAATTTTTTAAGTTATTATTATTACCAATACATTTTAATATGTTTAATTACTTTTATTTACATTTTAAAGATTTTCGCACCAGACTTTTATACAATTTCATTTGCATTTTAAGATTTTACTAATGCATTTCAATGAAATACTTTTTGGATCTATTAAAGAAACAGGACAAAACTTTGCAGCGAAAATTCTAATAGTTTTATTCATCGTTTTTATTTTCTCTGAAATCTGAACAATTTTTTCTTCGCAAAGAATAGTAAGCTAAGCTGTTAAAAGTGTGAATTGAAAAACAATTTCCGCGACAAGTAATACATTTTTTTTTCATTCTGCACGCCCGAAGAGATGAATGTTTTCGACACAATTGTTTTGTCAACATGCCTTTGAAAAAGGATTGTCCCCCCAGTTCGATTCCGCGCTTCAGAAAAACTTGCAGTTGGATCATTTTTTGTTTCACTCTCTAGCCCGACGCTCTCTTATTTTCTTCTGCATTTCCATCCTATTCTTTTAGGCCCGTGACACTTTCCTTCGTAAAGGCTATTTTTCTCCTTTCGATTCAGCTCTTCTTTTATTCATCTGTTTATCTTGTCTTGTTCTTTCCCGATTACGACGGAGATACGTCACGCAAATGTGTTTTTTATGTGCCGGCCTTTCTAAGTTTAACTTAGTAGTACGATCAATAAATACTTTGGCATACAGGCCACTCGCAGCCTGGTATTCAACGTATACAGGTCCTGGGAAAGATAAGACACCGGTATGTGGATTGTAAAGTAGTTTTTTAAATGTTCTTCAAACTTGGATATACCTCAGAGGGAGTTTCTGGCTCTGAATGAATAAGCAGATGGGGCTAAACTGGAGCATTTTTTTTTTTATAATGACGGTATTTTAAATTTTCCTTGCATGAGCTCCATTTACTGTATTCAAATGAAAATATGTTTTTGTTCTTTGTGCGACAATGTGTTATTGTTTTTATTTTAAACTTGATAAAACGCATCAATTTAATTTTTATATTTGTGACGGAAATATTCATGAACACAAAATAGTTCTTTTTTTTTTTCACTTTATTTATTTTTTTAATAAGCTGAAGTTTAGCACAAATTTTGTTTCATAGTCATCCTATACATTTTAGCGAGTAAAACTGAAACTGTAACGTTGTGGCTTGTGTAGTTGGATTGTAACTGTGCGTTGTTGTATTGATGTTTGAGACACAGGTATTAGAATTCACAGCTATATTTATACGCGTAGAGTTAACTACTGAAGATATTTAAAACTTTTAAAACAAATAATTATACATTAAAGCAAGGACTCTATTTCAATACCGAAAATAAAGATACTGAGTTATTTTAGGGTGAGAGTTTGTAGGCCAAAAATGCACAGGGTTGTGCTAAATATAACTCCTCTCGGAGTGAGAGACTGTAAACTAAACGTTTCTCAACAGAAGTACGTAATTGCGTGGTACTAAACTTTATTTAGAGGTAGGGCTGATTATGCTGCACTTCCTCTCGGGAGAGAGTTAGGAGGCTACTAAACTTTATAGGTGTGGGTGGTTATCTTGCAATATAACTTTTTCCAAAAATTTTTCAATGTTAGTTCTTTACATGAAAATTAATAATTTACTTTTCTTTAAATATGAGCTCCATTAACTTGTAAACATGCTTTACATCTTATGATTTAAAAGTTCCGTCCAAATTTGTCTATCCTATCACCTTAACATTTCTTCAGTATTTTTTGTAAGATATTATAATTACCAATAAATTTAGAAGTTTTTTAATCTGAGTTCTCCATTTATTTTCCGGATTTATTAAAAATACAGGATATAACTTTGCTCTAGAAAATTGTAATAGTTTTCTTAATCATTTTTGTTTGCTCTGAAATCTAAACTTTTTTTCGTAAAGAATAGTAAGCTACGCTGTTAAAAGTGTAAATTGAAAAACAATTTCCGCCACATGTAACATATTTTTTTTCATTCTAAACTGTCGAAGAGACGAATGTTTTCGACAAAATTGTTTTGTCAACATGCCTTTGAAAAATGATTGTCCCCAGTACGGCTCCACGCTGGAGAAAACCTTGCATTTGGATCATTTTTTTGTTTCACTTTCTTACCCAACGCTCTCTTATTTTCTTCTGCATTTCCATCCTCTTCTTTTAGACCCGCGACACTTTCCTTCGTAAAGGGCATTTTTCTCCTTTCGATTTAGTTCTTCTTTTATTCATCTGTTTATCTTGTCTTGTTCTTTCCCGATTACGACGGAGATACGTCACGCAAATGTGTTTTTTATGTGTCGAACCTTCTAAGTTTCACTTAGAAGTACGATCAATAAATACTTTGGCATATAGGCCACTCACAGGATTCAATGCATACAGATCCTAGGAAAGATAAGGCACCTGTATGTGAATTGTAAAGTAGTTTTTTTATATGTTCTTCAAACTTGGATATAACTCCGAGAGAGTTTCTTGTTCTGAATGAATAAACAGATACTGCTAAACTGGGGCCTTCTTTTTATATTGTCGGCTTTTTAAATTTTCCTTCCATTAATCCCATTTACTGTATTCAAATGAAAATATTTTTTTGTTTGTTGTGAAGCAATGTGTTATTTTTTTTTTTTTTTTTTTTTTTTTTTTTTTAATCTTGACAAAATGTATCAGTTTAATTTTTATATTTGTCTACGAAAATATTGTTGAACATAAAATAAAGTTCTGTTTTTTTTAGTTTATTTTTTTAACAAACAGAAATTTTGTTTAGTAGTTATCCTATACATTTTTGCATGTAAAACTGAAACTATAGTGTTGTGGATTGTTCAACAGGATTGTTAATGGGTTTGGTTGGGTTGAGACTTGAGACGCAGGTTTGACAATTTACAGCTTTATTTACGCACGTACAATTAACTACAGACAATAATTAATACTTTTAAAGACATATAATCATACATTCGTGCAAGGATCTTACTTCTATACTGAAAATTAAGATACTCAGGTACACACTGGATGCGCGAAATATATACATTTTGGGTTTATTAAAAAAGCAGGAAAAAACTTTGATACGGAAATTGTGATAGCTTTGCTCACCGTTTTTATTTCTCCGTCATCTAAACATTTTTTCCATAAAGAATAATATGCTAAACTGTTAAAAGTGTGAATTGAAAAACAATTTCCGCGACAAGTAATATTTTTTTAGTCCTTGTGCACACCAAGAGAGACGAATGTTTTCGACACAATTGTTTTGTCAACATGCCTTTGAAAAATGATTGTCCCCCAGTTCAACTCCACGCTTCAGAAAACCTTGAATTTGGATCATTTTTGTTTTGTTTCACTCTCTTGCCCAACGCTCTCTTAGTATTTTCTTCTACATTTAAATCCTATTCTTTTAGGCCCGTGACACTTTCCTTCGCAAAGGGTATTTTTCTCCTTTCGATTCAGTTCTTCTTTTATTCATCTGTTTATCTTGTCTTGTTCTTTCCCGATTACGACGGAGATACGTCACGCAAATGTGTGTTTTTATGTGTCGGCCCTGCTAGGTTTAACTTAGAAGTACGACCAATAAATACTTTGGCATACAGGCCACTCACAGCCTGCTGTATTCTACGTATACCGGTCCTAGGAAAGATAAGGCGCCGGTATGGGGATTGTAAAGTAGTTTTTTTTTGTTTTTGAAACTTGGATATACCTCAGAGAGAGTTTCTTGCTCTGAATGAATAAGAAGAAACTGCTAAATGGGAACTTTTTTTATATTGACGGTTCTTAAAATTTCCCTTACATGAATTCCGTTTACTGCATTCGAATGAAAATATGTTTTTGTTCTTTGTGATACAATGTGTTATTGTTTTTTATTTTAATTTTGATAAAATATATTAGTTTAATTTTATATTTGTCTACGAAAATATTTTTGAACAAAAAATAAAGTTATTTTGTTTGTTCGTTTTTTCCGTTTATTTTTTAAGGTGTAAAAAGTTGGCATAAATTTGATTTAATAGTTATCATATACATTTTAGCAAGTGAAACTGTTGTGTTGTTTGTTGTGCAGATGGATTGTAACTTAATGTGGTTGTTTGTAAATGAGTGTGGTTGGGTTGAGACTTGAGAGTGTTTGAGAATTCACAGCTTTATTTACACACGTACAATTAACTACAGACAATATTTAATACTTTTGAAGTCAGATAATTATACATTCGCGGAAGGATTCTACTTCTATACCGAAAACAAAGATACTCAGGTACGCACTGTATGCGCGAAAAATATATTTTATGTTTATCTAAAAATCAGGAAGAAACTTTGCTCTGGAAAATTGTAATAGTTTTGTTCATCGTTTTTATTTTCTCTGCATCTAAACTTTTTTTTTTCCGTAAAGAATAATAAGCTAAGCTGTTAAAAGTGTGAATTGAAAAACAATTTCCGCGACAAGTAATACATTTTTTTTTCTAAACACCCAAAGAGACGAATGTTTTCGACACAATTGTTTTGTCAACATGCCTTTGAAAAATGATTGTCCCCTAGTTCGACTCCACGCTTCAGAAAACCTTGCATTTGGATCCTTTTTTTGTTTCACTCTCTTGCTCGACGCTCTCTTATTTTCTTTTGCATTTCCATCCTATTCTTTTAGGCCCGTGACACTTTCCTTCGTAAAGGGTATTTTTCTCCTTTCGATTCAGTTCTTCTTTTATTCATCTGCTTATCTTGTCTTGTTCTTTCCCGATTACGACGGAGATACGTCACGCAAATGTGTTTTTCATGCGTTGGCCCTTCCAAGTTTAACTTAGAAGTACGATCGATAAATACTTTGGCATATAGGCCATTCACAGCCTTCTGTATTCAACGCATACAGGTGCTAGGAAAGATAAGGCACCCGTATGAGGAATGTAAAATAGTTTTTTTTATATGTTCTTCAAGCGTTTATATACCTCTGAGAGGGTTTCTTGCTTTGAATGAATAAACAGATACTGCTAAACAGGCTGGGTGTTTTTTTATATTAAAGGTTTTTTAAATTTCCCTTGCAGAAATTCTCTTTACTGCATTCAGATGATAATATGTTTTGGTTTGTTGTGATACAATGTATTACTGTTTTTTTATTTTAATCTTGATAAAACGTATAAGTTTAATTTTTATATTTGTCTCCGGAAATATTCATGAAAGCAAAATATAGTTTTTTTTTCTTCAGTTTATTTTTTTCAAACATACAGGAATTGTATATAAATTTTGTTTAAGATTTATCGTATATATTTAGCAAGTAAAACTGAAACTGTAGTGTTGCTGGTTGTGCAGATTTATTGTAACTGGATGTGTTTGGGTTGAGATTTGAGACAGAGGTTTCAGAACTCACAGCTTTATTTACAAACATACAATTAAGTACAGACAATATTTAATAGTTTTAAAGACATATAACCATTCATTCGTGAAAGTAATCTACTTCTTTACCGAAAATAAAGATACTCAGGTACGCACAGGATGCGCGAAATATATATTCCAGGTTTATTAAAAAAAATATGAAGAAACTTTGCTACCAAAATTATAATAGTTTTGTTCATCGTTTTTATCTTCTCTGAATCTAAACTGTTTTTCGTAAAGAATAGTAAGCTAAGCTGTTAAAAGTGTGAATTGAAAAACAATTTCCGCGACAAGTAATAATTTTTTTTTCATTCTGAACACCAAAAGAGACGAATTTTTTTTGACACAATTGTTTTGTCAACATGCCTTTGAAAAATGATTGTCCCCAGTTCGACTCCACGCTTCAGAAAACCTTGCATTTGGATCATTTTTTTGTTTCACTTTCTTGCCAAACGCTCTCTTAGTATTTTCTTCTGCATTTCCATCCTATTCTTTTAGGCCCGTTCTTTACGCACTTTCCTTCGTAAAGGGTATTTTTCTCCTTTCGATTTAGCTCTTCTTTTATTCATCTGTTTATCTTGTCTTGTTCTTTCCCGATTACGACAGAGATACGTCAACGCAAATGAGTTTTCTATGTGTCTTCTCTTCTAAGTTTAACTTAGAAGTACGATCAATAAATACTTTGGCATACAGGCCACTCGCAGCCTGCTGAATTCAACACATACAGGTCCCAGGAAAGATAAGGCACAGCTATAGGGACTGTAAAGTAGTTTTTTATATCTTCTTCAAACTTGGATATACCTCAGAGAGAGTTTCTTGCTCTGAATGAATAAACAGATACTGCTAAACTGTTTTTTTTTTTTTTTTTTATATTGACGGTTCTTTAAATTTTCCTTGTACGAATTCCATTTACTGTATTTATATGAAAATATGTTTTTTTTTGAAGTGAAACAATGTGTTATTTTTTTTTTATTTTAACCTTCATAAAATGTATCAGTTTAATTTTCTCTATTTGTCTCAGATATATTCATGAACACAAAATTTTAGAACATATATTTTTTTTTTAGTTTATTTTTTTAACATGCATACATTTTGTTTAGTAGTCATCCTATACATTTTGAGAAGTAAAACTTATACTGCCCTATTGTGGGTTGTGCAGCTAGATTTTAAATGGTCGTGGTTGGGTTGAGACTTGAAACACAAGTTTGTGAACTCAAAGAGGAATTTACACACATACAATTACATTTAGACAATATTTAACACATTTAAAGACATACAATTATACATTCGTGGAAAGACTCTACTTCTATGTCGAAAATAAAGATACTCAAGTACACGCTGGATGCGCGAAATATATATGCTTCCTCTACCTGTGAGATTCTGTTGGACTACAAATACACAGTGCTAAATATATTTCTCCTCGATGTGAGATACTGTAAACTAACGTTTCTTAATAGAAGCACGCGATTGTGCTGTACTAAATGTTTGTCAACAGAAGCACGTGATTGCGCTGTACTAAATGTTCTCAACAGTAGCGCGTGATTGTGCTGTACCAAACGTTTCTCAACAGAAGCACATGATTGCGCTGTACTAAACGTCTCTCAATAGAAGCACGTGATTGTGCTGTACTAAATGTTCTCAACAGAAGCACGGGATTGTGTTGTACTAAACGTTTCTTAGCGGCAGCGCTGGTTTTCTTGTACTTCTTCTCGGGTGAGAGTCTAGAGGTTTATTGACCATTAGAGTAATGAGTGTATATCTTATAATATATTTTTTGCATAATTATTTCAGTTTTAATTCTTATATACGATAATTAATAATTTACTGTTCTTTAAATATATGCTCCATTAGCTTGTAAGCATGCTTTATATATTATAATTAAAAAGTTCCTTCCAAATTATATCTATTCTATCATATTAACAATTGTTCAATATTTTTGTAAGATATTACAATGACCAACACATTTAGCAGATGTTAAATTCTGAGTATTCCATTTCAATGAAATATTTTTCAGGTTTATTAGAAAACAAGAAGCAAAATTTAACCGAAAATTATAATAGTTTTGTTCATCGTTTTTAACTTCTCTACATCTAAACTATTTTTTTTTGTAAAGAAGAGTAAGCTAAGGTGTTAAAATTGTGAATTGAAAAACAATTTTCGAGACAAGTAATACATGTTTTTATTCTGCATACACTGAGAGACGAATGTCTTGACACAATTGTTTTGTCAACATGTAGACAAAGACACATAATTATACATCCGTAGAAGGATTCTACTTCTATACCGAAAATAAAGATACTCGGTACACACTGGATGCGCGAAATATATATATATATTCCGGGTTTATTAAAAAAAACAAGAAGAAACTTTACAGCGAAAATTGTAATAGTTTTGTTTTTTGTTTTATTTTCACTGAATCTAAACTATTTTTTTTCATGAAGAATAATAAGCTAAGTTGCTAAAAGTGTGAATTGAAAAACAATTTCCGCGACAAGTAATACATTTTTTTTTCATTCAGCACACCCGAAGAGACGAATGTTTTCGACACAATTGTTTTGTAAACATGCCATTGAAAAATGATTGTCCCCCAGTTCGAGTCCATGCTTCAGAAAACCTTGCATTTGGATCATTTTTTTGTTTCACTCTCTTGCCCAACGCTCTCTTATTTTCATCTGCATTTCCATCCTATTCTTTTAGGTCCTTTACTTTCTTCGTAAAGGGTATTTTTCTCCTTTCGATTCAGTTCTTCTTTTATTCATCTGTTTATCTTGTCTTGTTCTTTCCCGATTACGACGGAGATACGTCACGCAAATGTGTTTTTTATGTGTAAGCCTTTCTAAGTTTAACTTAGAAGTACGATCAATAAATACTTTGGCATACAGGCCACTCACTGCCTGGTGAATTCGACGCATACAGGTCCTAGGGAAGATAAGGCAGCGGTATGTGGATTGTAAAGTAGTTTTTTATATGTTCTTCAAACTTGGATATACCTCAGAGAGAGTTTCTTGCTCTGAATGAATAAATAGGTAGTGCTAAACTGGAGCTTTTTTTTATATTGACGGTTCTGTAAATTTTCCTTGCATGAATTCCATTTACTGCATTCAAATGAAATATGTTTTTGTTCATTTTGTTACAACGTGTTATTGTCTTTTATTTTAAATTTGATAAAGTGTATCAGTTTGATTTTTCTATTTGTGGCATTAGAAAACAAATTCTATTTCTTTTGTAAATATTCATGAACACAAAGAGTTCTTTTTTTTTTATTTTTTTTAAACATGTAGAAATTTTGCATAAATTTCGTTTAACAGTAATCATATACATTTTAGCAAGTAAAACTGAAACTATAGGGTAGTGAGTTTGGATGGGTTGAAACTTAAGACACAGGGTTGAGAACTCACTGCTTTATTGACACACGCACATTTAACTTAATTACAGCACACCTGTACATTTAACTACAGTCAATATTTAGCACATATAAAGACATACAATTATAAGGTAGGGGAAGGTTTCCATTTCAAAGCTGATGATAAAGACACTCTGGTAAGCGCTGGAAGCGCGAAATATACTTCCTCTCCGTGTGAGAGTCTGTAAGCCAACAAATACACATTGATGTGCTAAATATATTTCCTCTCGTGGTGACTCTCAATTTGATTAAAATCTTATCAATCTAACATTTCTTCAGAATTCTTTGGGTTATTGTTATTGGAATATGTTTTAAGAAGTTTAATTACTTTCATTTACATTTTAAAGATTTTCACACAAAATTTTTACACATTTTCAATTGCCTTTTAGGATTTTACTAAATTACTGAGTACAGCATTTCAATTAAAATATTTTTTGGGTCTATTAAAAATACAGGAAAAAACTTCGCTCTGGAAAATTGCAATAATTTTTTCATCGTTTTTTATTTTCTCTGAATCTAAACTATTTTTTTCGTAAAGAATAGTAAGCTAAGCTGTTAAAAGTGGGAATTGAAAACCCTTTCACACCCCTGCACACCCTTTCCGAGAGACGAATGTTTTCGACACAATTGTTTTGTCAACATGTCTTTGAAAAATGATTGTCCCCTAGTTCGACTCCACGCTTCAGAAAACCTTGCATTTGGATCCTTTTTTTGTTTCACTCTCTTGCTCGACGCTCTCTTATTTTCTTTTGCATTTCCATCCTATTCTTTTAGGCCCGTGACACTTTCCTTCGTAAAGGGTATTTTTTCTCCTTTCGCTTCAGTTCTTCTTTTATTCATCTGTTTATCTTGTCTTGTTCTTTCCCGATTGCGACGTAGGATACGTCACGCAAATGTGCTTTTTATGTGTCGGCCCTTCTAAGTTTAACTTAGAAGTATGATCAATAAATACTTTGGCAGTACATACAGGCAATAAATACATACAGGCCACTCGCAGCTTGGTGAATTCAACGCATACAAGTCCTGGGAAAGATAAAGCACCGGCATGTGGATTGTAAAGCAGTTTTTTTATATGTTTTTCAAACTGGGATATACTTCAGAGTGAGTTTCTTGTTCTGAATGAATAAGCAGATACTGCTAAACCGGAGCTTTTTTTTTATATTGACTGTATTTTAAATGTTTCTGGCATGAATTCCATTTACTGTATCCAAATGAAAATATGTTATTGTTTGTTGTGATACAATAAGTTATTGTCTCGTGGGTTGTGCAGCTGGATTGTAACTGAAATTTTTTGGGTTGAGACTTCAGAACTTACAGCGTTATTTATACACGCACTAACAGCTAACGATTAACTACATACAATATTTAATACATTTAAAGACATATAGTTAAACATACGTGGAAGGATACTACTTCTATGTCGAAAATAATGATACTTAGGTATGCGCTGGATTCGCAAAATATACTACCTCTCCGAGTGAGAGTCTGTGAGCCTACAAATACACAGGTGTATGCTAAATAAATTTCCGCTTGGGGTGAGAAACTGTAAATTAACGTTTCTCAACAGAAGCACGTGATTTCGCTGTACTAAGCGTTTCTCAGCGGCAGCGCTGGTTGTGTTGTACCTCCTCTCGGGCGGGAGTCCAGAGGCTTACAGACCATTAGAAGAATGGGTGGTTATCTTGCAATATATTTTATGCATAATTATTTCTGTGTTAGTTCTTATGTATGTAATTAATAATTAAGTTTTCTTTATATATAAGCTCCATTACCTGCTAATCATGATTTACTAACTGCTCCATTAACTGCTAATCATCTTTCGACAAAAAAGTTCCCTCCAAATTTGTCGATAACATTTCTTCAGTAATTTTGTATGATATTACATTTACCAACACATTTAGATGTTTAATTCTGAGTACACCATTTCAATGAAATAAAAAATAATAAATAGAAAATAATAAATAAAAAATAATAAATATTTGTTTTTGATCCTCTTTGTATCTAAAGCAATCTGAATCGTAATAATTATACTTTTTCGGGCAATATACAATTTCTAAAAGCAATAATAATTAAGTTACATTTCAATTTATACTGTGTAATGTTTCATTTTAAGTAGGAAATTTTTGTTTTAAAAGCTGTCACAGTACGAAACATTAAACACTCGTAAATTGTCCAACAAGTAATTTTCCCTTTATTTTCTATTTATTTTAAGTAAACAATTTGTATTATTTAACAAGTTCGAATAAAAAAGACTATTTTGCAATAAAAGTACAAAAAAAAAAATTGACTAAATGTTTTCGTCGTATAAAAGCTATTTTCTTTTTCTTTTTCATTTCCTTCCTATGAATTCTACTCTAAAAATAAAATACTAAGAAATTTTTTATTAAAGAATTTTTTTACATTCAATTACCTTTTATTTTTCCGCTATACAGGTTAAAATTACCGTCGACATTTAATTTAAAATTGCTCTTACAAATAAATTGGGTAGCGAAGTATTTCTAATTATAAGAAAAAAAAAATCTTAAAAATATTCTTTCAATGATTGGAAATAGCCGAAATTATTTTCGACATCAAGATTTAATTAAAATTTTCAATTGCAATTTATTTGCACAGATTAGATTTTTAGTTCTTATTATTACATAGAAATTAAATTTTACGTAACAAGTTTCGTTTATTAAATTGATCAGTATTTCAAGTTCAAACATAAAAAAAATGGTTGAGGTAAGTATGTTAATATCATTAAAATAATCGCGAAAATAAAATAAAATTAATACATTTGTTAGCGCAATTAAAATTACATTTTACAGATTGGAATTTTTGTTTGAATAAGTTGATTTTTTTCATTTTAAAATCTAAAATGCATAAGCATTTTAAAATCTTAAATACATAAGCTACATAATTTAATAAGCTAAATTATTAGTGAGAAACGATTTAACATTGAACAATTATTAATCAGCACACGTATAAATGAGCCCGACTCGTGGTTCAGTGGCCACGTACGGCGCTAGTGAGCATTAGGGTTGAATTTCCATCCGCTGGTGGCTTTATTGTAGACACTTTCAGAAAACAAGAAGACTCGGTGGCATTTGTGATGTTCAGCATCTTGCCTCGTTAGTCGGACTACCTGGTGGGAAATTTGCTTTTTTTTTCTCCTATGCGATACGCTAATTCGAATAGTGCCCCCTAAAAGTTCTCCCGGAAAGCACTGTCCTCCTACTTCAAAGACATGGAGACAAATCAGATTTTACCTATGGGTGCTCCATCCCAACAGAAGCTGTCCCCTTCACCTCCATCCATAAGTAGACTATTCATGGGATGTCCGTCCGCACTGTAGGATACTGAGGATTAGTCACCACTCATTATAAGGGCTCAACTCAATTAGCAGTGAAAAAGTACAATAAATTGTAATTTAGTTACAATACAACAAATATGTTTAACTCAAGTTCCTAACAAATTTGAATTGAAATAAAAAAAAAATTGAATTTTTAAGATGCTCGATTTTTTTAACATTTTTTTTTCTAATTGGCCATGTATCTTCAAGTCGTAACTGCTGCAGAACGAATGATTAAAGGCGTTGTTTTAATTATTTATTTATTTTTGTTATTGGTCTCAAATATTTTTATTTAGTTGCTGTTAAAATTATTTTAATTTTATCTAGATCATTTTTAAGCACACTAGATATTTCTTATTGAATATAATAAATATTTTTTTATTTTATCATCTTTGCATCTAATGTATTTTTTTGGACAATATATACGTTTTAAATGTAATAATTCCGTTATATTTCAATTTATACTGTGTAACGTTTTATCTTAAATAAAAAAAATTCTTCTTCTAAAAGCTATAGTACTACGAAACATTTAACACTCTTAAATTGTCCAACAAGTAATTATCCCTTTATTTTCTATTTATTTTAAGTAAACAATTTGTATTATTTAACAAGTTCGAATAAAAAAGACTATTTTGCAATAAAAGAATGAAAGGACAAAAAAAATTGACTAAATGTTTTCGTCGTATAAAAGCTAATTTTTTTTTCTGTTTCACTTCCTTTCTATGAATTCTAGTCTAAAAATAAAATACTAAGAAGTTTTTTTATTAAAGAATTATTTTTACATTACACCTTTAAATTACCGTCGACATTTTTAAAATTGGTCTTACAAATAGCACAGATAGCGAAGTATTTCTAATTATAAGAAGAAAAAAAATTCTTTAAAATATTCTGTCAATGATTGGAAATTATTTTCGACACCAGGATTTAATTAAAATTTTCAGTTGCAATTTATTTGCGCAAATTAGATTTTATTTTAACTCTTATTATACATAGAAATTAAATTTCACGTAATAAGTTTCGTTTATTAAATTGATCACTGTTTTAAGTTCACACATAAAAAAAATGATTGAGGAAAGTATGTTAATATCATTTTTATTATTAAAAAAATTCGCGAAAATGAAATAAAATTAATAGATTGGTTAGCTTAGATATAATTAAAATTATATTTTACAGTTTGCAATTTTTGTTTGAGATTGATTTTTTTTTGGTTTGATTTTTTTTTTCATTTTAAAATCGTAAAAGCAATGGTTAATAAGCTAAATTATTAGTGAGGAATGTTTTAACATCGAACAATTAGTGGTCAGCATAAATATGGTTGAGGTTCATTCCGTTTGCAGCTTTGTTGCAGACATTATTTCAAAAAACGAGAAGATTCGATGGCATTTGTGATGTTAAGCATATTGCCTCAATAGTCGGACTACCTTGTGGGAGTTTCTATGGTTTTCTCTCATACAATTGGCAAATAATTACGGGATAATTACGAAATAGTTCCCCTTAAAAGACCTCCCGGAAGGCAGTTCCTTCCTTGACTTAAGGGGAACTATTTCGTCAGTTAACTCAAATTATGTATATTTCCGTCAGTTATAATATAATAATTATTATAACTCAACTTCCTAACAAATTTGAATTGAAATAAAAAATAGAATTTTTTTAGCTACTGGAATTTAATTTATAACTATACAGTTTAATTTAATTTTAACTAATTATACCTATACTACTGAAAATAGAATTAAGAAATCTAATGTAGTATACACTTGAAATTAGTATTTAATCTTTAAATATCCATATTAAAATTCATTAGATTAGATTTTAATTTAATCTATGAAATATATTAGATTAGCTTTTAATTTAACCTATGAAATATATTAGATTAGATTTTAATATAACCTACAAAATAAATTAGATTAGGTTTTAATTTCACCTATGAAGCAAATTAGATTAGATTTTAATTTAACCCTTGAATTAAATTAGATACATTTTAATTTAACCTATGAAACAAATTAATTACATTTTAATTTAATTTCTGGAAAAAATTGAATACGATTTTAATTTAAGCTATGAAACAAATTAGATTAGATTTTAATCTAACCAATAAAACAAATTAGATTAGATAGTAATTTAACGTATGAAATAAATTCGTAATCGAATTTATTTCATTTAAAATCTCTGATTTTAATTTAACCTTTGAAACAAATTAGATTAGATTTTAATTTAATCTTTGAAACAAATTACATTAGCTATTAATTTAACCTATGAAACAGATTACATTAGCTTTTAATTTAACCTATGAAACAAATTAGATTCAACTTCAATTTAACAAATGAAACAATTCGATTCGATTAGATTTTAATTTAACCTATAAAATAAATTAGAATATATTTTAATTTAACCTATGAAGCAATTAGATTAGATCAAATTATTAAAAAATACACTTTCTTAACACATGGGTGGAATTTTAACAATTCATAAAATTTTTATTCATTTCATTGACTTGTGTGTAAGTGATGTTTTTCCTTTCTTAGTTCCAGTGAAGAAAGTGACCATCCGAGGCCGTGACAATGGGACATTTTCCGGATTAATTGGTCCTTTCACCGAAGGAGACAGCCTGGTGCTGATTTGTGAAGCCAGAGGAGGTAATCCCCATTATTTATCTGTGGTTACTTTCAACAAGGACTAGTGTCAATTACTGGTTTGCTTTTTTATTTCTTTATATAAACTCGTACTGGAGAATTGAATTTTGGTTGGGGAGACATTTAACGAAGAAAACAAATTCAATGCTTCATCTTTTTTTTTATGTAATTGCCTATGGATACAGATATAAAATGCTAAGCTGGTAAAGTAAGATTTACAAATTTATAATAAATGAAATTAATTTTTGAAGCTATAGGAAGTAATACTCATTAGTCCAATCAAATTAGCAATAATCATTAGTTTTAACAAGAACTTGTAAATTTTATTGTTTCTAAGCAAACATTTAACGAAGAAAACAAATTTAATTTTTCATCTTTTTTTTATATATTTGTCTGTGGATATATATATATATAAAATGCTAAACTCCTAAAATATGATTTACACATTCATAATAAATGAAACTAATTTTTGAAGCTATAGGGAACAATACTCATTAGACTTTTAACAAGAACTTGCAAATTGTATTGTTTCTAGGCAGACATTTAACGAAAAAAACAAATTTAATTTTTCATCTTTTTTTATATCTTTGTCTGTGGATATAGATATAAAATGCTAAGCTGCTAAGTAAGATTTGCAAATTCATAATAAATATTGATTTTTGAAGCTATAGGAAGCAATACTCATTAGTTTTTTTAACAAGAACTTGTAAAATTTATTGTTTCTTTTCATTTTCCTAAAGCAAAATGCCTGTTTTTAGTTAAGGCAAATATAAAAAGAATATATTTAATTATAATAAATAAATATTATATACTCCATTCAAAAACCTTTTCTTTCTAAGTATTTATTCTTAAAAATTAAAGAAATACAAAAAACATTAAAGTAATATTAGTATTGAAATCTAATCTTTTTGTTTACAAAAATAAGTTAATAAAATAATAAATAATTATATTTCGAAGTAATAATAAAAAGTTAGAAATGTAATGAAAGATAGAAATATAATTATTTACTATCACCATAATTATAATTTTATCTTTTATTTCCAATTCTATTTCGAAATCTGGAGATATTTTATTATTTATCATTGCTTTTGTTTTACAAAATTTCGGGAAAAAACTCTATAATGTTTTTGCGTATTTTTTTGATAGATTTTAATAAGTAAAGGTGATTTGAAACCAACGGAAAAAATCTATATCTAGACCAATAAAATTATGAATTCGATTAACGTTTTGATCAGAGTTTAATTTTATATTTGAAACGAATGTTTGATTAAATTATTAAAAAAAAAATATTATAATTTTATTATTATTCTAATATTTAATATTTTTATTATAATTCTAGTTACATTTACTCATTTAATTATATGATGGTTATTGAATTGTTTCTTTCTTGTAGCATTTTCAGAAAGAAAAAAATTTATAACAATTAATAATATTTTTAGCAAAATATTTATTTATTTAAAATAAAAACTTTTCATTTTAAATGATTCATCCTCATTTAAAAAAGATAAAAAATTTATTTTTCTAAGTATTCACTAGATAAGAACATATATAAATGTATAAAATATTAACATCAATAATTTTTTCCTTGCAATTCTTTCATTGCAGTTTATAATACATTTAGATGCAGTTTATGACATATTTAGATAGTCATTTTAATCTGAAATGTTTCGAAAGTTAAGCATAGGTGATACAAAATATCTTTTTTCTTGAATAATTTTTCTTTTATGCAAATATTGTGAGGAATCATGTCGAAAAAAAAATAGCAAGAGATCTTTTAAGTGCTAGATAATTCCATTGATATTAAACATAAATCAAACTGTTTCATTTTTTTACGTCAAGTATGATTTATGATGCTATATTGATGACAATCTTTTATTGAAAGTTTTCACGGGAAATTTTTTCAAACCTTATTTTACTTTCAATCGATGCGTGAATATATCGTTTCAGCATCATTATGTTTCTTTTATTTGCTTAAATATTGCAAGTGATACATATAATATCGATATGTAATTATATCGATTATTTCTCGTGGCGTTGTTCTTTCTATTTAGGAAGTAATTTTCGTCACTTGTATTGCAGTAATTGCTGCCTAATTAAACAAGCATATGACATAGATAAACTAGAATGATTTTTTATCAAACAGATAATTAGCAGACATTGAAAAAAAAGGAATATATTGAAAATATGAAAAAAGACCAGTAAATCAATGAAAAAAAATGGAAGCAATATTTAATTTAAATTTTAAATGTTTATTTAAATTTATTTAATTTAAATTTTAAATGTTTAGTTACTTTGAAAATTCATACAAATAATTAACTTATTTACTTTATTAAAACCTTTTTTAAAATTGCAGCGTTGCGGGTTGTGTAGCTGGATTATAACTGGGTGTGGCTGGATTGAGACACAGGCTTGAGAACTCACAGCTTTATTTACACACGCAGAAACATCACACTCTACAATTAACTACAGACAATATTTAACACATTTAAAGACATAATTATAGATCCGCCAAAGGATTTCACGAATAAGTCGAAAACAAAGATACCCAGGTATGCGCTGAATGCGCGAAATATATTTCTTCTCCTGGTGAGAGTCTGCAGGCCAACTAATATTCAAGATTGCGTTAAATATATTTCCTCTCGGGATAAGACACCACAAACTAAATGTTAGTCAACAGATGCTCTTGATTGCGCTGTACTAAAAGTTTCTCAGCGGCAGCGTGCTGTACTTCCTTTCCGGTTAAAGTCTCAAGACCTATTGACCATTTCTCCAGAATGCCACAGGGCGCACTTTTGTAGTGCATAAGAGGAAGCACGGCTACGAAAGTAAATAGGAGAAAATCCTTTTTAATAAATTGAATTAACTTACATTGTTTGAAAGATCAAAATTTATTGAGATTCAAGTACATTTTTCAAACACTAATTTTCATTAAAAAAGGCTACACCGTTCTTAATTATATTATTAATTTTAAGTCATTAAAAAATACCTAATTAATACTTAATATACAGGCAATTAATTGCTCGCTCCGAATTTTAAATAGCTTCAAATCAGTCTACGCCGGTTTCCTCAGTTATTTAAAAAGCTTTACGATTATAACTACTAATATAATTTGAAAGCAGATACAATTATAATAAAAAAACATAATTAATTTATCATGTTTATAAATTTAAAATATTTACGAAATGATATATTAAATATTGTCATCTTCAGTCGACGATATTCAGTTCTAACGATGCGCTATAAAATGTTTCAATAAAAATTCACGAACAAACATTTCCTATATATATATAACTAGAAGACCCGGCCACGCGTTGCTGTGGCTTTCTTGCATTTTGTTCAATTATTAGATACTATAATTGGTATTGTTAAGGAAGTGATTGGTAAAGAATGATGAAAAGATCAAATTAAGCTTCAACGAATAGAAAATGTTTAATTTTTATTAATTTAATGAATGATGTAGATAATGTTGATTTTTAACACTGTTTTATAATTATTTTACCTAATTTAATTTTTAATAATCATTACTTTCATTTAACTAAAAACTAAGCGATGAACAATATTTCTTGTTAGTCTGTCTTTCGTCAAAATAAATAAATTCGATGGTTTTCGAACACGTGAGCATGCAACATACAGCTGCCCATGGGAGAAACACGGATTCTGAGGTTAGATTTTTTTGGTGGTCTTTTCCTGAAATTGATAATTGAAAAAATACAATACAATTAAAATAAAATCGGGATATAATAAGATAAGACATTAAAAAAATGCACAATAAAATACAAATGCAAGCGATCGTTTAAGGTACACGAACACCTTCGAAGGAATTTTTTTGAAATTTTTTATCTTTGTACACATTTTTGGATTGAATGTATCTAAAACCTAATGATTTCACATAAAAAAAAATTCATTATTATTTTTTTTTTTAATTTTTATAAGCTAAAATAAGGGTAAAGATGGCCAAAAATTAATACTGTTACAAAACCTGAAATCAAATCAATATTTTTTAATTTTCTAAGTTTGTATTTGTTTGTACTAACATTTTACAGTGATTAGACCTCTGGTAAATTTATATCTTTATTATTTATTATTTTGTGCTAGTTTAAATGCTGTCGACACAAAATTCTTCCAAAATGTGCATGTAATTCCAAGTTTAACAATTAAAATAAAAAATATTTATGTTGCTATAATCCTTTCAGAGGTCTATTCCCTGTAAATATTTATGAAAAACATAAATACAAAGTTTTGTAGCATTTGGATCAAAATTACTTGTGTTATGGTGATTCACATGAAAACAAAATGCATAAAAATTCATTCTGAGAAAAAGCTAAAAACAACTTTTAATTAGAGATATTACTTTTAAAAATGTTGTAAATATATTAAAATGCCATTGAATTATCAAGTTCATAGTCTTATTTATTAAAAAATATAGTTTTATTTTTCCTTAAAGCTCTAAATATTTTTTGAGCTTTGTTTTGAAAAAGTTAAAATTTGCTCGACAAAAATTTTTTTTTACAACTTCCTGCTATTTGCAAAGGCTTTTTAATATGAAATGACCTGGATTTAAAATATTTAGCCTTTTTGCAAGTATTTTGATTAAATATATTCAAAACCTTTGAATTTCACATAAAAATATCAACTTTAACTATTTTTTATACAATTTATTCTTTAAAATATGGATAAACATTGCAAAAATGTGATATTGTTGCAAAACTTGATAATTCAAAAATAAATAAAACATGAATAGTTTTTTCCTTTGCAAGTATTTTTATTCTGGGAATATCCTTATGTAGGTAATATACTGTTTTCAAATTTATATCTTAATTATTTATACATTTTTGTATGCTTAAAGTTTGTCGACACAAACTTTTTTTTTACAAATTTACAAAAATTCTTAGTTTAAAAACTGAAATAAAAATAATTTATCAATTTAGGTTAATTTCCATGTGCTATTCCTTTCATACATTTAAAGAAAACTTTTACATTAAGTTTCAAAGCATTTAGAACAGAAATATTAGTATTATGGTGTTTTGAATGAATACAAAATGCATAAAAATTCAAATAAGAAATAATTAAAACCAACTTTTAAATGTAAATAAAAACAAATGTACATACATAAGAATGTTATTGAGCTTTAAATTCTCCTTTATTAATATAAACACTTATTTATTTGTTTTGTTTTCTTTAAATAACTTCCAATTTAAAAGTACCATTTATCAATTTTTCTTCGACAATATTCAAATCACTCAAATTTATAACTCAAATTCTTTGTTTTTCAAATAACAAAAGTTTAAAAAAAAAAAAAAATTTCCTTGATTTTCAAGTTGCAACTATTATAATACCTTTTATAAAATTTTAATGTTATCATTATATCAAATAATTGCAGAGTTTACTTCATTTTCACACTTTTCAAAAAATCCTTAAAATTCATCATATTTCTTTAAAATTATATTGTCTATATTATATTATCTTGCAGATCACATTTCATTTTAGAATTCTTAATCAAATAAAACACATCTTGACAAACTTTCAGCATAGAAAAGTTCAATGTTTTGATTCACAACTTTTCATTCCATATATTTTATTCTATTTCAAATTCAAATTTAGAAAATGTGTTTTTTCTTCTTCACAAAAAATGTTTTATTATTTTATGATGAAAGAAATCATAAAACAAATGGAAAAGTTAATGAGCTTTAAATTCTCCTTTCTTAATATAAACACTTATTTAGTTGTTTTGTTTTCTTTAAATAACTTCCAACTTAAAAGTACCATTTCTTTGACAATATTTAAATCACTCAAATTTATAACTCAAATTCTTTGTTTTCCAAATAACAAAAGTTTTTAAAATAAAATATCATTGATTTTCAATTTGCAACTATTATAATACCTTTTATAAAATTTTAATTATTAATTATTATTATTATTTATATTATTATTTTTATTAATTATTAATTAATTAATTAATTATATCAAATAATTGCAGAGTTTATTTCATTTTCACACTTTTCAAAAAATCCTTAAAATTCATCATCTTTCTTTAAAATTATATTGTCTATATTATATTATCTTGCAGATCACATTTCATTTTAGAATTCTTAATCAAATACAACACATGTTGACAAACTTTAAGCATAGAAAAGTTCAATGTTTTGATTCACAACTTTTCATTCCATATATTAGATTGGGGAAAAAGAAATCCATTATTTTTATATGAACTTCAGGACTTTATTTAACATGCTTCGGATTGTCCGATTTAGGTCAAATATGCACCGTTTTGTTGTATGATTTGTTGCCATTTTAAAGGTAACTTCATAATGCCTCTCTGATAGAAGTCCTGGTCTCTATTTGCAAAAAACTGTAGTAGTCGATTTTCACAATCCTCCCTAGATGCCAATTTTTTATCATTAAAGAAATTTTGCAATGCAAGAAAAAAAATTGGCGATAATCGGGTTGGTGCCAAGTCCGGACTGTATTTCGATGCATTAAAACTTCCCAACCAAGCTCCCGAAGTTTCTGGCGAGTCACTGTAGATGTGTGTGGCCTAGCGTTGTCCTGGTGGAAAACACCTCTGACCTGTTGGCCAATTCTGGCCGTTTCTGGTCAATCGCTATCTTCAAACGGTCAGTTGTTGACAGTAGAGATCAGAATTTAGCGTTGGCCATATGGAAGCAACTCATAATAAATAATCCCCTTCAGTCCCACCAAATGCATAACAGAACCTTCCTGGCCGTTAGTCCTGGTTTGGCCACCTTTTGAGGTGCTTCACCGCTCTTTGACCACGATCGTTTTCGCCTGGGTTAGTATGTGATCCATTTCTCATCTCCAGTCACCATCCGTTTAAGAAATGGGTCTATCTCATTCCGTTTGCGAGACGCTTCGCAGATGGAAATTCGATCCATCATGTTTTTTTCTGTTAATTGGTGTACGCACAAACATCGAGCTTCTTTTGAATCCAGCTTTGTGTAAATGGTTTAAAACTGTTTTATGGTCGATTTTTAGCTCCTGGGCGATGTTACGACTGCTAACATGCCGGTCAAGCTTTGATCATTTCTCCGATTTTATCGACATTTTCGACGACCGGCCAACCTGTGCGAGGTGCATCTTTAACATCAAAAATTCCTGAATGGAATCTACGAAACCAAAATTGCACATAATTGGCTGTTACAGTATCGGAACCATAAACACCATTCACAATTTTAGATTGCCGCCTAGCTTGCATTTTCGCCTTTGTCAAAGAAAAACTGTCAAATGTACCGAATTTTCTCTTTGTTCACTTCCATTTTTAACACCTTGTAACTCCCAACTGAATGGACCAAACGAAAACAGAAAAAAGAATTATTTTAGTACAAGTGCCACCTTTCTAACGGCATAAATCTGAAATTGTTTAATTGATACTTTACGTGATATCGATCACTACAGCTATCTATCGAAAAATAATGGATTTCTTTTCCCCAACCTAATTTTATTCAATTCAAATTCAAACTTAGAAAATAAAAAAATATTGATAATCAAATCAGGTAATAACATACATTTGATTTATTTCGCATAGAAATAATATAAATTTCATACAATATAATTTTCACAAAATTTAAAGTAGTACATAAAACAATAATATTCAGAACATGAGAATTTTACGGTTATGTAGTATAGGCATCGCACACGGCGCCATCTAAAAATAGTCATTATATTGTTCGAAAAATGAAGCTACGATGATTCCTCTAAACTTTGTAAGTATTGCAACCCTAAAGAAATTGGCGGAAAATTGGCATAAATTCAGGGTTGAGTTTGGCGCCTTCCTCAATGCTAGATTTTAACCGATTTTGCATTTAAATACAAAAAAAATCTGAATAAAAATTATCCTATTTCTCAAGTTGGAACAAAACACACATTTAAAAAAAAAAAGTTCAAATCGGATGGTTAGTTTCGGAGTTCATCGCGAACAAACATCGTGACACGGGAATTATATATAATAGATTGTGTATCGCATTGCTATTATCAACGAATTAGTAAATCCTTTGCTTACCATGGTTTAATGTAATTTGTACGTTAAAAATACAAAAATTGTTATTACGGTAGGTATATGGAACAAAATTAATTTCATAAATTATAAATAATGACATTTGAAATCTGCGATATTTTGCTATCAATACATAAAATTGATTTGAATACAAGATTGATATATATCATTGCTTTTATCTACTTTTATCTTATCATTGTTTAATATATTTGTTTATTACTATTCCTTATTTTTAAAATTCACTTTTATTTAAATATTTTCCATTCATCAGGATTTCCTAGACCCACAGTAACATGGCAGAAAGGTACGAGACTACTGCAGGGATCTGTATCCGTCGACGATCACGGAGTTGTGAGGAATGAATTATATTTCAATCGGTTACGCAGAGAAGATCTTCTGACAGTTCTGACATGCCGAGCTTCAAACAACAACGTGTCTGCTCCCGTTTACGCTACGGTGTCGCTGGATTTGAATCGTAAGTATTTACTGCGTATTATATAGAATATATTCATAATGGGTATTTATTCCATATTTTACCCACATCAGAGCGTGAAAGAAAGTTTTGAGTACCGTACGTCTAACAAGTTTCATGTTTTCAAGTTAGTATGGAAATCTAATTTTGGGAAAACAGAATTTTCTCTCGGTTTTTGGTCATTAAACAAAGTATTGATGTTTTTTTCTAAAAGAATACTGGAAGCTTGCCGTGAAGGAGATAACTCTGGTTTTCGAGATCATTATTGTCCTGTTCTAGAACAGACTCTATTTGTAATATGTATTTATTCCATATTTTATCCACTTTGGATATCGAAAGAAAGTTTTGAGCACCGTACATCTAACAGGTTTCTTGTTTTCAAGTAAGTATGGGAATCTGTTTTGGGGAAAAGAGAATTTTCTATCAGCCTAATGTCAATTTTGGGCCATTAAACAAAGTATTAACGTTTTTCTAAAATAATACTGGAAGCTTGCCCTGAAGGATATAACGAGGGTTTTAGGAATTATTACTGACCTGCTCCAAAACAAATTGCCACTTTCATAATAAGTATTTACTCAATATTTTATCCATATTAGCGAGTGAAAGAAAGTTTTGAGACCGTACATCTAACATTTTAACAAGTTAGTATGGAAATCTGCTTTCGTGAAAACATAATTTTCCTTCGGTCCTAGAGTCACTTTTCGGCCATTCAATACTTCATTTCATTTACTTTTTTCTGAAAGAATACAGGATGATTGTCATGAAGGAGATAACGCTGGTTTTCGAGATCATTACTGTCCTGCTCTATAACAGACTTATTTGTAATAAGTATTTACTCAATATTTTATCCACATTAGCTAGCGAAAGGAAGTTTTGAACACTGTACATCTAACAGGTTTCTTGTTTTCAAGTTAGTGTGGAAATTTACTTTCGAGCAAACGTAATTTTTTTCTTGGTTCTAGTGTCAATTTTGAGCCATTTAACGAAGTATTAATATTTTTTCTAAAAGAATACTGGAAGCTCCCGTGAAGGAGATAACGAGGGTTTCAGAGGTCAAAATGTCCTACTCCAGAAAAGACAAACATTTGGCCAACTGTTTCAAATCTGAATACTGTATAAAATATGTCAAATATAGAATGTTTTAATGCAACAATGATAAACTCAGAATTTTGGTATATTATTACTTCCCACATGTAATACTTCTACCATTTATATTTTCATCGTTCATAATTTTGCAGCATCTGATTCAACTGTTCAATTATTTACTACAGGTTATTCCTCTTCTAATTGTTCTTTAATGCACTTTAATTGCTTTGAGGAATATTCCTTCCCCTCTCTGATTTGTATAGTATTCCGCAATGTTATATTTATTGCATTGCATTGCATTGTTTTTAAATTTTTCCAATAACTTACCTTGTGTATTTTTTTATATTTTTATATATTCTCGCATTTCATATTTCCCCCTTTTTTAATTTAATTTAATTTTTTTGTATATATGTTCTACTATTTTTGTAAATTATTTTCTCATTGTTCAACTTCTGTAACACCAAGAGTAAATTGTGCGAATATTTTCCCGCCTTCTTCGTGTGCCCATTCCATTTCAACCACCTCATTCTCATTCTCAAATATGTATAGGGGCATATCAGCTCTAGGCACAGTGATGCGATGTAGTGTAGTAGTAGTAGGAATTAATTACTAAAAGAGTTGTCTAAGAACATAATGCGGCAAATTAATTTAGGAGAAGAAAATCGCCGAAATACTTATTCAATTTATGACATCAAGCAAAATTATAATAAATATAGAGAACACTTATTTGACTGCATGCTTTCAACATTGTCTGTAAATGGATAATATATAAAATTAATAAGGAGAAATAATTACATGTTTTGTTAATATTAGAGGCCACGAACGTTATTACCTAGCCTAAGGCGACGGAGAAACGATTGTTAGAGGTACTTGTAGACATTTTATGTGCAGTTGATAACTAATGCAATGACCAATCCACTCTATGGAATCCTTGTAAAGCATATTATAAACAATTAATTTAATTTATTCCCGGAGGGTATAAAGGACTGATGTCCGATATCAATTGAAGCTATGATACCAAACGTTAATATAGAGAGGTTAATTCCCCCACTGGTAACATGCGCTGAAGCACCGCTATGACACTGACTTAAGGAACTGAAAAATTAAACTTGAAAACTGAAGATGTATTTAAAAAGATAATTAGTAATATTTGCTTAATATTCTTTGAAATCCAGATATATTTTTTTATTTATATACAAACTTTAAATGTGTGTAATAAGTATATTGAAATGTCTCAGTCTTTATTAGATCTATAACAGCTACAAAAAGAGGGCCACATTCAGTTCATGGGAACACTTTAAGCACTATATATGTACATATATATATATACAAAAAATGTACCCTGGGTTATTATACAAAGAAATTTAAAATTAAAAATAAAATTTGACCACAAGTGCACGATTAAATCACAAGTACAGTTGTCTCCAAGGTCGGCGATTTTTACAGTTCTCAAGTATATCTAATCGCCTGTTTTGCGGCAGACCTTAATTATTACACGGCGTGATACACGAAAACCCAATGCATTCACTTTGGAAACAGGCGGAATCTCCGACCTATTCATTCACTTCAGAGGAAAAATGAAAAACAACACTTCTGGTCGACTCGTTGCTCGTTGCTCGACTCCCTCTTCAGCAAAAAAAACCTCCTTTTAAGGCAATCCACCATGAGGGGGGAAGGCAATTTCCTTCTCCTCTCATTGGAGTAGATATTTCTCAGCTAGTGGCCTATCACCAATCACGATGGAACAACTCATGGTATAGTTCATATTCAATCTGTAGAATTTTCGACTTGTAAAGGTCTGACTGAGATTCACTAGTTTCCTGAGTATTATTATACATGATACACGTACCGAATATCTGCTATCAGATTTGAGTGACAGGTGGTTCTCATTAATACAAAACTCTAATTGTATGTAATATACCCACACTATTCCTGGTCTACTGTCAAATTTGAGTTACGGGTTAAAATAACATACATTCCTCTCTCCAGGGAATAAAATGATAAAACTGTTCTCGTGAGAAAAAATGCTAAAATATTTATATTCTACTTTTCTAATAATATACTTTTAACATCATTATGTTGTTACGTTATTTACATTTTACGTTAGTTTCCAACTACTGTAAAGAGAAGAATTTTATATTTTATACAGCATGTGTTACGAACAGCAATTGCACATTTATGCTTGTATTTCAATAAAATATTAAATAATTTCAAAACCACTGCATTGCAATGTTAATATTTAATGAATACTCATGAGCTAATTATTTTTATAAATATTCCTCAAACTTCCCATCACATATTTAAAAACGAAATTTTTCAACTTTAAGGATTAAAATTTTGTAAGCTAATTTAGAGTACATTACATTTTTTATGTCATAATATAAGAATTCTCTAATTACAAATATATGTATATGTGTGTGTAAACTCTCTTGTACAAGAATTATATTCTAGTCATGGTATTAAAATTAAGCATGAAACGTTTTAATAAGAAGGCTAAAACAAATATTTTGAAAAATTAACTTCATTCTGTGGAAACTTTCGAAAACCGCTGGAAACTAATTAGTTTTCCCTAAAAACAAGAACAGTAAGTTGATCCTCATTTTTTTTTCTTCTTAATTGTCTTCAATGTATGCTTAATAAAATATCATATGCATATTTTATTATATGTGTATATAATAAAATATTTCAGCTACTAGATACTTGAACACTTCACTAATGAATAATTATAATCACATACATATTTTTTTTATGAAAAAAAATATTATTAATAATTTTCTTCGGTACATTTTATAATTCCTGATAATAATAATTCCTTCCTAATAATTAATTTTTTATGTTATCTCAAAGAAAACATCAAATTTTAATTATTTAACCTTAATTTTGTTCATTTTGAACCATTTAACCTTAATTTTGTTCATTTTGAACCATTTAACCTGAACAAATAATACTATATAAGTTTTAAGATATTGGAAATACTGATTTATAATTTAATATAAAAAAAAAAATCTTGTAGTATATCCGGATTGCAAACTGTTATTTAATTATTATTATCTAAAATTGTAGTGTCCAGGTTGGGCAATCCGATTGTAATTGTATGTGGTTGTATTAAGATACTTGAGGCACAAGCAGGAGTACTGACTGCTTTATTTACACACGCACAATCACCACACACGTAGAATTAACGACAGACAATATTTAACACATTTAAAGACATATAAAGAATAGTTTCGTGGAAAGATTCCACTTCTAAGCTGAAAATAAAGATACTCAGGTACGCGCGAGATGCACGAAATATACATCTACTTCGAGTGAGAGTCTGTAGGCCAACTATTACGCAGGGTTACATTGAATAAATTTCCTCTCTAATTGAGAGTTACATATTAAATGTTTCTCAGCTGCAACGCAGGTTGCGCAGTACTTCCTTTCAGGTGGCAGTCTCGAGGCGTAATGACCATTTGTCCAGGGGGCGCTCCTGCAGTGCATAAGAGGAAGGGCAGTTACAAAATAGTATTTTAATTTTGTACATGGAATATTGTTTTAGTTTCGATTTTAATTAGCAATTTTAATAAAATTAATATCCCATGTATGTTTAATTAAAAATACATTGGCAGTTTAAAATATTGGCTATTAAAATGAATTAAAAATAAATATATTTTTAAATTAGGAGAAAAAGATGTCTTAGCATCAAGTAGTAAAATAGCAGATAGATGTCTTAGTAAAATAGCATCAAGTCAATAAAAAGTATAATGTAGTAAATAGAAAATAATGTTTAAGTAATATTTAATAATATTCCTCCCTTTCTTCACTTTAAAAACTGATAATTTTTAAACAGTTTAAAATTTAAATTTTAACTATTAAGAAAATTATTATTTAAGTATTTTAAGCTAAGCTAATGAATCTCTATTTTATAACTAAAAAAAATGAGATTTTAAGACTAAAATGGTTAAATATTCACTTTGTTGGAAGACCGTACTTATTTTCCATCCAAAAAGTTTTAAATATATAAAAAAAAGAAAACATCTTTATAATACAAATTAAATTTTGCATGCTATGACATTCTTTTAGATGTTAAAACGACTTTTATTGCTAATTTTGTTCCTGAACCTAATGCTGTGTAGAATGATCTTTTTTTGAGAAAGGAAACTAAAAACACGAAGTAAAAAAAAATATTTCGGTACTAAATCCAAGAATTCCTATTAACTTTTTCAATTTTTTGTTTCCGTAAAACAACTCACGTTTAGTATTAAATTATCCCCAGCATGAAATTTCAATGGACTTCATCTAACGATTTTCTCTCCTGCAGTATTAAACTGAAACTCTAAAACTAAAGTGGGAAAAGAAGGGAAGATTTTTTTATTTTTAGGATTCTATCATAAAAAGAAATTTAAGAAAATAAAAAAAATAGTAAAATGAGTGGAAAAAAAAGTTTAAAAGATAATGCGCAACGGAGACTTTTTATTATGTTTTACCTGTTTGTATTTATTTCTTTTTATCAAGACTACTTTTATCACACAGGGTGTGTATGGTCACGTAGAAGAAGGAACATTCTGGCATTTTCTAGAAGTGTACCGTTGAACTGCTTGGGAGGACGCAATATCAAAAACGTTCTTTAAGGAAAGAACAATAACATGCGTGGAAAAAGATTTAAAAGTGGGTTAAAAAATTCCATCTGAAAAAAAAAGAAAAAAAAATGTGGCTTTTGTGTGAAATAAAAGAAAATCCGAGAACATAACGGAAAGTTTCTCAATTGGCTGATATCACAACTTTTATCTCTGTGACAAAAGAAAGATTAAAAACAACGCATGCATGGAATGTTTGCTAGGAATGTTAATCAATTTTGGAATATAATCTGACAAAAAGTTTTCTTTAATTCCTGTAAATGAATGAGGTATTTTGAGCAACTTAAATTAGCCGAAAATTGTTTTAATACATGCCTATAAATAATTTCCGTTTATTAATTAATCGTAAATAGATACTTCAACACGTATTTACGTTTAAAGTACGTTTACGTATATATTTTATAATTTCTTAAAAATTTTAATACAATAAGCTTTTTTTGAAATTTTAACTTAATACATTTTTATTTGGGGCCTGATAGCCGAGTGGCTAGCGGTCTTGCGCTCTGTGCCACAGTTTTCGGGTTCGAGTACCATTGATGTCTGCATTGGTTCGGAATCCTCTTTAAAACGTAGGACCCGATCTTATATGATCGTTGGCGTATGGTCTGACAACGATGCGATTACTTAAATAAAATGTATTGAAAATTTAAAATATCGGTTATTAAAATATAATAAAAATAAATATAGTTATAAAATAGGAAAAAAACATGGCTTAAAATAGCATGATATCAATAAAAATTATAATGTAATAAATGAAAAATACAGTGATATTTAAATAATATTTCATATTATTTCTTCAACTTAATATCTGAAAAGAGTTTAAAATTTGAATTATAATTGTTAAAAAATTAATACTTAAATATTTTAAACCAATCTAAAGAATCTCTATTATATAACAAAAAAAAAAGCAATCAGATTTTAAGATTAATATGATTAAATATTCACTTTGTCGGAAGACCGTAATTATTTTAAAGCCAAATAGTTTTAAATATATATAAAAATGAAAACATCTTTTTAACACAAATTAAATTTTGCAGGCCATGACATTCCTTTAGATGTTAAAACTACTTTTACTGCTAATTTTGTCCCTGAACCTAATGCTGTGTAGAATTAATTTTTTTTAAAAAAGAAAACTAAAAACACGAAGTGAAAATAAGAAAAAAAAATTCGGTACAAAATCCAACAATTGCTTTTAACTTTTTAATTTTTTGTTTCCGTAAAATTACTCACGTTCAGTATTAAATTATCCCCAGCATGAAGTTTCAATGGACATCTTATGATTTTCTCTCCTGTAGTATTAAACTGAAACTTTAAAACTAAAGTGGTAAAAGACGGGAAGATTATTTTTTTTAGGATTCTGTCTTAAAAAGAAATTTAAGAAATTAAAAAATAATAAAAGAATGGAAAAAAAAAGTTTACAGGATAATGCACAGCGGAGACTTTTTATTATCTTTTACGTGGTTTTTTTTTTCTTTTTTTTTTTTTTTTTATTATCAAGACTACTTTTATCACACTGGGTGTGTATAGTCACGTAGAAGAAGCAACATTTTGGTATTTTCTAGAAATGTACCGTTGAACTGCTTGGAAGGAAGCAATACCAAAAACCGTTCTTTAAGAAAACAACAATAACGTGTGTAGAAAAAGATTTAAAACTGGGTTAAAAAAATCCCATCTGGAAAAAAAAAGGAAGAAAAAAAAATGTGCGTCTTTTGTATGAAATAAAAGAAAATCCGAGAACATAACGGAAAGTTTCTCAGTTGGTTGATATCGCAACTTCTATTTCTCTGACAAAGGGAGGATTAAAAACCAAGCATGCATGGAATGTTTTCTGGGAGTGTTAATGCATTTTGAACTATTAGCTGCAAAAAAATTCCTTTTAATTCCTGAAAATTAATGCGATATTTTGACCAACTGAAATTAGCCGGAATGTGTTTTAATGCATGCCTGTAAATAATATATTGGTTATGAAAATGTAATAAAAAATATATTTACAAATTAGGAAAAAAAGATACCTTAAATTCGTATCTAGTCAATAAAAAGAGTAGTTTAATAAATAGAAAAAAATGATTTTTAAATAAAATTTCACATTATTCCTTCATTTCTTCAATTTAAAATATCACAAAGTTAAAAATTTGATTTTAAAGGTTAAAAAAATTATTATTTCACTATTTTCAACTAGCTAAAGAAACTCTATTTTATAAATAAAAATGAAAGAATAGCAGTCCGATTTTAAGACTAATATGATTAAAAATTCCGTTCGTCGGAAGACCGTAATTATTTTACGTCCAAATAGTTTAAAATATATATATAAAAAAGAACACATCTATTTAACGCAATTTAAATTTTCCATGCTATGACGTTCTTTTAGATGTTAAAACTACTTTTATTGCTAATTTTTTTCCTGGACCTAATGCAGTGTAGAATGATCTATTTTTGAAAAAGAAAACTAAACCCCGAATAAAAAAATAAAAAAAATATTTCGGTACTAAATCCAAGAATTGCTTTTAACTATTTCTTTTATTGTTTCCGTAAAATAACTCACGTTTTGTATTAAATTATCCCCAGCATGAAATTTCAATGGACTTCATCTTACGATTTTCTCTCCTGCAGTATTAAACTGCAACTCTAAAACTAAAGTGGTAAAAGACGGAAAGATTTTTTTTTTTAGGATACTATCTTAAAAAGAAATTTAAGAAAATAAAAAAATAATAGTAGAGTGGAAAAAAAAATTTTTATAAGATAATGCTCAACGGAGACTTTTTATTATCTCTTACGTGTTTTATTTTTCTTATTTTATCAAGACCACTTTTATCACACTGGATGTATATGGCCACGTAGAAGAAGGAACATTCTGGCATTTTCTAGAATGTACCGCTGAACTGCTTGGAAGGAAGCAATATCAAAAACGTTCTTTAAGAAAACAACAATAACGTGTGGGTGGAAAAAGATTTAAAAGTGGGTTAACAAATTCCATCTGAAAAAAAAAAGTGTGGCTTTTGTGTGAATTAAAAGCGAATCCGAGAACATAACGGAAAGTTTCTCAGTTGGCGGATATTACAACTTTTATCTCCCTGACAAAAGAAGGATTAAAAACAACGCCGGCATGGAATGTTTGCTAGGAATGTTAATGAATTTTGGAATATATTCTGACCAAAAGGTTCGCCTTAATTCCTGTAAATGGATGCGATATTTTGAACAACTTAAATTAGCCGAAAAGTATTTGAAAGCATGCCAATAAATGGTTCCCGTTTATTTCAAATCGTAATAAATACTTATAAACACGTATTTAATTTTGAAAGAAGTATATATTTGATAATTTCTTAAAAATTTGAATATTAATGTTTTATATTTTTTTTTTCAAATAAAAATGCATTTGCAATTTAAAATATTGTTTCTTAAAATATAATAAAAAATGAAAATTTTTAAATCGGTACAAAAAAGATGTCTCACATTAACATCAAATCAATTCGAAGTATAATGTATTAAATAAAAAATAGAACAATGTTTTAATAATATTTCGTGTTATTCCTTCAATTTAAAATTTTTTAAGTTAAAATTTGAATTTTACCTATTAAGAAAATTATTATTTAACTATTTTAAACTAAGCTAGTGCCATGGATGTTTGTTGTGGTTCGGAATCCACTTTAAAAGAACGTGCCCCTATCTAATATGATCTCAGAGCGTTGAGGGGGGTAGTGTTAATCAAATCGGTAGCATATCTTGAACCTACACTTCGGACCTTAAAATAATATTCATAAAATCTTATTCCTGCATTTTTTAAAATTATAAACTGCTAAGAGGTATAAATGTGGTTTAATTATTTAGTAAATTAATATTCAACTATTTTAATCTAAGCTAAAAAATCTCTATTATAAACCTAAAAAATGAAAGTATAGCAATGAGATTTTAAGACTAATATGATTAACTATTCACTTTGTCGGAAGACCTTAATTATTTTACCTCAAAATAATTTAAAATATATATAAAAAAGAAAACATCTTTTTTTAACATAAATTAAATTTTGCATGCTATGACATTCTTTTAGATGTTAAAACTACTTTTATTGCAAATTTTGTTCCTGAAACTAATGCTGCTGTGTAGAATGATCTTTTTTTGAAAGAGAAAACTAAACACGAAATGAAAATATAAAAATAAAATTATTTTTGGTACTAAATCCAAGAATTTCTTTTAACTTTTTCATTTTTTGTTTCCGTAAAATAGCTCACGTTTAGTATTAAAGTGCTTTAATGTATAATAATTAATTTAATGTCTAATGTTATAAATAATTTCCGTTTAATTTAAAACGTGCATAGACACTTCTACATATATTTCATTTTAAAGGGGTTTATATTTCATAATTTGTTAAATACTTTAAAAAAATACTTTTTTGGATATTTTAAGTCATTACATTTTTATTTGGGGCCTGATGGCCGAGGGAAAAGCGATCTGGAGCTCGGTGACATAGTTTCGAGTCCCAGCTTTGCCATATATATTTGAAGTATTATTCAACCCACTTAAAATCGTAGGTCCTAATCTAACATGGTTGCAGAGTATTGCACATAAGCCTGACAACCCTACCCCGAAAAACGGAAACATCTCCAGTCTCGAAATCTGCAGTAGGTAGACGGCTTTGGCCCCCCATGGAGCGTTAGCGCCACTGATGACGATATAACTCAAAATTTCTTAAACTTTTGAATAAAAGTACTTTTTTGGAAATTTAAAATTTAATGCAGTTTTATTTGTTTTATTGTAACGTCGTTTTAACACAAATTACATTTTGTATGCTATGACATTCTTTTAGATGATAAAACAACTTTTATTGCTAATTTTGTTCCTGAACCTAATGTAGAATGTGTAGAATGATCTTTCTTTGAGAAAGAAAACTATAACACGAAGTAAAAAAAAATATATATTTCGGTACTAAATCCAAGAATTGCTTTTAACTTTTCATTTTTTCCTTTCGTAAAATAATTCACGTTTAGTATTAAATTATCCCCAGCATGAAATTTCAATGGACTTCATCTTACGATTTTCTCTCCTGCAGTATTAAACTGCAACTCTAAAACTAAAGTGGTAAAAGACGGAAAGATTTTTTTTTTTAGGATACTATCTTAAAAAGAAATTTAAGAAAATAAAAAAATAATAAAAGAGTGGGAAAAAAAATGTTTATAAGATAATGCTCAACGGAGACTTTTTATTATCTTTTACGTGTTTTATTTTTCTTATTTTATCAAGACCACTTTTATCACACTGGGTGTGTATGGTCACGTAGAATAAGGAATATTCTACCATTTTCTATAATTTGCCGTTGAACTGTTTGGAAGGAAGCAATATCAAAAACGTACTTTAAGAAAACAACAATAACGTGTGCGTGGAAAAAGATTTAAAAGTGGGTTAAAAAATTCCATCTGGACAAAAAAAGAAAGAAAAAATGCGAGGCTTTTGTGTGAAATAAAAGAAAATCCGAGAACATAACGGAAAGTTTCTCAGTTGGCTGATAGCGCAACTTCTATCTCTCTGACAAAAGACGGATTAAAACTACGCATGCATGGAATGTTTCTAGGAATGATAATGAATTTTGGAATAGATAATATGACGAAAAAATTCGCTTTAATACCTGTAAATGGATGCGATATTTTTGAGCAACTTAAATTAGCCGGGAAAGTGTTTAAATGTGTATGGATAATTTCCGTTAGATACTTCAACACGTATTTCATTTTAAAAAGGTTTATATTTCATAATTTGGTAAAAGTTTCAATAAAAATACTTTTTTGGAAATTTTAAGTTACTACACTTTTATATGAGGTCTTGTGGCAAAGTGGCTAGCGCTCGGTGCCATGGATGTTTGTTGTGGTTCGGAATCCACTTTAAAAAACGTGTCCCTATCTAATATGATCTCAGAGCGTTGAGGAGGGTAGTGTTAATCACATCGGCAGCATATCTTGAAACTACACTTCGGACCTTAAAATAATATTCATAAAATCTTATTCCGACATTTTTTAAAATTATAAACTGCTAAGAGGTATAAATATGGTTTAATTATTTAGTAAATTAATATTCAACTATTTTAATCTAAGCTAAAAAATCTCTATTATAAACCTAAAAAATGGAAGTATAGCAATGAGATTTTAAGACTAATATGATTAAATACTCACTTTGTCGGAAGACCGTAATTATTTTACCTCCAAATAGTTTAAAATATATATAAAAAAGAAAACATCTTTTTAACACAAATTAAATTTTGCATGCTATGACATTCTTTTAGATGTTAAAACTGCTTTTATTGCTAATTTTGTTCCTGAAACTAATGCTGCTGTGTAGAATGATCTTTTTTTGAAAGAGAAAACTAAACACGAAATGAAAATATAAAAATAAAATTATTTTTGGTACTAAATCCAAGAATTTCTTTTAACTTTTTCATTTTTTGTTTCCGTAAAATAGCTCACGTTTAGTATTAAAGTGCTTTAATGTATAATAATTAATTTAATGTCTAATGTTATAAATAATTTCCGTTTAATTTAAAACCTGCATAGACACTTCTACATATATTTCATTTTAAAGGGGTTTATATTTCATAATTTGTTAAATACTTTTAAAAAATACTTTTTTGGATATTTTAAGTCATTACATTTTTATTTGGGGCCTGATGGCCGAGGGAAAAGCGATCTGGAGCTCGGTGACATAGTTTCGAGTCCCAGCTTTGCCATATATATTTGAAGTATTATTCAACCCACTTAAAATCGTAGGTCCTAATCTAACATGGTTGCAGAGTATTGCACATAAGCCTGACAACCCTACCCCGAAAAACGGAAACATCTCCAGTCTCGAAATCTGCAGTAGGTAGACGGCTTTGGCCCCCCATGGAGCGTTAGCGCCACTGATGACGATATAACTCAAAATTTCTTAAACTTTTGAATAAAAGTACTTTTTTGGAAATTTAAAATTTAATGCAGTTTTATTTGTTTTATTGTAACGTCGTTTTAACACAAATTACATTTTGTATGCTATGACATTCTTGTAGATGATAAAACAACTTTTATTGCTAATTTTGTTCCTGAACCTAATGTAGAATGTGTAGAATGATCTTTCTTTGAGAAAGAAAACTATAACACGAAGTAAAAAAAAATATATATTTCGGTACTAAATCCAAGAATTGCTTTTAACTTTTCATTTTTTCCTTTCGTAAAATAATTCACGTTTAGTATTAAATTATCCCCAGCATGAAATTTCAATGGACTTCATCTTACGATTTTCTCTCCTGAAGTATTAAACTCAAACTCTAAAACTGAAGTGGTAAAAGACAGGAAGACTTTTTTTTTTTTCTTCTTTTTACGATTCTATCTTAAAAAGAAATTTACGAAATAAATAAAAAAATAATAAAAGAGTGGAAAAAAAACTTTATAAGATAATGCGCAACGGAGACTTTTTATTATCTTTTACGGTTTTTATTTTTTTTTTTTTTTTTTATCCAGACTACTTTTATCACACTGAGCGTGTATGGTCACGTAAAAGAAGGAACATTCTGGCATTTTCTAGAAATGTACCGTTGAACTGTTTGGAAGGAAGCAATATCAAAAACGTTCTTTAAGAAAACAACAATAACGTGCGTGGAAAAAGATTTAAAAGTGGGTTAAAAAATTCCATCTGGACAAAAAAATGTGTGTCTTTTGTGTGAATTAAAAGAAAATCCGAGAACATAACTGAAAATCTCTCAGTTGGCTGATATCGCAACTTCTATCTATCTGACAAAAGGAGGATTAAAAACAACGCATGCATGGAATGTTTGCTGGGAATGTTAATGAATTTTGGAATTTAATCTGAAAAAAAGTTCGCTTTAATTCCTGTAAATGCATGCGATATTTTGAGCAACTTAAATTAGGCGAAAAGTGTTTTAATGGAACATAGATAGTTCAACACGTATTTCATTATAAAGAGGCTTATATTTCATAATTTGTTAAAAGCAAGAATATAAATAATTTTTTGGAAATTATAAGTTGCTAAATATTTATTTGGGGTGTGAGGGCAAAGTGACTAACTGACTAGTGTTCGTTGCCTCAAGTTCCGGGTACACGCTAACCAAATGTTATTTTAATTTTTTTACTTGGAATATTCTCTTAATTTCGATTTTAACGAACAATTTTAATAAAATTCTTATTTCATAACTTTAAGTATAATGTAATAAATAAAAATAGAACGATGTTTTAATAATATTTCACATTATTCCTCCAATTTAAAAACTTAAAAGATGTTAATTTGAATTTTAACTATTGAGAAAATTATTATTTAACTATTTTAAAATAAACTGAAGAATCTCTGTTTTTTTCCTAAAAAAATGAAAGAATATCAATCAGATTTTAAGATTAATATGATTAAATAAAAATTTGTCGGAAGACCGTAATTATTTTACGTCCAAATAGTTTTAACTATATATAAGAAAAAAACATCTTTTTATCACAAATTAAATTTTTCATGACATTCTTTTAGATGTTAAAACAACTTTTATTGCTAATTTTGTTCCTGAACCTAATGCTGTGTAGAATGATCTTTTTTTGAAAAAGAAAACTAAAACACGAAGTAAAAATAAAAAATATATATATATATTTCAGTACTAAATCCAAGAATTGCTTTAACTTTTTCATTTTTTGTTTCCGTAAAATAACTCACGTTTAGTATTAAATTATCCCCAGCATGAAATTTCAATGGACTTCATCTTACGATTTTCTCTCCAGCAGTATTAAACTGAAACTCTAAAACTAAAGTTGTAAAAGACGGGAAGGTATATTTTTTTTTTAGGATTCTGTCTTAAAAAGCAATTTAAGAAACACAAACAAATAATAAAAGAGTGGGAAAAAAAAGTTATAAGATAATGCGCAACGGAGACTTTTTATTATCTTTTACGTATTTTTTTTTTTTTTCTTTCTTTTTTATCGAGACTACTTTTATCACTTTGAGCGTGTATGGTCACGTAGAATATGGAACAATCTGGCATTTTCTAGAAATGCACCGTTGAACAGCTTGGAAGGCAGAAATATCAAAAACGTTCTTTAAGAAAACAACAATAATGTGTGCCTGGAAAAAGATTTAAAAGTGGGTTAAAAAATTCCATCTGCAAAAAAAAAAAAAAAAAAAAAAAAATGTGCGGCTTTTGTGGGAAATAAAAGAAAATCCGAGAACATAACGGAAAGTTTCTCAGTCGGCTGATATCGCAGCTTCTATGTCTCTGACAAAAGAAGGATTAAAAACACTGCATGCATGGAATGTTTGCTAGGAATGTTAAGGAATTTTGGAATTTAATCTAACAAAAAGGTTATCGTTAATTCCTGTAAAGGGATGGGATATTTTGAAGTTCTCAAATTAGGTGAAAAGTGTTTTAACTCTACTTAGATAGTTCAAAAAAAATTTCATTATAAAGAGGCGTATATTTCATAATTTGTTACAAGTGTCAATAAAAATACTTCTTATGAAATTATAAGTTGCTATATATTTATTTTTGGGCTTGGTGGCAGAGTGAATAAGTCTCTGGGGCACGTTGCGTTAAGTTTCGGGTTCCAGTCCCGGTGAAGCCCTAGATGTTTGTAGTGATTCGGAATCCACTTTAAACCGTCGGTTCCAGTCTAATATGGTCGTAGAGTGTTATGAGGGTAGTGTTACTCGCATCCGTAGCATATCTTCAAGCTGCACGTACGACTTTTAAATAATATTTCATAAAAAATTATTCTTTCTTTTTTATAAATTTATATACTGACAAGAGGTTTATATTTGGATTTTAACTATTAAAAAAATTAATACTTAACTATTTTAAACTAAGCTAAATAATTTTAAATAAGCTAATTTTTTAACTAAAAAAAATGGAAGAATAGTAATAATATTTTAAGACTAATATGATTAAATATTCACTTTGTCGGAAAACCGTAATTATTTTACGTCCAAATAGTTTTAAATAATAGTTTAAATAGTTATAAGAAAACATCTTTTTAACACAAATTAAATTTTGCATGCTATGACATTCTTTTAGATGTTAAAACTACTTTTATTGCTAATTTCGTTCCTGAATCTAATGCTGTGTAGAATTATCTTTTTTTTGACATAAAAAACTAAAACACGAAGTAAAAAGAAAAAAAAATATTTCGGTACTAAATCCAAGAGTTGCTTTTAACTTTTTCATTTTTTGTTTCCGTAAAACAACTCACGTTTAGTACGTTCTTTAAGAAAACAACAATAACGTGCGTGGAAAAAGATTTAAAAGTGGGTTAAAAATTTCCGTCTGAAAAAAACCAAAAAAAGAAGACAAAGTGTGCGGCTTTTGTGTGGAATAAAGGAAAATCCGAGAACATAACGGAAAGTTTCTCAGTTGGCTGATATCGCAACTTCTATCTCTCTGACAAAAGGAGGATTAAAAGCAACGCATGCATGGAATGTTTGCTGGGAATCTTGATGAATTTTGGAATATAATCTGACAAAGTTCGCTTTAATTCCTGTAAATGGATGCGATACTTTGAGCAACTTATATTAGTGGGAAAGTTTTTAAATGCATGCCTATAAATAATTTCTGTTGATTTTAAATCGTAAATAGGTACTTTAACATGTATTTAAGTTTAAAAAGGTATATATTTAATATTTCTTAAAATTTTAATACAATTAGTTTTTTTTTTTGAAATTTTAAGTTACTACATTTTTATTCGAGCCCTGATGGCCGAGAGATTAGCGCTCCGGCGCTCTGTGCCACAGTTTTCGGGTTTGAGTACCATTGATACCCGCATTAGTTCGGAATCCACTTTAAACCCAGGTCTAAGTCTAACATGATCGTTGGGCTTACGTCTGACAATGATGCGATTACTTACAAATGCATTGAAAATTTAAAATATCGGTTATTAAAATGTAATAAATTAAATATATTTATAAATTACGAAAAAAACGTGTCTTAAAATAGCACAAAATCAATAGAAATTATAAGATAATAAATAAAAAGTATAATAATATTAAAAAAATATTTCATATTATTTCTTTAATTTAAAATCTGATAAGATGTTTTAGATTTGAATTTTAACCATTAAAAAATTATTATTTAACTATTTTAAACTACGCAAAGGAATCTCTATTTTATACCTAAAAAAAAAAAAAACAGCAATCAGATTTTAAGACTAATATGATTAAATATTCACTTTGTCGGAAGACCGTAATTATTTTACGTCCAAATAGTTTTAAATATATATAAAAACAGAAAACATCTTTTTAACACAAATTAAATTTTGCATGCTATGACATTCTTTTAGATGTTACAAGTACTTTTATTGCTAATTTTTGTTCCTGAACCTAATGCTGCGTAGAATGCTCTTTTTTTGAAAAAGAAAACTAAAAGCTTAAAGTAAAAAAAAAAAAAAAAAAAATATTTCGGTACTAAATCCAAGATTTGCTTTTAACTTTTTCATTTCTTTGTTTCCGTAAAATAACTCACGTTTAGTATTAAATTATCCCCAGCATGAAATTGCACTGGACTTCGTCTTACGATTTTCTCTCCTGCAGTATTAAACTGAAACTCTAAAACTAAAGTGGTAAAAGACTGGAAATTTTTTTTTTTTTTTTTTTTTTTTTTTAGGATTCTATCTTAAAAAGAAATTTAAGAAAATAAAAAAAAAATAATAAACGCATGGGGAAAAAAAAAGTTTATAAGATAATGCGCGCAAAGGAGACTTTTTAATATCTTTTACGTGTTTTTATTTATTTTTATTTGTTTATCCAGTCTACTTTTATCACACTGTGTATGGTCACGTAGAAGCAGGAACATTCTGGCATTTTCTAGAAATGTACCGTTAAACTGCGTGGAAGGAAGCAATATCAAAAACGTTCTTTAAGAAAACAACAATAACGTGTGCGTGCAAAAAGATTTAAAAGTTCCATCTGCAAAAAAAAAAGAAAAAGAAATTGTGTGGCTTTTGTGTGAGATAAAAGAAAATCCGAGAACATAACGGAAAGTTTCTCAGTTGACTGATATCGCAACTTCTATCCCTCTGACAAAAGGAGGATTAAAAACAACGCATGCATGGAATGTTTTCTAGGAATGTTAATGAATTTTGGAACATAATCTGACAAAAAAAGTTCCCTTTAATTCCTGTAAATGGATGCGATATTTTGAGCAACTTAAATTAGCCGAAAAGTGTTTTAATGCCTATGAATAATTTCCATTAGGTACTTCAACATGTATTTCATTTTAAAAAGGTTTATATTTCATAATTTGGTAACAGTTTGAATGCAAATACTTTATTGAAAATTTTAAGTTACTAAACTTTTATTTGGGTCCTGATGGCTAACTAACTAGCGCTCGGTGCCATGGATGTTTGTAGTGGTTCAGAATCCACTTTAAACAATATGTCCCGATCTAATATGGTCTCAGAGCGCTGAGGTTAGTGTTACTCGTATCCGTAGCATATCTTCAAGCTACAGGTACGAGTTTTATATATTATTTCATAAAAATTTATTCTTACATCTTTTTAATTTATAAACTGATAAGAGGTTATGACTGATATTAATTTATAACTATTAAGAAAATTTATATTCAGCTATTTTAAACTAAGCTAAAGAATCTCTATTTAATAACTGAAAAAAATAAAAGAATAGCAACCAGGTTTTAAGACTAATATGATTTAATATTCACTTTGTCAGAAGACCGTAATTATTTTACGTCCAAATAATTTTAAATATATAGAAAAAAAAAAAGAAAATATATTTTTAACACAAGTTTAATTTTGCATGCTAGGACATTCTTTTAGATGTTAAAATTGTTTTTATTGCTAATTTTGTTCCTGAACCTAATGCTGAGTAGAATGATCTTCTTTGAAAAAGAGAGCTTAAACACGAAGTAAAAAAAAAAAAAATTAAACATATTTCGGTACTAAATCGAAGAATTGCCTTTAAGTTTTTCCTTTTTTTGTTTCCGTAAAATAACTCACGTTCAGTATTAAATTATCCCCAGCATGAAAATTCAATGGACTTCATCTTACGATTTTCTCTCCTGCAGTATTAAACTGCAACTCTATAACTAAAGTGGTAAAAGACGGAAGATTTTTTCTTCGGAAGAAATATAAAAAAAAAATAATAAAAGAGTAGGAAAACAAAAAGTTTATTAGATAATGCGCAACGGGGACTTTTTATTATCTTTTACGCGTTTTTTATTATTATTATTATTTTTATCAAGACTACTTTTATCACACTGGGCGTGTATGGTCACGTAGAAGAAGGATCATTCTGGCATTTTCTAGAAATGTACCGTATAACTGCTTGGAAGGAAGCAATATCAAAAGCCTTCTTTAAGAAAACAACAATAACGTGCGTGGAAAAAGATTTAAAAGTGGGTTAAAAAATTCCATCTGGAATAAAAAATTAAAAAATGAAATGTGTGGCTTTTGTGTGAAATAAAAGAAAATCATAGAACATAACGGGAAGTTTGTCAGTTGGCTGATATCGTAACTTGTATCCCTCTGACAAAAGGAGGATTAAAAAAACGCATGCATGGAATGTTTGCTAGGAATGCTAATGAATTTTGGAATATAATCTGACAAAAAAGTTCGCTTTAATTCATGTAAATGGATGCGATATTTTGAGCAACTTAAATTAGTCGGAAAGTGTTTTAAACATATATAGATAGTTCAACACGTATTTCATTATAAAGAGGCTTATATTTCATAATGTGATAAAAATTTGAATAAAAATATATATATTTTTTAAATTATATGTTGCTACATATTTATTTGGGGCCTGATGGCAGAGGTGACTATCTCTCTGGTGCTCATTGCCGCAAATTTCGGATTCACGCTTACAAAATATTATTTTAAATTTTTTACTTGGAATATCCTTTTAACTTCGAATTTAACTAACAATTTTAATAAAATTATTATTTAATAGCTTTCTAATTACAAATGTATCGACAGTTTAAAATATTTTTTATTAAAATACAATCTTTATTAAAATAAATCCCTGTGCCACAGTTTTCGGGTTCGAGTACCATTGATGTCTGCATTGGTCCGGAATCCTCTTTAAAACGTAGGTCCCGATCTAATATGACCGTCGGGCGTATGGTCTGACAACGATGCGATTACTTAATTAAAATGCATTGAAAATGTAAAATATCAGTTCTTAAAATATAATAAAAATAAATATATTTATAAATTAGGAAAAAAAAACATGGCTTAAAACACCATGAGGAAAAAATTATAATGTAATCAATGAAAAATACAGTAATATTCATATAATATTTCATATTATTTCTTCAACTAAAAATCTGAAAAGAGTTTAAAATTTGAATTATAACTGTTAAAAAATTAATACTTAATTATTTTAAATTAATCTAAAGAATTTCTATTATATAACAAAAAAAAAGCAATCAGATTTTAAGATTAATATGATTAAATATTCACATTGTCGGAAGACCGTAATTATTTTAACGCCAAATAGTTTTAAAAAGATGTTTTCTTTTTTATATAAATTTTACACAAATTAAAGTTCGCATGCTATGACATTCTTTTAGATGTTAAAACTACTTTTATTGCTAATTTTGTTTCTTGAACCTAATGCTGTGTAGAATGATCTTTTTTTTGAAAAAGAAAACTGAAACACGAATTAAAAAAAAAAGGATAAAAATTTTTGGTATTAAATCCAAGAATTGCTTTTAACTTTTTCATTTTTTTTTATCCGTAAAATAACTCACGTTCAGTATTAAATTATCCCCAGCATGAAATTTCAATGGACTTCATCTTACGATTTTCTCTCCTGCAGTATTAAACTCAAACTCTAAAACTAAAGTGGTAAAAGACGGGAAGATTATTATTATTTTTTTTTTTTAGGATTCTATCTTAAAAAGAAATTTAAGAAAATAAAAAATAATAAAAGAGTGGAATAAAAAGTTTATAAGATAATGCGCAACGGAGACTTTTCATTATCTTTTACGTGTTTTTTTTTTTATCAAGACTACTTTTATCACACTGGTTGTGTATAGTCACGTAGAAGAAGGAACATTCTGGCATTTTCTAGAATGTACCGCTGAACTGCTTGGAAGGAAGCAATATCAAAAACGCTCTTTAAGAAAACAACAATAACGTGTGGGTGGAAAAAGATTTAACAGTGGGTTAACAAATTCCATCTGAAAAAAAAATGTGTCGCTTTGTTGTGAAATAAAAGAAAATTCGAGAACTTAACGGAAAGTTTCTCAGTTGGCTGATATCACAACTTATATCTCTCTGACAAAAGAAGGATTAAAAACAACGCATGCATGGAATGTTTGCTAGGAATGTCAATGAATTTTCGAATATAATCTGACAAAAAAAGTTCTCGGTAATTCCTGCAAATTGATGCGATATTTTGAATTTCTTAAATTAGGCGAAAAGTGTTTTAACCGTACATAGATAGTTCAACACGTATTTCATTATAAAGTGGCTTATATTACATAATTTGTTAAAAATCTGAATAAAAATACTTTTTTTGAAATTACATATTTATTTGCGGCATGATGGCAGAGTGACTAACTCTCTGGTGCTCGTTGAGTCAAGTTTCGGGTTCACGCTTACAAAATATTATTTTAATTTTTTTACTTGGAATATTCTTTTAATTTCGATTTTAATTAAGAATTTTTAGGAAACTAAAATTACATGTCTTTTTAAGTAAAAATGTATTGTCAGTTTAAAATATTGATTATTAAAATATAATAAAAATAAATATATTCATAAATTTGAAAAAAAAATATATCTTAAGTTAGCATCAAGTATAAGTAAGAAACGGTTAATGTAATAAATAAAAAAATAACGATGTTTAAATGATAGTTCATATTATTTCTTTATTTTTTTAAATTTAAAATCTTATAAGAGGTTTAAATTTAATTTTAATTATTAAGAAAATTAATATTTAAGTACTTTAAGCTCAGCTAACAAATCTCTATTTTATAAATAAAAAAAAAAAACATAAATGGGATTTTAAGACTAATATGATTAAATATTCACTTTGTCGGAAGACCGTAATTATTTTACGTCCAAATATTTTAAAAAAAGAAAACATCTTTTTAACACAAATTAAATTTTGCATGCTACGACATTCTTTTAGATGTTAAAACTACTTTTATTGCTAATTTTGTGCCGAAACCTAATGCTGCATAGAATGATCTTTTTTTGAAAAGGAAACCTAAAACACAAAATAAAAAAAAATATGTCAGTACTAAATCCGAGAATTGGTTTTAACTTTTTCATTTTTTGTTTCCGTAAAATAACTCACGTTTAGTATTAAATTATCCCCACCATGAAATTTCAATGGACTTCATCTTACAATTTTCTCTCCTGGAGTATTAAACTGCAACTCTAAAACTAACGTGGGAAAAGACGGGAAGATTTTTTTTTCGAGGATTCTATCTGAAAAAGAAATTTAAGAAAATATAAAAGAGTGGAAAAAAAAAAGTTTATAAGATAATGCGCAACGGAGACTTTTTATTATCTTTTACGCGTTTTTCATTAATTTTCTTTTTATCAAGACTACTTTTATCACACTGGGTGTGTATGGCCACGTAGAAGAAGGGACATTCTGTCATTTTCTAGAAATGTTCTGCGGAACTGCTTGGAAGGAAGCAATATCAAAAACGTTCTTTAAGAAAACAACAATAACATGCGTGGAAAAAGATTTAAAAGTGAGTTAAAAAATTCCGTCTACAAAAAAAAGGAAAAAAAAAATGTGTGGCTTTTGTGTGAAATAAAAGAAAATCCGAGAACATAACGGAAAGTTTCTCAGTTGGCTGATATCGCAACTTCTATCTCTCTGACAAAAGTAGGATTAAAAACAGCGCATGCATGGAATGCTTGCTAGGAATGTTAATGAATTTTGGAATATAATCTGACAAAAAAGTTCGCTTTAATTCCTGTAAGTGGATGCGATATATTGAGCAACTTAAATTAACCGGCTTTATTGCTTTAATGACTATGAATAATTTCCGTTTATTTTAAATCGTACGTAGATACTTCAACACTTATTTAAGTTTAAACAGGTATATATTCCAAAATTTCTTAAAAAATTGTATATTAATAATTTATATCCTTTTAAATAAAAATGTATTTGCAATTTAAAATATTGGTTATTAAAATATAATAAAAAATGAATACTTCTAAATTAGGACAAAAAAGAGGTCTAAAATTAACATCAAGTCAATTAAAAGTATAATGTAATAAAAAAAATAGAACGAATAGCTCCTCCAATTTAAAATCTGAAAAGAGTTTCAAAATATGAATTTTACCTATTAAGAAAATTATTATTTAACTATATTAAACTAAGCTAAAGAATCTCTGTTTTATAAATAAAAAAATTAAAGAATAGCAATCAGATTTTAAGACTAATATGAGTAAATATTCACTTTGTCGGAAGACCGTAATTATTTTACGTGCAAATAGTTTTAAATATATATATTTAAACAAAAAGAAAATGTCTTTTTAACACAAATTAAATTTTGCATGCTATGACATTCTTTTATACGTTAAAACTACTTTTATTGCTAATTTTGTTCCTGTACCTAATGCTGTGTAGAATGATCTTTTTCTGAAAAAGAAAGCTACAACACTAAAGTAAAAAAAAATATTTCGGTACTAAATCCAAGAATTGCTTTTAACTTTTTCATTTTTTTTGTTTCCATAAAATAACTCACGTTTTGTATTAAATTATCCCCAGCATAAAATTTCAATGGACTTCATCTTACGATTTTCTCTCCTGCAGTATTAAACTGCAACTCTTAAACTAAAGTGGTAAAAGACAGGAAGATTTTTTTTTATAGGATTCTATCTTAAAAAGATATTTAAGAAAATAAAAAAAATAATAAAAGAGTGGAGAAAAAAATTTATAAGATAATGCGCAACGGAGACTTTTTATTATCTTTTACGTGGCTCTTTTTTCTTCTTTTTTTATAAAGACTACTTTTATCACTTTGGTCGTGTATGAAGGAAGGCGCGTTTGGGCAAGAAGGAACATTCTGGCGTTTTCTAGAAATGTACCGTGGAACTGCTGGGAAGGAAGCAATATCAAAAACGTTCTTTAAGAAAACAACAATAACGTGCGTGGAAAAAGATTTAAAAGTGGGTTAAAAAATTCCATCTGAAAAAGAAATAAAAAGAAAAAATAAATGTGGCTTTTGTGTGAAATAAAAGAAAATCCTAGAACATAACGGAAAGTTTCTCAGTTGGCTGATATCGCAACTTCTATCTCTTTGACAAAAGGAGGATTAAAAAGAACGCATGCAGGGAATGTATGCTAGGAATGTTAATGAAATTTAGAATATAATCTGACAAAAAAGTACGCTTTAATTCCTGTAAAGGGATGCGATATTTTGAGCTACTTAAATTAGCCGAAAAGTGTTTTAATGTATGCCTATAAATAATTTCCGTTAATTTTAAACCGTAAATAGGAACCTCACTATGTATTTAAATTTAAAGAAGTATATATTTCATAATTTAGTAAAAGTTTGAATAGAAATACTTTTTTGGAAATTTTAACTTGCTACATTTTTATTTGGGGCCTAGCGGCAGAGTGAGTGGCGCTTGCTTTCAGGTTGCAGTCCCGCTGATGCCAAGGATGTTTGCAGTGGTTCAGAATCCACTTTAAACGTTAGTCCCCATTTAATAACGCTGTGCAGTTCACAGTAACGCTGTGCACGCCCTTATTTTTCAATGATATATATAAATGTATTATTACGATACCTTTAAAGAGATTGTCTTTCTATTTTCGGTTTTCAAGATACTATTAAATTTTGGTGATTCATTCCTTTTCTCTAGATAAATATATGGAAACGAAATTTGTTTCTTTACTTTTTGTTATTTCTTAACCCACTTGGTCGATAGCAACATCTAGACAATGTCCAATAGCCCATGTGATCTCTTACAAGGATGGAAATGGGGGTGGGGGCGCTTCTGTTGGAATAAAGCACATGTAAGTAGAAGTCAGACTGCATCCCTGTCATTGTGGAAGGAGGGCAGTGTCTTCTGGGAGGACTTTTAGAAAGAACTACCCCGTATTTGCATATTGTAGGGGAGAAAACCCGAAAAACTCCTACTAGATAGTCCAACTAACCAGTCAAATCCTTAACATCACAAATGCTATTGAGCCTCCTCATTTTTCGAAACAATGTTTACAACAAAGCTGCCATCGGACAAGACCTAACGCTCACTAGCGACGAATACGAACGTTGCCACTGAACCCCGAATCGGAATCTAATTTTATAAAATATACATGAAATATTTTTAATTTATTCACCTTCGAAAAAAATCAACGATAAAGCGAATCTCAAAATATCATCCCTTGAGAGAAGTAATGTAAACTTCAATGGTAAATTAAAAAAGTATAGATGGCTTTGAAGTACTTGCAATAACTTTTCAAAACCATTTGTATTAATATTTAAATTAATTATGTTTTTAAAATAATTATAAATTCAGCATACAAATTTTATAGTTTACTTTGAATTTGGAATTGAAAAAAAATCATAAGATAATGGAGAACGTGTTCTTATGGTTAAATTACTAATCGCTTTATACTATAGAAATAATTAATTTATTTAATCGTAGAAAAAAGTTATTATTCATGTCATATGTACTTGCAAGAAACTAAACAAAGTTAAAAACAGGGAGTTTCAACCTAATGCACTTTCTTTAACAACACAAAAGCACATAAAAAATATATAAAATGTTTCCTTTTCCAGAAAGGCATTTCTAACCTGGTGGTAGTAAAATCTTTAATCCCGTTCTTTCTTTGGGAGTTCCATAAGTCGTTTGGTCTCGACAACCACTTAAGAGTTCTTCTATTTGTCGAAAAGTATGTAAGTCAGTTGCTATCCTGGTGAAAAAAAAATTGTTATAACATCTCAAGAAAATACATTTTAGCAAAAACATAGTTTTTCGTATTATTATCATTCTTTAAAAAGTATTGACAAAATATTTATTTTGAAACCTGAACTTGATATCCTTCAACCATTATATCCTTAACATTTTATTATATGCATCATATATCTATCTCTCTATATATATACATACGACATTATATATATATAAATATATATATATATATATATATATACATACGACATTATATATATATATATATATATATATATATATATATATATATATAATGTCGTGTAATATGTATGCATTGTAACGTCTTTGCCTTTAACAACGTAAAGAAGAGCGCCAATTTCAGGTTGATGGGAATATTTTAATTTTTATTTACATGCATTATTATAGATACAGAACTCTGAAACAATTACAGATGGGATATGGACTACATCATGAGTTGTTTTTCATCGTGATTAGTGAGAAATGAGATGAGAAAATGTCTACTCCAATGCGAAGTGAGTCCTCTTGACAGATTTTCTTAAAGGGAGATTTTTGGGGAAGAAAGAGTTCTGCTACGAGTCAACAAAATTGTTGGGTTTTTTTTTCTTTTTCTCTGAAGTGACTGAACAGGCCAGAGTTTCTGCCTGTTTCCGAAGTCACTATTTGGTTCCGTGTATCTCGCCTTATGATAATTAAAATCTGCCACGTGTGTAAAATTCGTTGTAGGCACGAGAACACTAAATATTTCCGTCCTTGGAATGAACTGCACTTGTGAATCAAACTTAAATCTTTAATTTGTTTAATGCATATAATGTGTGTGTGTATATATATATATATATATATATATATATATATATATATATATATATATATATATATATGTATATATAATCTATATATAAAATGTCGTGTAATATGTATGTATTGTAACGTCTCGGACTATACTAGAAATATGACGAAATAAAGAAGAGCGCCATGTTCAGGTTCATGGGAACACTTTTAATTTCGTCGGATTTTAAACACGTGGTCTAAGGCAGACCTTAATTTTCATACGGTGTTATACACGAAATTACAACGACTCACTTTGAAAATATGGCCTTGCTCACTTTGAAAACAGGCGGAAATTCCGGCCTATTCAGTCACTTCAGAGAAAAAAATAACAATTCTATCGACTCGTCGAACTCTCTCTTTCTTCTCAAACCTTCTTTTAAGAAAATCCGTCAAGAGGCTCACTTCTTATTGGAGTAGACATTTTCTAAGCCTATGGTTTATCACCAATCATTATGCAACAACTCATGGTATAGTCCATATTCCATCGTTATTCCATTCCATTAAATTGTTTCGACCTGTGAAGGTCGCACGGACAATAGCTAATTTCATTAGGTCTCATTACACATAACACCGAATATCTGCTATCAGATTTGAGTGACCGGTCGTTCTCATTAGTACAAAACACTAATTGCATTTAATATAACTATGTACAAGAATGCTTTTTTGCTGTCAAATTTGAGAGATAGGTTGTTATTTGTACTTGTTTAAAAATATACATTCCTCCCTTCTGGGAAAGAAATGCCACAACTCTTAAAGTGGGAAACAATGCTACAATATGTGTGTATATATATATTTCAACAAAATACTCCAAGTGTTTGCCGTTTAAAATTTAAAATTTTTCTTATTAAATTTAACTACGAAATATTTACTTTAATTTTTGTTTTTAATTGTTTTATTCTTAATAGCGCACAAATATTCAATATATAATGAAAACTAATCATTTATTTTATATATTTGTATTACCTAAATAAGTACTGAAACATATGTATTATATTTTATATATATATATATATATATATATATATATATATATTTGAGCAACAATTAAAAGAACACCTCTTTTATTATCATTTATCTCTAAACACCTAATTCATTTTTCCTTTCTATGATATTCTGAGATTATTTAGAAAATTGAGTCCTTTATTTTTGACGTAAACAAAAATTTCTGAATATTTATTATAAAGGATCAAAGAGCCGTCTGTCTCCAGCTCATAAATCCTTCAGACTCTGAGCCTTTTATATTTCCTCAAATATTTCTCAAACTGAGTGCATACTTCATATCCTAAATCTTGTCCAATCAGATTACGTCTCTCAATCACTGGTCTCGAGTTGGAATTTCCTGATTTATAAGCTCTTATCTTCGATTTTACAAAATGAGTTGTGAAGGAAATGATTTTGACTAAAATTCCACAACTCAGAAAATTCTTGCCGAACTATGTCGAATTATTACTGAGGGAAAAATCTAAAAAAATCTATTTCAAAATTATTGAATTAATATTTCATTAAAATATTTAATTCAAATTAGCGATAAAATGCATTTTTCATATTAAGTAAGATTAAAGTAAATAATGTAATAAGTAAGTATTCTGATTATCAAAAATCATTATCTTATCAATTGAATTATCAAATTTAATTAACAGTTTAAAAAAAATGTCTTTAATCTACCATAAAATAAACAAAATGTTATTAGTCAGTCAACTGAAGATTAAAAAATTATTAAATGGTTAAAGGATAGTTTTGGTTTGGTTTGTCGCTCTACGGTCATCTTGTGCACACGAGGGATAAACAGGCCGGGACTCGGTCATCAGGCCCTATCCTTTAACAAGCGGGCCTGATGGCCGAGTGGCTAGGGCTCTGGCGCTCGGTGCCACAGCTTTCGGGTTCGACTCACGTCGGTACTATAGATATTTGTAGAGGTTCGGAATATACTTTAAAACATAGGTCCTGGTTTAATATGATTTTAGAGTGTTGGGCATAAGGCTCAACCTACCCTGTAAAAGGAGAACATCTCACGTCTTAAAATCTGTCAGTAGGCGGACGGCTTTGGCCCACCATGGGCTGTAGTGCGAGGGAGTTAGCTAAATTAAAGTATAATTATTATTTTTGATTGTTTGGCAAATTACCGTTATTTCATTTATAATGGATCATATTGACTTATAATTAAAGAGGTCCATTCATAGATTATTTAACAAGTTGTCTTTATAATAATTAATTTTTATTACTCAAATTTCGGCCTAGTGATATTGTGCGCACTTAGTGTGCAAATGGGCTCATTTTCAAATCAGCTGATTCCATCCTTTACAGTCCTTGTATATGTTATTATCCTTTCAGAAATACAAGTTTTGATGGCGATTAAGTTAACCTGCATAAGCGTATCATAGTGGTAGATTGGTTTCTCTTTCATACAACCCGCAAATGCGGTGAAATTACTCCAAAAAGCATTCGCAGCTGGCCATATCCTCCAATACTACACCGACATGGCGAATTAGATGGAAATACTGATCTGAACAATGCTTTTAACTTTTTCTGGGTATCAGTGAGCTTAGTGCCCCCCTTATGAATACAGCAAGCAATCCACTGGCTAAGTGTGAAGGAAGGGAATTTACTTCTGTGAGGACTTTTAATGGATCTTTGACTATTATAGATCAGCATTTGCGTGTCGTATGGGATAAAATTCGGAAAACACCCAACAACTCAGCCTGCTTATCAACGATATCTTATTCGATGTCGGTTCTCCCAAGGTTTTTGATAGCAGTTATTACAATGGACGCCAGCAGAAAATTCGATGCATGCATGCATACTCCTGCATGCTAGCAGCAAACATTACCGCAGGACTACAAGTTGGGCCTTAACAGTATTTGGATTTCTTTTTTTTTTTACAAATGAAATCTTTGAGACTATTTTAAACTGGAAAAGTGTAACACTAGAAATAAATAGACGGATAAAAAACATGGAAATAAAAATTTTAAGCATAAATAACATGACATTCAGTTTTAAAAGAAAAGCAAAGAAGTCATATGACTTTATATAAAGTTATAAAGAAATATGATTAATTGGAAAAATACGCTTCTGTCTCCCTTCATTCGCTTCAAAAAGTATCCATAAATAATGAGAATGCACAAAAAATGCCATACATATACAAAATGTAATAACTAAATTGATTCCAACAAAAAAATATTATTTATAATTGAGCTGTTCATTTTTTTTCACTGTGTGTAATATTCCTTTCGTATTAATTCCTCTCTGATATTAAAATATTAAATTCATTGAGAATGAATATTAATTCGAAAAATAGATTTATTCTTTTTTATATTGTATTAATATATCATAGTATTTAATATTGCATTAATATTTCATACTGTTTAATATTGCATTTAATATATTATAGTAAATATTTTTTTATTAAAAAAATTCATAAAATTATTTTATTTTATATAATGTTTTGTAATATTTTATTTATTTTATTATTGTTTTTTTTTGTAAAAACATAAATAAATAATAGAAAGTTAAAATTAATGTTTGTAAAATATGAGGGTGAAATAATGAGCCAATAAATATATTAGGAAATTTTATTTTTATTTTAAATGAAAGTTAAGTCTACGTCTGCATCTCACAGTATATTCTGGTATAGTTCCTCATATGTGACGGATTAAACATTACTGCACAAATTGGCTTTAAAATACACACATTAAGTATTATTCTATTATAAATATACAAAATTATTTATTTTAAAATAAGTACATAAATGTCGGATTAAAGGAAATGTCGATATCAAGGTAAATGTCATAAATGTGCACAATAGAATAATTAAATTAATTTCTCCAAAAAATATTATTTTTATTTGAGCTATGGACACTTTTTTTTTACTCTGCGTAATATTTCCTTTGGTAATAATTTGGTAATAATTCCTCTCTGAATTATATTAAAAGTCATTGAGAATGAATATTAATTCAAAAAACAGATTTATCCTTTCTTATATTGTATTAACATATCATAGAGTTTAATATTGCATTAATATATCAGACTGCTTAATATATTATACTATTTTATATTGCATTGAATATATTATAGTAAATATTTTTTTATTAAAAAAGATTCATAAAAATATTTTCATATAACGTTTTTTTAATATTCTATTTTTTTTTTTTTTTTTTTTTTTTTTTGAAAAATATAAATAAATAATAATAATTTAAAATTAATTTTTGTAAAATATGAGGGTGAAATGATAAGGCAATAAATAGATTAGAAAATTTTATTTTTATTTTAAATGAAAGTTAAGCCTATGTCTGCATGTCTCACAGTATATTCTGCTATAGTTCTTCTTACGTGGCGGATTAAATATTACTGCACAAATTCGTATTAATATACAAATATTAAATATTTTTCTATTGTAAATAAACAAAATTATTTTTTTTTTAAAACGTAAACATAAATGCTAAATATAATCTTTTCTATGGTTAAACGTTTCATTTTTATTACTAACGATCAAAATTGTTAATAATATATCTTTAAATAGTTCTGTACGTATTTGCATATATTAAATTTTATTATTACTATATTGCTTTTAGAGCTGTATTATGCTTAATTGCATTATACTTAATTTTTGTACATATTTAAAGTTTAGTTTTTCTTAATAGAAGTGATATCAAAAGAACAAATGTTGAAATGCATTTTTTTAAACAAATCTTAATATTAGCAGAATTAAATATAACTTTCTATATGATTTTATAGCTATAATCTAAATTAATAATAATATATCTTTAAATAATATTGTATGAGTTAAAATATATTAAGTTTTATTATTACAATATTGTTTTTAAAAATTGTATTTTGCAGAATTGTATTAATACTTAATTTCTGTGCGTATTTAAATTTTGTTGTTTTTATTAGAAGTGGATCACCAGAACAAAGGATGAAATGCATTTTTTAAATAAATCTTAATATTAATTAGCAGAACTAAATATAGCTTTCTATATCATTTCATAGCTATAATTTAAACCAATAATAATGTATCTTTAAATAGATTTATACGTATTGAAATAAATTTTATTATTAAGATATTGCTTTTAGAGCTTTAGTATGCTTAATTGCATTAATTTTTTTTTATTTTTTTTTACATATTTAAATTTTTTTTTGTTAGAAATGGGTTCACTAGAACAAATTGGGAAATGTATTTTTTTTAAAAATTTTAATATTAGCAGAAATAAATATAACTTTCTATATGATTTCATAGCTGCAAACTAAATCAATTATAACATATCTTTACATGGTTCTGAACATATTCAAATATATTAAATTTTATTATTACTATATTGCTTTTAGAACTGTATTATGCTTAATGGTATTAATATTTAATTTATGTACATATTTATATTTTGTTGTTTTTATTAGAAGTGGTATAATCAGAACAAATGGTGAAATGCATTTTTTTTTAATAAATCTTAATATTAGCAGAATTAAATATAACTTTCTATATGATTTCATAGCTATAATCTAAATCAATAAAAATATATCTTTAAATAGTTATGTAGGTATTGAAATATATTAAGTTATATTATAACTATGTTGCTTTTCGAACTGTATTATGATTAATTGTTAATTTCTATACATATTTTAAAGTACTATCGTTTTTATTGGGTGAAATATATTTTTTTTTAAATAATTCTTAATATTACCAGAATTAAATATATGATTTCATAGCTATAATCTAAATAATAATGGTGTATCTTTAAAGAGTTCTGTACATATTGGAATATATTAAGTTATATTATAAATATGCTCAGAATAGTTATTTAGAGACTTTACTATGCTTAATTGCATTAATACTTAATTACATATACATACACTTAATTACATACATAGTACATATTTTAAAATTTTGCGTTTTTATTAGAAGATAAAATGGTGAAATGTATTTTTTTAAATAATTCTTAATATTAGCAGAATTAAGTATAACTTTCTATACGATTTCATTGCTACTAAATTTAGTTAGGAATTTACTTTTCGAAAGCACAGTAACCTCATGGGATATTTAGACAAAAGAAAAATTACTTTCCATCATCTCGAGGTTAATTCTTTTTTCTTTTTATTTTCTTCTTAAAAAAATAGTTTCCCATTTTGATACATAAAAATGACCGGATGTTTCCTTTCTAAGCCACAAAAGGAAGTAACTTATAGTGACCATAAAATCTAGAAATCCAAGCATATGTTCTTTTGTAAACCAATGATATTATAAATCTTCGACTGTAGGCAAGGCCTTTAACGAGATTCTTTCTCAGCGGAAACACAGAACAGAAAATGGAAAAATACAGAAGGTTTTCAGAGTTTCCGTTAGTTTTTATTTTATTTTTAGTTTGCTTTTTTTTAATCCTCAAAACTGGAAAATGTTCTGACTCCATTTCTCAAATATCCTCGCCAGGAAGTGTCAGCTTCAGATGCTGCTACATTGTGGTGAAATCTATCAGAATTTCTGGTTCTTTGGTGGCAACTCTTCATTCATTTCATTGTTCTTCAGTTTTCTTCCAGAAATAGAATTGCGTGTAACAATGGAGACCGAAGGAAATTTTCTTTTGAAATTTATCATTTCATTGTAGCGTAATTATGGCTCCGTTTTTCGGGAAATGAATAAAATCCTATTCTCTTTTCTCTAATAGGATGTTGAGTTGCTGACTCCCTTAATGAATCCGTCATTAAATAATAATACAAAGAGAAATTTTATTATGTGGTTTAATATAAGCAAATGATACATGCTCAAAGCAAACTACTTACTTAAAGAAGCTATTTATTGGGGAATTTGTGTTCCTTTTATCATTTTGGTTTAAAAATGATATTTTGATTATCAATAGAACATATTTTGTAAACCATTATTTCCTTTTATTGAATAGAATATTTTTTTGTGTTTGTTAGATTACATCCGTCTTTAAGTAGATACGAAGAGGATTAATTCGATTTAAAAAATAAAAAACGTAAATTTCAATTACTGGAATATTTCGTTCTTTTCCAAATTTTACTTCTTTTCAAATAAAATAAATCTAATAAAAACATAAAAACTTCAATTCTTTTGTGTGCACGAATCATAAAAATATCTTTATTAAGATTTATAGTTATTAAAGATTCTATAATTTTTTTTTATTTGTCTTTTTAATTGAAATTATTCTCAATCGTACTCTGAAAAACTTTAATTTATTTTATACAATTTATTTTATTTTAGATTATATAATTCGTTAATTGCATTGATCAATTTACATCTACTCTAAAGTAATAGATAAATCAACTAAATCGATTGAAATTTTAGGACAGCAGCCTTCATATGAACTCATTGTTAATAAATTTAATTCGGAATTTACTTTTACGCAGCTGGGTACACTCATGGGATATTTCGAGAAAAGAAAAATTATTTTCCATCATCTCGAGGTTAATTCCTTTTTCTTTTTTTTTCTTTTTTTTTTCCTTAAGAAAATAGTTCCCATTTTGATACATAAAAATGACCGGATGTTTCCTTTCTAAGCCACAAAAGGAAGTAGCTTATGGTGACCATAAAATCTAGAAATCTAAGCGTATGTTCTTTTGTAAATCAATGATATTATAAATCTCCGACTGTAGGCAAGGTTTTTACGAGATTCTTCTCTCTGAGAAACACAGAAAAGAAAATGTAAAAATACTGAAGGTTTTCAGAGCTTCCGTTAGTTTTTATTTTAGTTTCAGATTTTTTTTTAATCCTCAAAACCGGAAAATGTTCTGACTCCATTTGTCAAATATCCTCGCCAGGAAATGTCAGCTTCAGATGCTGCTACATTGTGGTGAAATCTATCAGAATTTCTGGTTTTTTGGTGGCAACTCTTCATTCATTTCATTGTTCCTCAGTTTTCTTCCAGAAATAGAATTGCGTGTAACAATGGAGACCGAAGGAAATTTTCTTTTGAAATTTATCATTTCATTGTAGCGTAATTATGGCTCCGCTTTTCGCGAAATGAATAAAATCCTATTCTCTTTTCTCTAATAAGATATTGACTTGCGGACTCCCTTAATGAATCCGTCATTAAATAATAATACAAAAGGAAATTTTATTATGGGGTTTTAATGTAAGCAAATAATACATGGGCAAAGCAAACTGCTTATTGAAAGAAGCTATTTATTCGTGAATTTGTGTTCCTTTTATCATTTTGGTTTAAAAATGATTTTTTGATTATCAATAGAAAATATTTTGTAAACCATTATTTTATTTTATTGAATAAAACATTCCTTTGTGTTTGTGAGATTACAACAATTTTTAAGTAGATATGAAAAGGATTAGTTCGATTAAAAAAAAATAAAAATAAACAAAACATAAATTTGAATTTTTGGAATATTTCGTTCTCTTAAGAATTATAGTTCTTTTCAAATAAAATAAATGTAATGAAAACATAAAAACTGAATTCCTTTTGTGTAGGAATCATAAAAATATTTTTAATAAGATTTATTGATTTCAAAATATCTTATAATTTTTTTTATTTATTTGTCTTTTAATTGAGAATCTTTTTAATCGTTCTATCAAAAGCTTTAATTAGTTTTATACATTTTTTTAAATTTTTGATTCTATATTTAGTTAATTGCGTTGATCAATTTAAATCTACTCTAGAGTGATAGATAAATCAACTAAATCGATAGAATTTTTAGTACAATAGCCTGCATATAAGTTCATTGTTAATAAATTTAATTCGGAATTTGCTTTTAGGCAGCTGGGTAAACTCATGGGATATTTAGAAAAAAGAAAAATTACTTTCCATCATCTCGAGGTTAATTCCTTTTTTTCTTTTTTTTTTTTTTTCTTAAGAAAATAGTTTCCCATTTTGATATATAAAAATGACCGGATCTTTCCTTTCTAAGACACAAAAGGAAGTAACTTATGGTGACCATAAAATCTAGAAATCCAAGCATATGTTCTTTTGTAAACCAATGATATTATAAATCTTCGACTGCAGGCAAGGCCTTTACGAGATTCTTCTCTCTCTGAGAAACACAAAAAGAAAATGGAAAAATACAGAAGGTTTTCAGAGTTTTCGTTAGTTTTTATTTTATTTTTTTTTTAATCCTCAAAACCGGAAAATGTTCTGACTCCATTTGTCAAATATCCTCGCCAGGAAATGTCAGCTTCAGATGCTGCTACATTGTGGTGAAATCTATCAGAATTTCTGGTTTTTTGGTGGCAACTCTTCATTCATTTCATTGTTCCTCAGTTTTCTTCCAGAAATAGAATTGCGTGTAACAATGGAGACCGAAGGAAATTTTCTTTTGAAATTTATCATTTCATTGTAGCGTAATTATGGCTCCGTTTTTCGGGAAATGAATAAAATCCTATTCTCTTTTCTTTAATAGGATATTGAGTTGCTGACTCCCTTAATGAATCCGTCATTAAATAATAATACAAAGGGTCATTTTATTATGGGATTTTAATATAAGCAAATAAAACATGAGCAAATCAAACTGCTTATTTAAAGAAGCTATTTATTCGTGCATTTGTGTTCTTGTCTTTGATTTTTAAAAAATGATATTTAGATTATCAATAGAAAATATTTTGTAAGCCATTATTTTCTTTTATTGAATAGAATATTCCATTGTGTTTGTAAGATTACAACCTTTTTTAAGTAGATATGAAGAGGATTAGTCAATTTAAAAAAAATTAAAATAAATAAAACATGAATTTCAATTATTGGGATATTTCATTCTTTTCCAAATTATAGTTCTTTTCAAATACAATAAGAGTAATGAAAACATAAAAACTGAATTCCTTTTGTGGGTACGAATCATATAAATGTCTTTAATAACATTGATAGATTTTAAAACATTTATATTTTTTTTATTTATTTGTCTTTTTAATTGAGATTAAAAAAAAAATCATTTTGTCAAAAATTTTAATTTATTTAAAAAATTTTTTTTAGGTTCTATATGTCGTTAACTGCATTGATCAATTGACATCTGCGCTAGAGCGATAGATAAATCAACTAAATTGATAGAAATTTTAGTACAATAGCCTCAGAAATAAAATTATTAGAAGTGCATACTACTACCACACCACACCACATCACATCACTCTGCCTAAAGCTGAGTTGCGCCTATACAGTTTGGAAATGACTTAGAAGTGTACAACAAGAACAAGCAATTAATTATTTTTCAGCTTGCAATTTAATCAATCAAACTTAATTTTATTTGCATTAAAGCCCATTTTTATGCCATGCATTACATTCAGTTTTGTGGAGTGAATCAGTAGGCAGTTACATATTAATTTGCGTATATTTCAATTGTATTTATTGTGTGCTTAAATATATATCTTGTAAGCATATATAATCTCAAAGGAAATCTGAAATTTTACTGTGCCTAATATGAGAATATCTCTTGAATTTTTCTTCTCATTTTTTTCTAAATTTGAACTAAGCACACATAGTTCTATGTCCGATGCGTTATTCATCAGACCAAATATTGGATTTTAAATCTACGTAACCACTAAATTCACTTTCTTTTTTTTTTTATCTGTGTTTTTTATGTGAATCAACAGCATGCTACATCTTAATTTGGATTTATTTAAATTAATTAATTTGGTTTTTAATTAAATTAGTTTTGATTCACGTATACATTAAATTAATTTTGATTCATGTATCCATTAAATTAATTTTTATTCATGTATTCATTAAATTAGGTTTGAATCACGTATTCATTAAATTAATTTTGATTCATTATATACTTTATGTGTATGAAATAAATTTTATACCTACGACTACTATTAAATTGGATTTTCTTACGTCTGTATACAATTAACCTTTTCATCTTCCTTCTTCTTTCTCCTCAACGAGTGAAACCACAGAGTGTCCAGATCACCACCGTCCCAACAGTACTAAAGGCGGGACAGAGGGTCGAGGTCAACTGTCAGAGTGAAGGATCCAGACCACCTGCCAGAATCTCGTGGACCAAAGGGACAGAGAGGGTGGACCACCTGGCCATCCAGAACACGTTCGGGAGCATCTCCGTGAGCACGCTGAGTTTCGTGGCCAGTGGAGAAGACAATGGCAAAAAGCTGACGTGCGAAGCTCAAAATCCAAAACTTCCAGAAAGTGCCTTACATGATAGTTGGAATCTTAACGTATTATGTAAGTATTTTTTTTTCTTTAAATAATACATGAAACAATATAATTATTTTCAAACATACAGGGTGATTATAATTAAAGTGGCCCTTTTCAGACCCCTCTAGAACTCGTTCTACCAAACAGATTTTGCTAAAACTTTGTATTGCGGTATATGAACCACGAGGAAAAGATTTCTGCAATAAAAAAATAGTTCAAATTTTAACCTCTAGGGGGAATCGTGGAGCCCAAAGAAGGACAAAAAATTTGTCAAAGCCTTCAAAATTTATTCAGTTACAGAATATGCTCAACGTGTGATTCATTGACATGAATTACGTGTTAAAAACCCCATTATAGAATGTTCAATGGTAGAGAGAAGAAACTATCGAGGCACTTCAACAACATGGCGTGTAATGTTGGATTTCAACTCAAGTTAAGTCCGAATTCCTCCTCCATAAACACGATCTTTTAGGAATCCCCACAACCAGAAATCGTAGGGATTTAAGTCGGGTGAAAGAGGATGCTAGGCATCCGAAAAAGCTCCGGATATTACATGATTCACGCCCAAAGTTAGCACGAAGCAGCCTTTTCACTTGACAATGTGAGGAGTTGCTCCATCTTGAATGAAGACATTGGTTTGCAGACGCTGCCGTTCCTTCAAAGCAGGAATGACTTGTTATCGAAGAAGTTCACTGTACCATGCACTCGTGACAGAGCAGTTCTGGGACATTTTTAGGAGTGGGAGTTTCAAATAAAAACGATACGATGATAAAATCAGCAGTAAATCTTCACCATGCAGTCACGTAATCAGAATGCAGTGGTTGTTGGGGCAGGACATTAGGAGGTGAAGCACCCCATTAGCGGCAATTTTGATTATTCACAGCTTCATCGAAAGAAAAGTGCGCTTCATCTGACCATAGAATTTGCCAAGGCCGTGCGTCATCAACTTCCGTTCCCGCCAAAAATCGGCAAGCAAATTCATGGCGTGTTTGGTGGCCATGAGGTTGCACCACGTAAATCTTATACGGATACCATTTTAAAATGGATCGCAGAATTTTTCGTACTGTCGACCACGAAATCGCCAACTCACGTGACACCGATCGAGCACTTACTGAAGAATAGCTGGAAGTGGATGCTTTTTCAACCACAGCAGTAGCGACTCCTTCGATAGTTTCATTCGCAACTCGTTTCCGTCCTCTTCCTGGCAGCACACCCAAGTCTCCAGTCTCCAGTCTTCGCAATTCCTTTAAACGATGATATCCATGCAATGCAGCTAAGTTATTGCTACCGTTCTGATAAAACAATTTTACCAATAAAGCTTGATCTTTCTCCTGTAAGGGCATGATTAACGATGACAAAGCCACACAGAAAGATTTTCTGACTCTGGCTGCAAATCTCTTTATAGGTTTGACAAATTTACATAAGGAATTTTGAAAATAACTCCCTCCCCTAACCTCCTAATGTCAAAATTCAAACTATTTTTTTCTGGCAGAAATCTTTTTCCCATGGTCCATATATCGTATATACCAAGTTTCACCAAAGTCTCTTAAGCAGAACGGGTTCTAGAGGGGTCTCAATATTGTCACTTTAATTATAACCACCCTGTACTTGAATTATTTTACAATATTTCAAGTTTCAGGATTTTTCTAAAAGATATTTTATCTTTACTAGCTGAATGAGAATGTAGAAAGGAATTAAATCATTCGTGTGTTTTTAATGTTTCTGATTGTATGTTTAAACTCAAAAGATACTTTGACACTAAAGAAACAAAAATTGAGAATGATAGACAAATGATTTTTTATTAAATATTTTTATTTATTCTGCCTATACAATGAATATTAGCATATATAACAAGCATTATTTATTATATCAATTCAATAAAAATTTGCATTAAACGAGGGAATATATACGTAATAAAACATGGTTAATTCTATAAAGAAAATTGAAGCTAGCATGAGAGTAGAAATTTATTGTCTGCTATTATCGGCTGTTTATTTTATGTAATTATATGCATATAGTTATTATATACATTTCAAAAATATACACTGTTTATATTAATGATTTAATTTCAATTTACTCAAATATTTTTTTATTCCCTTACTGGTACATCCATACCCAGATATAAGTTATGTATGCCGCTAAGTACTTCTGTACTTTATCTCCTATACTTATTTTTTCTTTTATACACGTCATTTAAAAAAAGAAGAAAATTAAGAATACCTTGTGCTTAAAATTACTTAAAAAATTAATTATTCATATGTTTATCATTAATTACAGCTAAACTATATTATCCATGCAAAATTTTTGTTAGAATGTTGTCATTGAAATGCAGCTGGTTTTTTTAAAAATAAACCTGACTTTAAGTTACGGCTGAGATTTCCATTATTAAATAAGACTACTTGAAGCGAAAGTTTGCGTCAAATAACGGACAATTTATGCGATAAAAGATATTTATTTGGTTCGCATAAAAAACAGAATTAAAAATAAAGAAAGAAGAAACTTTACTCCTACTACTTATTTAATGCAACCATTTTAAAGATTTTCATTAATCCTTTTTCTCTACATCTTACAAGAAAGTGGAGGAAAATACAGAATATTTAATGTTTCACCTTACCGCAATCCCAAGAGTTTCCAAGATTAGATTTCTTACTGTAGAGAAAAAAGCTCACCATGGTCCATACATAAGTAATGAATTATTTTTGCCGATAATTTGAAATTTAAGAAGGTAATTTTTTTTTTTTTAACATGGAAGAAATTAAATTTTCGCAATACATGTACTCTGAGCTGTATCGATTGCACAAGTGCTCGCATCTTATTTTTTTTTTTTTTTTTAGAAAAACCTGTTATCATCATTGTGCATCTTTTAAAATTGGGCAACAGTTATGAAGTTTGAGATAAAAAAATAATAAATTAAATATTCAAAATTTAATTATTAGAACGATATACACTGAAGTGACAAAAGTCATGGGATAGCAATATGCAAATTTTCAGATGGCAGTAGCATCGCGTAGAACAGGTATAAATGCTCAGTGCTTTCGCAGAGCTTTCATTTCTGTTCAAGTTATTCATGTGAAGAGATTTTGACGTGATGATGACCGCACGACGGGAATTAACAGACTTTGAACGCGAAATGTTAGTTGGAGCTAGACGCATGGGTCATGCCATTTCGGAAATCGTTAGGGATTTCAACATTCCCAGATCCACTGTGTCAAGAGTGTGCCGAGAGTATGAAATTTCAGGCATAACATCCCACCATGGACAGCGCAGTGGTCGACCGCCTGCACTTAACGACCGAAACCGGCGACGTCTGCAAAGAGTCGTAAATTCTAACAGACAAGAAACACTGCGTCAAATAACCGCAGAAATCAATGTGGGACATACAAGGGACTTGTCTGTTTGAACTGTGCGGAGAAATTTGGCTTTCTTGGGCTATTCCAGCAGAAGACCGACTCGAGTGCCTTTACTGACAGAACGACATCGCTTGCAGCGACTCTCGTGGGCACGTGAGCATATCGGTTGGTCCCTAGATGAATGGAAAACCGCGGCCTAGTCCGATGAGTCACGATTTCAGTTGGTAAGAGCTGATGGTAGGGTTCGAGTGTGGCGCAGACCCCACGAAGCCATGGACCCAAACTGTCAGCAAGGCACTGTTCAAGCTGGTGGTGGCTCCGTAATGGTGTGGGCTGTTTTTTTTTTCATGGCATGGACTTGGTCCTCTGGTGCGACTGGACCGAACATTGACTGGAAATGCTAATGTTCAGCTACTTGGAGATCACTTGCAGCCATTCATGAACTTCATGTACCCAAACAACGATGTAATTTTTATGGATGACAATGCGCCATGTCACCGGGCCACAACTGTTCGCGATTGGTTTGAAGAACATTCTGGACAATTCCAACGAATGATCTGGCCACCTAGATCGCCCGACATGAATCCCATTGAGCATTTATGGGACATCATCGAGAGGTCTGTTCGTGCCCAAAATTCTGCACCATCATCGCTTTCACAATTATGGACGTCTATCGAGACAGCATGGCTCAATATTCCGGCAGAAGACTTCCAACGACTTGTTGAGTCCATGCCACGTCGAGTTGCTGCACTTCGCCGGGCGAAAGGAGGGCCGACACGATATTAAGAGGTATCCTATGACTTTTGTCACTTCAGTGTATTGTATAATATATTTGAGTGATATTGCATTTAGCAAAGAAAATGAAATTATGAATATTTTCTAAAATGAGAGAATATTTATTTAATGAAACATGGTTATTGCTACAAAAATATTGAAGTTAACATAAGAGTAGGAGTTTATATTATTCGAAAGTAGAATATTATTTATTATGATATATATTATAATATAAATTCGAGAGTAGAAGTTTATTTATTATAATACATAAATACCTTACCTTATATATGTGATACCTTAAGTATGCATTTAGTGCCTTTGTACCCTATCACCTATACTTATTTTTTCTCTTATATGTGTAATTTAAAATTTTAAAATTAAGAATACCTAGTACTTAAAATTATGCCAGCAAAAAATTAATTATTCACATGGTTATCATTAATTTAAATTATCCACACAACATTTTTGTTAGAATATTTTCATTGAAATGCAGCTGTCTTTTTCTTATTATTATTAAACCTGACTTTGTATTTCCTGTGTTACTGTGTCACTGCGGTACCAACAGAATTCACTGTGTGTGTAACTGTGGTACTAACTGAATTCACTGTGGTACCAACTGAATTCACTGTGTGTGTGACTGTGGTACCAACTGCAGCTCGAATTTCTGCTGCATACGTAGTACGCCACAGGTGTACGCCGAATACAGTGGTCTTCTTTCTCAGTTTTGCCACGTGGCTGACCGGAACCCGGTTTTCTTGAGGCCATACCTTGACCACTGCTCCAAACAATCATGCACAGGGGACACATTCCAGCCAAGTATTTCTGCCATATCACGGACAGAAAATCCACATTCTTGTAGCCCTACTATACACCCCCGTTCCAAGTCGGTGATCTGTTGATAATGAATTCTTCATCTTCTTAAAGGCATTCTTGCTGGCGCTAACATCAACTCAATACGTCAAATTTCAATGCTCAATAACACTCACGAACCTTACAGCACGCATTTAAAGCAAACCTGATTTGCATGTTCCGAGTGGCGCTACTAGCGCTACACTTACGCCAAAAGCGCGAAAATTGAATCGATGTCATCTTTCAGATGTATAAACACGTAAAAAATTAATTATTGAAATGTTTATCATTAATTATAGCTAAACTATTTCATCCACATCATATTTTCGTTACAGTTTTGACACTGAGATCCAGCTATTTTTTTTTTTTTTTTTTTAAATACACTTGACTTTAAGTCACTGCTGCGATTTGCATTATTAAATAAAACTATTTGAAGCGAAAGTTTGCTTCAAATAACGGACAATTTCTACGATAAAACATAGTTATTTCGCTAAAAGAGGGAAAAAAAAGAGAAAAAAGAAACTTTACTCCTACAACTTATTTAATGCAACCATTTTAAAGATTTTCATTAATCCTCTTTCTTCAAATCTTGCAAGAAAGTGGAGGAAAATAAAGAATATTTAATGCTTCACCTTAACTGCAATCCCAAGAGTTTCCATGATTAGATTTCTTACTGTAGAGAAAAAAGCTTACCATGGTTCATAAATAAGTAATGAATTCCTTTTTGCCGATAATTTGAAATTTAAGACGGGAAATTTTTTTTTTAACCTGGAAGAAATTAAATTTTCGCAATACATGTACAGTGAGCTGTATCGATTGCACAAGTACTCTCATCTTATATTATTTTTTTTTCTACAAGAACTTGTTATCATCAGTGTGTATCTTTTAAAATTAGGCTGCAGTTTTCGAATTTTGAGATAAAAAAAAATTAATAAATTAACTTATTCAGTAGGAATATTATATAATACATTTGAGTGGCATCGCAATAAAGGAAAGAAAATAAAATTACGAATATTTTCTGAAATGTAGCATAATTAAAAATTTAAGTAATTACTGATTTAACGAACACAATCTGTGTAAGAATCAATGAAATAGAAAAAAAATCTACTACAATCAACACATAATGAAATAAAAATCGTTAAACAATTTCATTCTTTGAATGTCGAACAGTCAAACATAAAAAAGATATTCCTTTTTTATATGATATATGTTTTTTTATGTTGAATTATGAATATTTCCTAAAATGTGAGAATATTTATTGAATGAACATGGCCATTGCTATAAAAATATTGAAGTTAACATAAGAGTAGAAGTTTATTGCTTACTATTATATGCTGCTTATTTTATGTAACCACTATATGCATTTCAAAATCATACAAAGCTTATACAACAGTTCACTCAAGTATTTTTTTTTTCTTATTGGTAACATCCAAACGTAGTTATATATACTTTACCTTATACATGTCATCCCTTATCTATGCCATTTAGTGCTTTTGTACTCTATCTCCAATACTTATTTTTTCTCTTATGTATGTCATTTAAATTAAAAAGAAAATTAAGAAATGTACCTAAAATTATAGTTATGTACTAAATATTATGTAAGCAAAAAAATTAATCATTCATATGTTCATCATTAATTTTAGCTAAACTATTTTATCCTCACAACATTTTTGCTAGAATGTTGTCATTGAAATGCAGTAGGGCTTTTTTCTGAAATAAAAATGACTTTAAGTCACAGCTGAGATTTGCATTACTAAATAAAACTACTTGAAGCGAAAGTTTGCATCGAACAACGGACAATTTCTACGATAAAACATAGTTATTTCGCTAAAAGAGGAAAAAAAAGAGTACTTATTTAATGCAACCATTTTAAAGATTTTCATTAATCCTTTTTCTTGAAATCTTACAAGAAATTGGAGGAAAATAAAGAATATTTAATGTTTCACCTTGCCGCAATCCCCAGAGTTTCCATGATTAGATTTCTTACTGTAGAGAAAAAAGCTCACCAATGTCCATAAATAAGTAATGAATTCCTTTTGCCGATAATTTGAAATTTAAGACGGGAATTTTATTTATTTTTTTTAACCTAGGAGAAATTAAATTTTCGCATACATGTACTGTGAGCTGTATCGATTGCACAAGTACTCTCATCTTATTATTTTTCTTAGAAAAACTTGTTATCATCAGTGTGTATCTTTTCATATTGGGCTACAGTTTTCAAAGTTTGAAATAAAAAAAAATGAAAAAAGATTAGTTCAAAAATAAATTATGAGAAAGAAATACTATATAATACTTTTGAGGGGTATTGAATTTAGGAAAGAAAATGAAATTATGAATATTTTTAAGCAATTACTGATTTAATAAAACTCTGTGTAAGAATCATTGAAATTAAAAATGTACCTACCACATTCAGTATGAAATCAAATAAAAATCGGTAAATAATTTTATTTTTTTAATGTAAAACATAAAAAAGATATTCCTTTTTTATATGATATATGGGTCCTACTACTTATTTAATGCATGCATTTTAAAGATTTTCATTAATCCTTTTTCTCTAAATCTTACAAGAAAGTGGAGGAAAATAGAGAATATTTAATGTTTCACTTTACTGCAATCCCTACAGTTTCCATGATTACATTTCATATTGTAGAGAAAATGCTCCCCATGGCCTATAAATAAGTAATGAATTCACTGTGTTACTGTATCACTATGCTACCAACTGAATGTCACTGTTGTGTGTCACTGTGGTACCAACAGTAGCTCAAATTTTTGTGGCATACGCAGTACGATGCGCTAGAGCTGTACACCGAATACGTCGGTCGTCCCTCTCAGTGGCTCCACGTGGCCGCCCGGAACCCGGCCTTCTTGTGGCAGTACCATAAGCTTGACCACTGCTCCCAACAATCATGCACAGAGGGCACATTCCAGCCTTTCTGCCATATCGCGGAACTCTTTCTGCCATATCGCGGAAAGAAAACCCACCTTCTCGTAGCCCTATTATACACCCTTGTTCAAAATGGGTGAGCAGTTGATAATGGCTTCTTTGTCTTCTTAAAGGCATTCTTGGCTACCATCAACTCAATACGTCAAATTTCAATGCTCAATAATGCTCATGAACTTTACGGCATGGATTTAACGCAAAAAAATTTTGCATGTTCCGAGTGGCGCTACTAGCACTACACTTATGCGAAAAGTGCGAAAATTGAATCGATATCATCTTTTAGATGTATAAACACGTAAAAATTAATTATTCATATGTTTATCATTAATTATCGCTAAACTATTTTATCCATACAAAATTTTTGTTAGAATGTTGTCATTGAAATGCAGCTGGGTTTTTTTTTTTTAAATAACTCTGACTTTAAGTCACGGTTGAGATTTGCATTATTAAATAAAACTACTTGAAGCGAAAGTTTGCGTCAAATAACGGACAATTTTTAAGATAAAACATAGTTATTTCTCTCGCATAAGAATAAAGAGGTAAAAATAAAGAAAGAAGAAACTTTACTCCACCTACTTATTTAATGCAACCATTTTAAAGATTTTCATTAATCCTTTTTCTCTAAATCTTACAAGAAAGTGGAGGAAAATAAAGAATATTTAATGTTTCACCTTATCGCAATCCCTAAATTAGATTTCTTACAGTAGACAAAAAAAGCTCACCATGGTCCATAAATAAGTAATGAATTCCTTTTGCCGATAATTTGAAATTTAAGACGATAATTTTTTTTTTTTTAACCTAGAAGAAATTAAATTTTCGCAATGATGTACTCTGAGCACAAGTATCGATTGCACAAGTACTCTCATCTTATTACTTTTTTTCTAAAAAACCTGTTATCATCAGTGTGTATCTTTTAAAATTGGGCTAATATTTTTCGAGGTTTCAGATAAAAAAAATTGATAAATTAAATATTCAAAATTAAATTATTCGAAAGAAATATTATATAATACATTTGAGTGATATTTCGTTTTGAAAAGGAAATGAAATAATGAATAATTTCTAGAATGTAACATAATTAAAGGTTGAGTAATTACTCATTTAACGAAAATATGTGTAAGAATCAATGAAATTGAAAATATACCTACCACAACCAGTATATAATCAAATAAGAATCGTTATACAATTTTATTTTTTGAATGTCAAGCATAAAAAAGGTATTCCTTTGAAAGAAATGTACTGTTATGTACTTAAAATTATTGCTATGTACTTAGTTATTTATGTACTTTAAATTATGTCAGCAAAAAAATTAATTATTCATATGTTTATCATTAATTATAGCTAAACTATTTTATCCACATAAAATATTTGTTAGCAAGTTGTCATTGAAATGCACCTAGTTTTTTTAAAAAATAAACCTGACTTTAAGTCATGGTTGAAATTTGCATTATTAAATAAAACTACTTGAAGCGAAAGTTTGCGTCAAATAAGAGAATATTTATTAATGCACATGATTGCATCTATAAAAAACATTGAAATTAACTACTACTATTTGCTGTTTATTTTATGTAACCTTTATATGCATTTCAAACACATGCAATGTTTATGATTTAATTTTAATTTACTCAAGTATTTTTTATTACCTTACTGGTACATGCATGTGTAGATGTGTGTCATTAAGTACTTCTTTACTTTATATGCTACATTTATTTTTCTTTTATGTATAACATTTAAAATAAAAATAAAATTAAGAATAACTTGTACTAAAAATTAAGTTACCAAAAAATTAATTATTCATATATTTATTATTAATTATAGCTAAACTATTTCATCCGTCTACCATTTTTGTTCGGATGTTTTCATTGAAATGCATCGGGTTTTTTTTTTAAAAATAAACCTGACTTTAAGTCACGGCTGAGATTTGCATTATTAAATAAAACTACTTGAAGCGAAAGTTTACGTCAAACAACGAACAATTCCAACGATAAAACATAGTTATTTCGCTCGCACTAAGAAAAGAGGAAAAAAAGTAAGAAAGAAGAAACTTTACTCCTACTACTTATTTAATGCAGCCATTTAAAGATTTTCATTAATCCTTTTTCTTGAAATCTTACAAGAAAGTGGAGGAAAATAAAGAATATTTAATGTTTCACCTTACCGCAATCCCTAGAGTTTCCATGATTAGATTTCGTACACTAGAGAAAAAGCTCGACAAGGTCCATAAATAAGTAATGAATTCCTTTTGCCGATAATTTGAAATTTAAGACATGAAAAATTTTTTTTAACCTGAAAGAAATTAAATTTTCGCAATACATGTACTGTGAGCTGTATCGATTGCACAAGTACTCTCATCTTAATATTTTTTTTTTTCTAGAAAAACCTGTTATCATCAGTGTGTATCTTTTAAAATTCGGCTACAGTTTTCGAAGTTTCAGATGAAAATATTGATAAAATGATTAATTCAAAATTAAATTATTCGAAAGAAATATTTTCTATTACCAATTGAGTGATATTGCATTTAGGAAAGAAAATGAAATTATGAGTATTTTCTAGAATGTAACGTAATTAAAGGTTAAGTAATTACTGATTTAACAAAAATCTATGTGAGAATCAATGAATTTGAAAATAAACCTACCACTATCAGTATATAATCAAATAAAAATTGTTAAACAATTTTATTTTTTGAATGTCAAACATAAGAGAGATATTCCTTTTTATATGATTTTTTTTTTTATGTTGAATATGCTGAAAATATTTTCTAAAAAGAGATAATATTTATTTAATGAAACATGGCTATTGCTATAAAAATATTGAAGTCAACATAAGAGTAGGAGTTTATTGCCTACTAATATATGCTGCTTATTTTATGTGACCACTATATGCATTTCAAAAACATACAAATCTTATTCAACAGTTCACTCAAGTATTTTTTTTTTCTTACTGATACATCTATACGTTGATATACCTTACCTTATACATGTCATACCTTATGTATGCCCTTTAGTGCTTTTGTACTCTATCTCCTATAATTATGTTTTCTCTTATATATGTCATTTTAAATAAAATAAAATTGACAATACATAGTACTTAAAATTACGCAAGAAAAAAATTATTCATATGTTTATCACTAATTATAGCTAAACTATATTATCCATCTAACCTTTTTTTAGGATATTTTCATTGAAATGCACCTGTTTTTATTTTATTTATTTATTAAACTTGACTTTAAGTAACGAATAAAATTTGCATTATTAAATAAAACTACTTGAAGCTAAAATTTGCGTCAAATACCGGAAAATTTTACGATAAAACATAGTTATTTTGCTCGCACATAAAAAAAAAAAAAAAAAAAAAAAAAAATGAAAGAAAGAAGAAACTTTACTCCACCTACTTATTTAATGCAACCATTTTAAAGATTTTCATTAATCCTTTTTCTTCAAATCTTACAAGAAAGTGGAGGAAAATAAAGAACATTTAATGTTTCACCTTACCGCAATCCCCAGAGTTTCCATGATTAGATATCTTACTCTAGAGGAAAAAGCTCACCATGCTCCTTAAATAAGTAATGAATTTCTTTTGCCGATAATTTGAAATTTAAGACGGGAATTTTTTTTTTTTTTTTTTTTTTTTTGACCTGGAAGAAATTAAATTTTCGCAATACATGTACTCTGATCTGTATCGATTGCACAAGTACTCTCATCTTATTTTTTTTCAAGAAAAAACCTGTTATCATCAGTGTGTATCTTTTCATATTGGGTTACAGTTTTCAAAGTTTGAAATAAAAAAAATATGATAAAATGATTAATTCAAAATTAAATTATGAGAAAGAAATACTATATAATACTTTTGAGGGGTATTGAATTTAGGAAAGAAAATGAAATTATGAATATTTTTAAGCAATCACTGATTTAATAAAACTCTGTGTAAGAATCATGGAAATTGAAAATGTACCTACCACATTCAGTATGTAATCAAATAAAAATCGTTAAACAATTTTATTTTTTTAATGTAAAACATAAAAAAGATATTCCTTTTTTATATGATATATGTTTCCTACTACTTATTTAATGCAAGCGTTTTAAAGATTTTCATTGATCCTTTTTCTCTAAATATTACAAGAAAGTGGAGGAAAATAGAGAATATTTAATGTTTCACTTTACTGCAATCCCTACAGTTTCCATGATTACATTTCATATTGTAGAGAAAATGCTCCCCATGGCCTATAAATAAGTAATGAATTCACTGTGTTACTGTATCACTATGCTACCAACTGAATGTCACTGCTGTGTGTCACTGTGGTACCAACAGCAGCTCGAATTTCTGTGGCATACGTAGTACGATGCGCCACAGCTGTACGCCGAATACGTCGGTCGTCCCTCTAAGTGGCTCCACGTGGCCGCCCGGAACCCGGCCTTCTTGTGGCAGTACCATAAGCTTGACCACTGCTCCCAACAATCATGCACAGAGGGCACATTCAAGCCAACTCTTTCTGCTATATCGCGGAAAGAAAATCCACCTTCTCGTAGCCCTATTATACGCCCTTGTTCAAAATAGGTGAGCAGTTGATAATGGCTTCTTTGTCTTCTTAAAGACATTCTTGGCTACCATCAACTCAATACGTCAAATTTCAATGCTCAATAATGCTCATGAACTTTACGGCATGGATTTAACGCAAAAAAATTTTGCATGTTCCGAGTGGCGCTACTAGCACTACACTTATGCGAAAAGTGCGAAAATTGAATCGATATCATCTTTTAGATGTATAAACACGTAAAAATTAATTATTCATATGTTTATCATTAATTATCGCTAAACTATTTTATCCATACAAAATTTTTGTTAGAATGTTGTCATTGAAATGCAGCTGGGTTTTTTTTTTTAAATAACTCTGACTTTAAGTCACGGTTGAGATTTGCATTATTAAATAAAACTACTTGAAGCGAAAGTTTGCGTCAAATAACGGACAATTTTTAAGATAAAACATAGTTATTTCTCTCGCATAAGAAAAAAGAGGTAAAAATAAAGAAAGAAGAAACTTTACTCCACCTACTTATTTAATGCAACCATTTTAAAGATTTTCATTAATCCTTTTTCTTCAAATCTTACAAGAAAGTGCAGGAAAATAAAGAATATTTAATGTTTCACCTTACCGCAATCCCTAAATGATTAGATTTCTTACAGTAGACAAAAAAAGCTCACCCTGCTCCATAAATAAGTAATGAATTCCTTTTGCCGATAATTTGAAATTTAAGACGGGAATTTTTTTTTTTTTTGACCTAGAAGAAATTAAATTTTCGCAATACATGTACTCTGATCTGTATCGATTGCACAAGTACTCTCATCTTATTTTTTTTTCAAGAAAAAACCTGTTATCATCAATATGTATCTTTTAAAACTGGTCTACAGTTTTCGATGTTTGAGATAAAAAAAAAATGTATAAAATAATGAATTCAGAATTAAATTATTCGAAAGAAATCTCATATAATACTTTTGAGTGGTTTTGAATTTAGGAAAGAAAAGGAAACTATGAATATTTTTTCGAATGTAACATAATGAAAGATTAAGTAATTACTGATTTGACAAAAATCTGTGCAAGAATCAATGAAATTGAAAATAAACTACCACAACCAGTATATAATTAAATAAAAATTGTTAAACAATTTTATTTTTTGAATGTCAAACATATAAAAGATATTCCTTTTTTATATGATATATCTTTTTTTTTTTTTTTTTTTTTTTTAAAAAAAGAAATTATCAATATTTTGTAAAATGGGAGAATATTTATTTAATGAAACATGGTTATTGCTATAAAAATATTAAAGTTAATGTGAGAGTAGAAGTTTATTTTCTACTAATATATGCTGCTTATTTTATGTAGCCATTATATGCATTTCGGAAACATACAAAGCTTATACACTGGTGTCCAAAAGTTAAGCATAATTGATAATTATGTGAATAAAGAAGGAACTGTAAATCAGAATGGCGGGAAACGTGATATGCGAGTGTAAAATGGTTATAAAATAAGAAAGCAAATCGAAAGAACGATAATAATTAGTTTTATTATCCAAAGTAGCAGTTTGAAAGAAAACTGAGAATAGCAAGGGTTCACACTTTAAAGAAAAAATGAAAGAAAACATTAAATAAAATACTGATGCTGCAGTTTAATAAGGCATGTTGTCACCTCTGACAGCCAGGCACGCTGCACAGCGATTTACCATACTTTCTATGAGATAATGAATGAGTTGTGGGCTCAAACGGTTCCAAGCTTCTTGGAGAGCTCTCTTCAGTTCTGTAACGGAGCTTGGTGGGTGCGAAAGGGCTGCAATTTGTCTCCCGAGCATATCCCATACATGCTCGATAGGATTTAAATCAGGGGAGTTCGCAGGCCACGACATGCGCTGGATGTTTTCCGTTTCAAGGAAGTCATCAACCAGCACCGATCGGTGACATGGCGCATTATCCTCCATAAATATGAAGTCAGGACCGACAGCACCTCGAAATAAGCGAACATAAGGCTCAAGAACTTCGTCTCTGTATCTTTGACGAGTCACAGACCCCGTGTCAAAGAAATGGAGGTCTGTGCGGCCGTCTATCATGATGCCTGCCCATACCATTACTCCCCTTGATGGAAAATATTATGTTTCCGTTATGTTTCTTGGTTCAAAACGTGTTCCACGTTCTCTCCATATCGTTACCCGACGAGAATCACTACTCAGACTAAACCGGGACTCGTCACTGAACATCACATTGGCCCACTCTCCTACACTCCAATATTGATGTTTCAAACTCCAGTTCAAACGAGCGCGTTTATGCGCAGACGTGAGGGGAATGCAAACTGCTGGTCTTCTGGCATACAGGCCATCATGATTGAGTCTCCTGTAAACAGTTTGTCTCGAAATTAGTATTCCTGTGGCGACTGTGAGCGCCGAACCAAGTGCTCTGGCAGTACTGCCCCTCTGACGTCGCGCACTTATTATCAGATATCGGTCTTGGCTAGGGGTTGCAACTCTTGGTCGACCTGATACTGGTTGTCGGGTAACATCTCCCGTTCTTTGAAACCCCTGCCACAGTCTTGAGATCACAGACTGGTCCACATTCAAAATTCGAGACACTTTGGTTTGTGATCGTCCGGATTCCAGCATTCCAACGATTCTTCCTTTCGCAAACATGTCCAATTGGCATCATTCGCCTTGTTTGATGGTTAACAACGTTCCTTCGCACAGCAGTTGCACGAAACTTGTCTGAACTGTCTATGCTGCATGAAGCGGTTTCTCTGTGTTCCGACATGCGCATGTGTTTCGCGCAGGACGTAGTCGACTGAAAAGTTTTTGCATAAACCCAATGTTTCTTCTTCACCCAATTAATATCAGCAAGAAATTTGGAATAATTTTACGAATATTTACTCCATCTTTTTCGCATTTTACGATTTATGCGTAACTTTTGAACACCAGTATACAACAGTTCACTCAAGTATTTTTTTTTCTTATTGGTACATCCATACGTAGATATATATACCTTACCTTATATATATCATATCTTATCTATGCCATTTAGTGCTTTTGTACTCTATCTCTTATACTTATTTTTTCTCTTATGTGTAACGTTTAAAATAAAAATAAAATTAAGAATACCTTGTACATCAAATTTTTAAGCAAAAAATTAATTATTCATATGTTTATCATTAATTATAGCTTAACCATTTTAACTAAGTAACGTATTTGTCACAATGTTTCCATTGAAATGCAAATTTTTTTTTCTATTAAACCTGACATTAAGTCACGGCTGAGATTTGCATTATTAAATGAAACAACTTGAAGCAAAAGTTTGCGTCAAGTAACGGTCAATTTCTACGATAAAACATTGTTATTTCGCTCGCACAAAAAAAAGGAAGAAAAAAAAGAAACTTTATTCCTACTACTTATTTAATTCACCCATTTTAAAGATTTTCATTAATCCTTTTTCTTGAAATCTTACAAGAAAGTGGAGGAAAATAAAGAATATTTAATGTTTCACCTTACCGCAATCCCAAGAGTTTCCATGATTAGATTTCTTACTATAGAGAAAAATCTCATCGTGGTCCATAAATAAGTAATGAATTCCTTTTGCCGATAATTTGAAATTTAAGGCGGGATTTTTTTTTTTTTTTTAGCCTAAAAGAAATTAAATTATCGCAATACATGTACTCTGAGCTGTATCGATTGCACAAGTACTCTCATCTTAGTATTCTTTTTTTTTAGAAAAAACTTGTTATCATCAGTGTGGATCTTTTAATATTGGGCTACAGTTTTCGAAGTTTGAGATAAAAAAAATTGATAAATTAAATATTCAAAATTAAATTATTCGAAAGATATGTTATATAATACATTTAATTGATATTGTATTTTGTTATATTCTTTATTTCCCTAAGGCACTAATATAACTTATGTTTATATGATGGCAGTTTATAAACAAATATATATATGAGTAGATTCATAATTATATCCAATTTCAATTTATATTACAAGCAAATGTATGTTTGACAATAAACATGTAAAATAAAAGTTAGTGAGGTAAATCGCAAGGATTAAAATAGCATTTTATTTAATTAATTAATGCAAAATTTGTAAAGCTTTCTTTTATGCCTTTTTAAGAAATACAGCAAATTTTCAGTTTGAGAAAAAAAGATTGATAAATTAGATCAGGTGGTGTATAAAAAGATGTGTAGATCACATCTTTTATACATCACTCTTATTAATATTTCAATTTTCAAAAGTCCTCGACCGAGCTATAACGAAATAATGTTATTTGATATTCGGTTATCATATTTGCCTCAAGAAATATTCTCAGTTATACAGAACTGAAATTTCACTCAAGAATCTTTCTTTAAAATTCCATCTTAATGGTATAGTCTTTCAAATGCAGCTTCCAAGATATTCTGATGTTTATTTGTACAGTAAACAAAGGCTTCTTCATTTTTTTTATTCTAACAACATGAACCAATGTGATATATACGAATAAACTTTGCCTATTTCAATGAGCTTGATGATATTAAATGGTATAAATATTTTCATTATATAATAATTTTGCATAAATAATCATAGGCGGGAAAAACTATTTATAAACTTGCATACATTTAAAAACAGCAAAGGATTATTTTATTATTCAGCAGTGTATAAATTATTTTACACAAGATCATCTATGTATAGTATGTCAATATATATTTTTTCATGGAAACAGAATAATCATTAATCATTTCATTTCATATGGAAAAGATTTGTTGGGTCTACATCCTATTTGTAGGAAGTATTTGCATTTGTCCTGAAGAACAACTATATTTATAATTCTTTTGAAATGATTTCAGATCCCCCTCAACTGTCACTCGTGTTTGGTGCCAGCGTGCAGTACGAACATATCCGAGAGGGCAGCGACGTGTACTTCGAGTGCAACATCCAGGCCAACCCTCCAGTGAGCGAAGTGAAGTGGCGGTTCAACGCCAAGAACCTGGTCCACGATTCGCTGAGGGGCATCATCGTGAGGAACCACTCGCTGCTGCTGCACAACGTCGGGCGGAGGAACAGGGGGACCTATCAGTGTATTGCAGCCAATGCTCAAGGTCGTGGCCGAAGCGAAGAAGTTGTCCTCAGGGTCCAATGTAAGTGCTCACTGTCTGCTTACAAATATGTTGGAATGACGGTAAATCAGAGATGTACAAACCACAGCCCACCTCACGATATGCACATTTTACTTAAGAGATTTAATTCGTATTTTTTTTTTTTTTTATTTTCTAAATGTGAAGAAGATGACGGTGATAGATATAGCCTTAGTTTCACACGCCCCTACTAATCTGACGACGCACCTGTTAGAACAGCACATGTTAGCGATGAATATTTTTTTTTTTGTTAATATTTGGATCTTTCCCCCTACTTTGAACTCTATGTCAGTTATCATTTTGGCCTTTAGTACATTAATTGTTTCTTTAACTATACAAACCATATAACAGATAAATCGAAATCACTGATAATAACTTCCTGAAAATGAATCCATTAAATTTATGTAATTACTAAAGTTTTGCATGTTTTACTCACAATTCAGAATTTAATTGTTTGATTCTTTTAATGGAATATTTATGCATTAAAAATAAAAATAAAAAGTATAAATTAAGAAGCTATTATTTATTTCCATGAAGTATTTTTTTTTTAAAGAAAACAAATACCTTTTTGGTAAAGTAAAAAAAAAAAGAGAGAGGAGAGAGTAATATATTTGTGAAAAGAACTAAGAAAATATATTTTATGCAACATCTAATTAAAGAGATATCGCAGTATCCACTAGAATCCTATTTAATTAATTTTCATTATTATAGTCTTCATCATTGAAAGAATTTGAATTATCTCATAATTATAAAGCGCCTATCTGATTCAATAATTATAATAATCATTTTTAATAGTAATAATAATAATAATCACTTTCTTTTCGAAATGCACAGTTTATATTGACAAAAATTTAACTCTTACCCTTGAGTAAGCCAAGTGTGATTGAAAACTCGTATATCTTCTACCTGAAAAAAATTTAAATACTTCCTTTATTAAAACTTTATTGAAAAGGATGATGAAATTAAATTATCAATTATTTAAAATCCTTAAGAAAAATTTATGTTAGTTTTGAATTCAATTGAATCTAATTACAATCTTATTTGTTTCAGATTCACCTGTGTGTGGTGAAAAACAGCGTCGAAACTACGGCGTTGCAAGGAATGAGGAGGCGAACATCCTTTGTTCAGTGGACTCGGATCCACAGGAAGTCGCCTTCAAGTGGATGTTCAACAGCAGCACGTCCGAAACAATGGACTTATTCACATTTGTAAGCAATGGAACGGGGAGGAGCGTCGCCAAGTTCATTCCTAAAACTAAAACAGACTATGGTGCTCTCTACTGCTTCGCCAAAAATGAAGTTGGCAACATGAAGGAGCCGTGCATTTTCAACATAGTACCTACAGGTAAATGAACTAATGTTACTTTTACATGTGGATATTAAAAATTATTAACTGACATGTTTTATATTCTGAAATGGATATGAAACTTCTAAATAACATTAAAATTAAGACTTAAAAGTAAGCGTTATTTTTTAACAATAACATTATTATGATTAATCGTCTTCAGGTATCATTTAATTCGATTGAATTCGCTCATGACCCTACAGGGGTCTACTAGTGTTCTACCACTTATTCAAAGGAAACCTAAACATAAGTTTTAAAAGCAGAAACGAAGTATCCATTACGTTTTAGTTGTTTTGGTGTATGAATAAAACATACTACTGGCCCAAAAAGTAAGACCAATTATTTTTTTTTCAAAAACTCTTTATTTATTCTTCCAAATTTATTTCATCGCCTTCAAAGTAATCCCCTCCGGACACAATGCACTTATGCCAACTTTTTTTCCAATCCTCAATGCATGCTAAAAAGTCATCGGCAGGATGGCCTTCAAAGCGCGCGGTGTGAATCTCTTCGATCGACTCAAAACGGTGTCCCTGTAGTGGTCTTTTGAGTTTAAGGAATAGCCAGAAGTTGCACGACGTGAATACGATGGTTGTGGAATGATATGGGTTTCATTTTTGGTTAAAAAGTCACAAAGAATCAATGCAGTGTGGCGCATTCAGTGTTTTCGGTACCAATCGATATTTGACTCGTTTGAGGCCTAAAATGCAATTGGCCAATCCTTTTGAATTCCAACATCATCAGCAAGGTCTATAATTGTAAATCCACGGCTTGCAAGCACTAAATTTTTAATTTTTTGGACGTGAGGTTCGTCGGCTGAGGTTGATGTTCGACCAGAGGGCTCATCTTCTTCGTGCAACGAGTCTCTCTGCCTTCTTTGAACTGTTTATAACATTTCTAAACATTTCTTTAGATATAGGAATGCTCATTGAATGCCTTCGGCAAGATTCTATACGTTTCCTTAAACAAAATTGAATGTGAGTTCTTTGCACAATTAATTGAGACATTTCAAAAATCGCCGGAATCAATTTTAGCGTCTCACAAAGCCAAGCGTAACTCAAACAGTAATGAATATTTTGACATAAAATTTCACAGAGGTGTCAAGGACAGTACCAGCAACCTAAAAAAGAAAAAAAAATGACATTCCGTGATCCCCGGGAATTTTAAATTAAAAATTGGTCTTACTTTTCGGAAACAGTAGTATAGCACTAGAGGATTGATTAAAACACTTTCTCTTTATTCCAAAACCAAACTCACATTGACTGGTGTTATATTCTTTCTCTTTCTCTTCTTACTGGAATCACCTCACCCCACACAGACAGGATGTTTACACTATCGGGCGTTGACTTCCCCTATGCACGGGAAATATTTATACCTGAGACAACACTATTCAAACATAAGCGAGCGGCCTGATGGTCAATTCGCTAGAGCTCTGGCCTTTGATACCAAAGGCTTTAGATTCGAATCCTGGGGTGCCATGGTTGTTTGTTAGTGTTTCGGAACCCACGTTAAACTGTAGGTCCCGCTCTAATTACCCTAAATACAGCACAAAATAACCGTATAGCGACAAACCAAACATATGCGAAGTAATTTAATTTTGAAAAAAAAAAAGTAATTTATTATTGTGAATTTTTGTGATGTTATGCAATTTAAAATTTTAATTAATAAAAATTAAATCATTTGTATTATAAATAAAGCGATAATCATTTAAAGAACTTTTTTTTTCCTATTAAACCACTGTATTTGCATCCATCTAATTTATACTTGTCAGTTTTTCACGTGCTAGTTGATCAGACAGTAGCTCGCATGCTAATAGACGAAGGTTCGATTTTCTACTAGTGAAGTGTATTACAAACAATACTTTCTGATAACAGGAATTGCGTTGATAGTCGTGTTACTTATCAATGTGACAATCAAATTCGCTGCAGCATCCACTAAAAATCCTCTTAGAAGGTCAATATTATCTCTCTAAACATCAGTAATTTATTGCGATGTATTGTGATGAAAACGATTCTCCTTGTATAAAAAGGAAAATTTGGTAATAAATTAATAGTTTAAAAAAACTAAAAAATACGCTTTTAGAGTTAATCTATCTAAAAAGTAAAAAATAATTGTTAACATAAGAATAAAATGACTGACGAGAAAATGAATGTCACTGTTCTAAAAGCGTGGGGTGCTTGTATGACATTTTAAAATTAACTCTGCATTTCTGAGTGAAACTAGTGAAAAATTATAACCATTGATATTGAGCACCCCACGCTTTTAGAACAGTGACATTCATTTTCTCGTCAGTCATTTTATTCTTATGTTAACAATTATTTTTTACTTTTTAAATAGATTAACTCTAAAAGCGTATTTTTTAGTTTTTTTTAAACTATTAATTTATTTTTTACTTTTTAGTCTGATTAACTCTAAAAGCGTGTTTTTTTTTAAGTTTATGAGAAATACAAAAAGATAAATACAATGCAAATAAAAATTAATGAAAAAATACTAAAAAAGCTAAGTACAATACAATTAATATAAGCAAAAAAAAGAATAATATAAAAAAGTTGGAATATACTACAAAGTAGAGTAATTGCTGCTAGAAATTAGTCTAAAAGTCTAGGTCTGGTGCAAATTATGCAGAGACGGTACCTTGGCCGATTATCCGCTAAGTTTATATACTTTTTGCCCACCGAAAATTTTCGGCAAATAGGAAGGCGCAATTCGACATGATCGCACTCCTATGCCTTTGAGATCCGCCTCTTTTTAGCCACGGAAATTTTCGGCCAATAGGAAGAGCGCAATTCGATCGCGATATTACTGAATTTCTACCGGGGTGAAAGAAAAGCTGGGCAACGGGCGTACCGGTTATGATGTTCCTGGTGGTTTTAAGAATCACAAAACCTCCACATCTTAAATTAATTGAAACATTAGCATAAATTGTAGTTTCTTAAATTAATGAAAAATAAATAAATGAATTTAAAATTTAGGAAAACATCTGCTTGAGAACAATTAAAGCATGAGATCAAAAAGCTAAAGCTATCGGTACAATTAAGAGTTCGTTGACGATGCCCAAAAATAAAAAGGTTAAAGTTAAAAAAAAAATGAGAATTTTAAGATAAAAGTAAAATAAAACAGAAGGAATTAAGATTAAACAAAATAATTATACAAAATAAGTAGGGTTTGATCAGTTGACTGACTCGCCAGTAGATGGCGCCATCAGTCCCAACATCGAGCCCAAAAAGTGAGTTACATACAAACATATAAACATACATACATACATACAAACATACAGGTGAAGCTAATAAAAGCGTATTAAAAATCAGAGCTCATTATTATAATTGTTACAAAATGATACGCTGCATAGATACAATTTCATTGACATTATTCAATATATTGATTTGTTATATATATTTTCTTTCTGTATAATTTTGAAATAGTTCACCAAGTAAAACTGTTCAGAAAAGCATTTTGTACTTTTCTTCTTTAACCGTTGGTGCGTCCTGATGGCCAATTGGCTACCGCTCTGCCTTTGGTACCATGTCCGATTCTTGGCGGTGGCATGGATGTTTGTTAGTGGTTCGGAATCTACGTTAAACTGTAGGTCCTGGTCTAATTAGCCTAAAGTGTGCACAAAATGACAGTGTGACAAACCAAACTTAGCACTTAGTTCTGGCACTAATTAACATGTAATAAATGTAATTGATAATTAATTCTAACAGTAGTTACATGTAATAAACGTAATTAATAATTAATTCTAACACTAATTACATATAATAAACATAATTAATAATTAATTGTAATACTAATTACATGTAATATAACTACCACAACAATGCTTATTTGCTGTCAAATTTGAGAGATAGGTTGATTATTTGTACTTGTGAAAGAATATACATTCCTCTCTCCTGGGACAGACGGTCTGATGGGCAATTGGCTAGAGCTTGGCATTTTGCACCGGGCTTCGAATCCCGGTGTTGGCATGGATGTTTGTTAGTGATACGGAATACACGTTAAACTGTAGGTTTCAGTCTAATTAGCCCTCGTGTGCACAAAATAGCCGTTGAGCAACAAACCAAAGCCCAAATCTTTAACGCTTAACAGACTATCACACCACAGCATATCCTTAACACTCATCTATCACACACCTTTCAACACTCTATCACACTGCAGTTTCACACATTCTGATCAAGGCAATATGGGGTCAATTTTAATAATTCGAAATACAATTATTGGATCTCTTTACTGTTGGGCTAAAAATGTTAAGTCTCACACATTCTAAAAATTATTAAAAAAGTGAAAACGCCAGTAAAAGGTATATTTTATCATACAGTAAAAAGACTTCATTAGAAAATCATATTTATTGACAATAATATTATATAGTGCCATAAGTGCCATATTATCTAGTGCTAGTAAACAACTACTAGTAATAAATTTGACAAAATGCAAGATTTTAAGGACTGCATGCCCTTTTTTAAAAAAATAATTAACGATTACGCTTTATTTGATTCAGAAATACACAGATGTTAAAATTTAGCGAATTTTCCCTTTTGATAGAATATTTTCACAACGACCGGACAAATTGCAAAGAAATGTAAGCAGTAGGTCTGGACGATAAATCGATATATGTCTAAAGTCGCTTATCCGATTGTATTATTCTTGCCTTTTCATTATTCTTATGTTAACGTAATTCCGATTTAAGATATCGATGTCTTTAAACATCCATGTTAACGCAATGGCGAATTCAAGCTGTTCTAGAGAGAAACGTGATTTCGATATCCAACCTTGAAACGTCGGTTTCCAACATTGGAATAACTGATGTTCAAAATCGCTGTAACCACTTTGGAGACATCGTTGGATGTATAACCCCAAATTGCTATATTAGATATTTGTTTGTCAACACTTACCTTGTGAAATTTAATGAAATTTCATATTTTTTCGATTTATTGAAGAACTCCAATTAGAGATAGTGTTTGGTATGTTATTTTAATTATTATTATTAAAAATTCTCGCAAATAAAGATTATCTTGTAGAATTCCTAAACATTTTGCTGTTGTAATTGTAATACTACTTAAAATAAATAAGAATTGAAACATTGGATTCTTCGATCTAAACTCTTGGAATGATGTTATTTCAAAGTTATTTTTTTTATTTAAGGTAAAAAGGCGAAAGTTTGAAAAAATAAGAATGCACGTAAAAGGCTTTATACACAAATTTCTTAATCAATTTTATAATTTTTTTAAAGTTTATTAACTAAAAGAGATTTTTTTTCCTATTTTAAATCAAGTAAAAGTTTTTAACATTTTAACTACGTTTTATTCACTCTCATGTTTTTGAACACATCTGTATATTTACATTATCTGCTTATTTTACAAAATTTAAATTTGCGATACATAAATTTGCTTGTATTTGCAGCTAAGCATTCACTTATATTATGCAATAATTTATTCTTGTGTACTGTCTTTTTTTTCCATTGAATAAACAAACTTCATAATATTAAAAACCGTTAAATTTTAAGAATCAGGAAGGAGGAGGGTGATTTAAACATAAATAACCTTAATTCGCCTTACCCCTTTGATTCCTAATAAGCTCAATTATCTCACCAAGTTTTTCCCAATAGTTTTCGTACATGTAGTCAAAATTAATATACAGGGTGACTATAAAAAACACTCTCTATATATCAGTCCCTAGCAATCATATCATTTATAGAAACTGAATGAAATTTTGGTTTACGGTGTTTTGAGGTATGCGCTTAAGAATCATATGAATAACATCAGGTAACATTTATGGTTACAGTGAAACGATTTCGAAAATTTCAAATATCAACACCTACTGTTTTTTTTTATTGGAATGCGAGCTCCATAGTGGTACCTTGGCTACAGATTTGGCGGTTTTTAAGTGTCGCCAATCTAACAGCTACATATTTGCTGATTTTTGACGCCATTTTTTAGTACTACGAAAATGCGTATTTGGGATTTGCCAGAAACAGAACAAGATGCAATTTTATTTTTTCAGGAGCGAAATATTTTACCAAAAAAACGAAAATGTCCCTATTGCCATGACATGAAACTTTATTTTGGTAAACGTAAGTTTTGGAAATGCCATTTCAGTCAGTGTGCTTATCATGTGGGACGTAGAAAAGACAACTGGTTTGAGGGAAGCATAATTCCATTTTAAACCGAGAAATGTGTAGCTGCTGTTTGCGTTCAAAAGATAACTGCGTGCGCGTGAGAACAACAAGATTGCTCTTTATTGGCGCAACTGTAGCCAAGGTAGCGTTAATACGTAAGTACCGTTTTTTTTATTGGAATGCGAACTCCATAGAGAAGCAACAGACGGCAAAACATTTTTAAAATTTTCACAAATCTTGCGCGTGGCCTCCTTCATACGAGGATCCTTTGCTTGCTGCAGATGGTAAATGGCACTGAAACACCGTGGCAAGATGGATCTGCTAAACTAACGTCTGATGGCATCTTTGAAATCAGTTTGTGGATTAAGTGCAAACAATTTAGGTATTTTTTAATTTAGTTCATTTTTTCAGTTATACTTTGGTGAATCACGTGTTGCACTTCTGTTCATCTCCAGCAAGTGACAAAGAAGGGCATAGTCAGCAGTGAATATATTTCACAGGGGGACTGAAAAGTTCGTAGGCTGACACATACAGGGCGCTATTAGTATTAAATCCATATGATTTTTAGTTAGCCCTAACCCTCAAAAGACACGTGTATAAATTTGACAGCTGTTGCACTATTAGTATGTGAGTTATAGCCTTTTTTGTGAAGTTATAGCATTTTTAGTGTTCATCAAGTGCAGTCTACTCGGCTGATTGTCGATTGGACTCCGGTGTGAATTGATGGAGCCATGTTTAATCTATTGTCACATATCGGCGCAAAAATTAGGGTTTATTATATTAGGGATTGAATAGCTCCAAATACTGCTTAGAATCATCAATTCGTTGTTGCTTTTGGTCGACTGGGAGCTCTGCGCGGCACCCACTTTGAACAGAGCTTTCGCATATCCAAATATTCATTCACGATATGTCCAACATGTTCCTTTGATATCTTTAGGGTCTCAGCTATCTCAATCAACTTCACTTTACGGTTATCTGAAATTATTTTTGTGACTTTTTTGATGTTTTCGTCGGTAGCAGCCTCTTTGGGGTGTCCACTGAGTGCATCGTCCTCGGTGCCCCTTTCTCCTCGTTTAAATTTAGCAAACCACTTCTCTACGGTTGATTTTCCTGGTGCAAGTTCCGAATAATGTTTATCAAGCCAAGCCTTGGCTTCAACAGTATGTTTTTTCGCCAAAAAGCAATGCTGTATTAAACACACGAAATTCCTTTTTATCCATTTTTTCAAACTAACAAAAGTTACTTCACTTAAAATGCTATAACTCACACACTAATAGTGCAACAGCTGTCAAATTTATACACGAGTCTTTCGAAGGTTAGGCTAACTAAAGATCATATGGATTTCATACTAGTAGCGATATCTATATGTCAGCTTACGAACATGTCAGCCCAACTGTTAATAGTAATTGCCCCAGATTTGCGTGTTCTATGAATCAAAAAAGAACCCAAGCTATAACTGCGATACTTTTATGCAGGTTGACATAATCACTATCGAAACATCTGTTTTTTAAAACAACGCTCTGTAACGAATGCAACCAACGGATTTTAAAATGAGCCTACTTGAACACTAATTGCGCACAATAGCACTAGGCCGAAATTTGAGCAAAAATATTTTGAGGTATGCTCTCAAGAATCACTTGAAACACCACAGTTAAACTAGGTTAGGCATAATAAATCAATCGATCGGTAAGTTCCATGGGTTTTATGAAAAGGAGAGGGGTGCATAAAATAAAGATTACTTGTCCAAATATCCAAATGGCAATGTTTGAACTCACTATTATCTTTGCTAGGACTAGTACGATACATCAATTGACACATGATTTTCAACCCATCAATTTCCTCCATGGGTTGAAATTTATGTGTATAAAGAGATCAGATGCCACTTTAGGAAGCTTGAGGGTTACTCGCCCTATGCATATTACACCAAAATCCAAAATTTTGCACTCACTACCTAGTTACTTAGGACAGCACTACAAATCAATCAGCTGGTAAGTTTTTCCATTTGTTGAAGATAAAGGTGTGCAAATTGATTAGATGCCACTCTAGGAAGATTGAGGATTACTCATCCAGTGCTGGTTCCACCAAAGTTCAATATTTTGAACTCACTACCTTTTTTTTATAACTAGATTTGATTTAGTTTAGTTTGTAGCTTCACGGTTATTTTCTGTACCATTTGGGATAATTAGATCGGAACTACAGTTTAACGTGGATTCCGAACCACTAACGAATATCCATGCCACAACCAGATTCGTACTTGAAGCATGTGGTACCAAGCATGTGGAATGAAGAGAGATACACAAAGCTCACAGTTGCCACAGTAGTAACATTATGAATTAAAGTAAAGCAAAGACCAATTTTAAACCCCGATTATGGATTAGTTAACATTGATAAAATGGGCTAAATAAAAAAGGGTTGTGTGATTAATCAAGTAATCCCGTTGGTCATTATTTTTTGTTCTAATGCAGCTGGCAAACACTTATACAGTTGTCTTTGATGACTTAATGCAAGCGCTACACCGACTTCACTCGCTTAGAACTACGCAGCAGGTGCGTGTAGTTTGAAGATAAGCTACGGGCGTGGAGTAAACAACACCTTTGCAACGCTCTACTATCCTGTTAGATCGGGACCTACGGTTTAAAGGGGAATCCGAACCACTACAAACATCCATGGCCACTCGGCCATTCAGGCCCCCATTGGTCATTATTTTTTTTGTTCTAATGCACCTGGCAAACACTTAAACAGCTTGCTCTTGTATGCCTTGAGGCAAGCGCTGCACAGACGTTACTCACTTTGCATTACCCATGGGGCGCGTGTAAACTGAAGATAAGCCACGGACGCGGAGTAGCAATGCCCCCGCAACGCTCTACGATCCTATTAGGATCTTGACCTACGGTTTAAAGTGGATTCCGAATCACTACAAACACCCTTGGCACAGCCGGGACTCGAACCCAAAACCTGTAGTACCGAGCGCCAGCCACTCGGCTATTCAGACCCCCAATTGGTCATTATAAACTGGTCAAAATGTTTTTCGTATTCAAACAATGTTTAGACGCATAAATGTATTTGCATGAATAAAGAATATTTTCTGAAGTTAAAATAAATAAGCACGATTTCATTAATAAAAGGTTCGATTAAATAATTACATTATTTTATACTTTTCCATTGTAATAAATTTATAATTCGACGTTTGATAAATCTTGTATGTCCGCCACTGCTACTTTTCCCAACAAAAATTCGAACGAGGAAGATAAACTGCAAATCGGTAGTTGGTAAGGAAGATTCATTGTTATTTACTAAGCCTTGGAAATCTTTGAAGCTCTTCTAAGAATTTCTAAGCGATTGCCTTATTAAAGGTCTACTCAAGAGATTAAAACTTGGCCCCATCCGTTCTGGAGCTTCAGATATTTTCTCGCGATCAGTTAGTTCATTAATTTTCAAGGGGCAAAGTTGGCTTGTAGTTCATAGCGGTGCTGGATAATTTTATTCATAGCCATTATTCATGGCCTTATTTACAAGTCGACGTTTGAACAACTATGATCGAAGTAACTAAACATTCAGAAGCGGGTAAAAATTTATTCATCGTACACACTTTAGCAAAACTAAAGTGCTTTTTTGTTCGAAATATTTTCCCAAAAGATTCCAGCTTCGTAAAATAAATATTCCAAGGGATCATGACTTACAGCTGTAACAATAAATTGCTTTATTTAGCATGGCGGTAAATTGGCTTCAAATTAAAGCACTTAATTAGCTAAATTTTAGTTTATTTGATTTTAGTTAACTTAAATTAATTACTTAATTTATTTTTAATAAATTAAGTTTTAGATAATTTAATTATTTAGTTTTCAGTTTACAACAATTGACTTTTATGAGCATTTTAAAAATAACTTTTGAATTTTTAAAATTACTGCATAACAAAAAAATGAGATAGAATGTTTTTAATAGTGTTGAAAAATAAGCAATTTGCAAAAATAAAATTTATCTGAATAAAGATAAATTTTTTAAGAAAACAATTTTAATCTGATATGCTAATGATAAAACTTTTGTGTTCAACAAAAAAATGGATTGAGCGCATACGTGATCACATATCTCATGTGCATATTAAAATAGCATAATAAATTAAATAAATAACATATTTATTATAAATGAATAAAAAATATTTATTTAGCATGGCGTAAATTGACTTTATGCTAAAGCCATTTAGTAGCTAAATTTTAAATTATTTAATTGTGGTTGATTTAATAAATTGACTAGTTTGTCATGATCTTTTTTAAAATACACTATGCACTTTTAAAATCATTGAAAAAAATATCTGATAAAATATAAGATGTTTTTTATGACGCATTGGCTTAGTGTTGAAAAATAAGCAATGGGCGAAAATAAAGAATTTATCTGATTGTAAGGAAATTTCTTAAGCGAGTAATTTTGATCTGATATGCTGATGATAAAACTTTAGTGTCCAATAATAAGTGGACTGAGTAGATACAGGCCAGGGATCACATATCGCACGTCCATATTAAAATGGCATAATAAGTTAAATAAATAACATATTCATTATAAATAAATAAGGGGCCTGAATGGCCGAGTGGCTGGCGCTCGGTACTACAGGTTTTGGGTTCGAGTCCCGGCGGTGCCATGGTTGTTTGTAGTGGTTCGGAATCCACTTTAAAAAGTAGGTCCCGGTAGGACCCTCTAATAGGATAGTAGAGTGTTGCGGGGGCATTGTTACTCCGCGTCCGTGGCTTTTCTTCAAGTTACACGCGCCCCCTGGGTAATGCAAAGTGAGTACGTCTGGGCAGCACTTGCCTTAAGGCATCCAAGACCAAGCTGTCTGTGTTTGCCAGCTGCATTAGAAAGAAAAAAAAATTATAAATAAATAACATTCTTTATTTAGCATAGCTTAAATTGGCTTCATACTAAATAACTTTAGTAGCCAAATTTTAGTTGATTTAATTAACTGATTTGAAGATGAATTAACTGATTAATTGATTGATTAATTAATTGATAATCAAGTTGATCAAAAATTTGAGTTGTAAAATTCTTAAGCAAACAATTTTAAACTCATATGCTAAAGATAAAACTTTTGTGTTCAATGAATAAGTGGACTGAGCAGATACATGCCAGTGATTGCATATCGCATGTGCATATTAAAATAGTAATTGTAATATTAAAATAGCATAATAAATAAATATACATTATTTAGCATGGCGTATATTGGCTTTATACTAAAGCATTTTAGTAGCTAAATTTTAGTTGATTTAATTAATTGATTAATTAATTTAAATGTCTTTTATGATTTTTTTAAAAATATTTTTTGGACTTTTAAAATTATTGAATAAAAATAGGATAAAATAGGATGTTTTTAATGCTGTAAATGTTTAGCTTTGAAAATAAGCATTGTGTAAAAATAAAAGATTTATCTGATATGCTGGTGATAAACTTTTGTGTTCAGTGAATAAGTGGAATGAGCGTGATCACATATAGCATGTGCATATTAAAATAGCATAATAAATTAAATTAAATAACATATTCATTTATTAAGAACATTATTACGTATCTTATAAAGAACTGTTTTTAAATAACCAAAAGTGAAATTAGCTGATAGTTTCAAATCTAGAATGCTACAATGCTTAACAAATTGAAAACAAAGGCCTGTGACCTTCCATTGCTGGTTTAACACTTAACAAAGAACGAGGATGCAAAAAGCTATTCTAATGTAAATTTTTTGCATCAACACTCATATTTAAAAAAAAAAAAAATGATTTTCTAATTACGAGACTCGAGAAAGAAGTGGCACTAGTTCATACAAAAACCAGACAATTAATTTGAACTAATTAACTTCGAGGCTCAAGATGGTGAAAAACCATTCAAGCATTTGTATTACCTTTTTAATTTAAATTTCCACAGTATACAAAAAAAAAAAAAAAGGAAATGTTTTTCAAGTAATTATTTGAAAAGTAGCAAGCATCGTACGAAGAAAATAAATAAAATAAATTCACTTATTAATTTGAAAGAATAATTTTTACCTCGCTCTTTTATCCTAACTAAATGTACAACTTTTTTTAAACATTTTAAACTATTTTTTTTACTTTTTTTTTTTTTTTTACAGTAGAGGGTTTTTGTTTTCTCGAAAGTATTCTTGTGAATGGTTTTCGAGTGTTGTTAAGAAGGGAACAAAATGCTCCAGTATAAAAATTTCCGAATGATTTTAATTTCTCGATATTTTTTATTAACTGTATCCGCAAGAACTCATACAAAATATATATTTTTTTTTATTTATATTTCGTTATGCAGCTTTTTAAATACAATGGATTGCATTGATTTAATTTAATCTTTTTTTTTTGTGGAGAGGAAATATTTTAAAGTCCATGCCATACATTTTTTTAAATCGAATTTAACAGTTTTAAATGGTATAAGACTTGGTCAATAGTTTTCAAGTGAAAGAAGTTGAAGTTATTAATTTAACAAGCATTTCAAGTTTAAAACGAAAATCCTCTTAGAGATTACTTATCTAATGACTAATTAATGGAAAATACGAATTTAGAAAATACTTTCAAATTGATGTTCGTTAATTTCAATGAAATGTTTTTGTCAATGTAAACTTCATACTTCAAACAAATCGAAAAACTTTGAGAGATTTTTCATCTGTTACCAATTGAGATTCTGTACTAGCATAATTAATTATAGTCACAATATTTAGTAGTGTATAGTTGTATATAATATATTGGGACCTAGACATATTCAGTTGTATGAATATAAATTGAAAAACAACCACTCTCGCTAGAAAAAGGAGGTGGTTAACGGAAATATTTTTCATAAAAAACAAGTTAAATCACTATTTTTTTGGAAAAGCATGGTGATTTATTGATAATTTATTTCATTAATGGTCTACTGCACATCTATACAATATAATTTTTAAAATTGAATAAGAAATTAAAAGTTTTTTTTTTTTTTTTTTAATATTTTCAAAGAATTCTTAATATTAGAGTAGTGCATAAAGAATATTACAAAAAAAGGTTTATATATATATATATAATTATTAAAAAGTATTATGTTTTCACATATATAAAAGTTTACTTAAAAGTCTTAAACATTTTAACTTGAAGAATATATATAAAAAAATATATGGAGTCGTGTAAATATATATATATATAGAGAGAGAGAGTATGTAAAAAAATATATATATATAGAGTCGTGTAAAAATATATATATATAGAGTCGTGTAAAAAAATATATATATATAGAGTCGTGTAAAAAAATATATAGAGAGTCGTGTAAAAAAATATATAGAGAGTCGTGTAAAAAAATATATAGAGTCGTGTAAAAAAAATATATAGAGTCGTGTAAAAAATATATATATATAGTCGTGTAAAAATATATATATCTATGTAAAAAAATATATATATATAGAGTCGTGTAAAAATATATATAGAGTCGTGTAAAAAAATATATAGAGAGTCGTGTAAAAAAATATATATAGAGTCGTGTAAAAATATATATATATATATAGAGTCGTGTAAAAAAAAATATATATATATATCGTGTAGAGTCGTGTAAAAAAATATGTCGTGTAAAAAATATATATATATATAGAGTCGTGTAAAAAAATATATATATATAGAGTCGTGTAAAAAATATATATATATAAAAAAAATATATATATAGCGTCGTGTAAAAAAATATATATATAGAGTCGTGTAAAAAATATATATAGAGAGTCGTGTAAAAAAATATATATATATAGAGTCGTGTAAAAAAATATATATATAGAGTCGTGTAAAAAAATATATAAAAAAATATATATATAGAGTCGTGTAAAAAAAATATATATATAGAGTCGTGTAAAAAATATATATAGAGTCGTGTAAAAAAAATATATATAGAGAGTCGTGTAAAAAAATATATATAGAGTCGTGTAAAAAAAATATATATATAGAGTCGTGTAAAAAAAAATATATATATATATATATAGAGAGTCTTGTAAAAAAATATATATATATATAGAGAGTCGTGTAAAAAAAAAATATATATATAGAGAGTCGTGTAAAAAAAATATATATATAGAGTCGTGTAAAAAAATATATATATATAGAGTCGTGTAAAAAAATATATATATAGAGTCGTGTAAAAAAATATATATATAGAGTCGTGTAAAAAAATATATATATATAAAAAAATATATATATATAGAGTCGTGTAAAAAAAAATATATATATAGAGTCGTGTAAAAAAAAAAAAAATATATATATATAGAGTCGTGTAAAAAAATATATATATATAGAGTCGTGTAAAAAAAAATATATATATAGAAAAAAAAATATATATATATAGAGTCGTGTAAAAAAAATATATATATATAGAGTCGTGTAAAAAAAATATATATATATAGAGTCGTGTAAAAAAAAATATATATATATAGAGTCGTGTAAAAAAAATATATATATATATAGAGTCGTGTAAAAAAAAATATATATATATAGAGTCGTGTAAAAAAAATATATATATATAGAGTCTTGTAAAAAAAATATATAGAGAGTCGTGTAAAGAAATATAGAGAGAGAGTCGTGTAAAAAAATATATAGAGATTCGCCATAGTTTTAAATGAAACTATGACGAAATTGAACTATTGTTGCATTAAATGGTTATTAATGTTGAGGAAACATCAATGTTTTGGAACATTTAAATTATTTTCTAAAAATGCAATCATTATTAGTAAATAATTAATTCAAGCAATTTGAAAGTTTTTAATTGAATATATGATATTAGGGGCAATATGGATTATCAATGTTTTTTTTTTAACAAAAAAGAGAAATTTTGACTAAATAACTCTTAATAACTCCTTTTTAGTATTTTTATTATCAATTCATTTTGCACATTATGCTTCAAAATCTCTTCATATATTTTATAATATTCTCAAATTATAGCCATGGCACTGAAATTCTGCCAAAGTTTTAGTTCAATTTAATTTCAAATATAAAATGTTATTGTCTAAGGAACTTACTAAACATTCCATTCCCTTCCTTTTTAAATGAACTAAAAGTTATATATTTGTTTAGATGTTAGAGTTAGGACGTTTTCGAAAGCAATATATAATATAATAAATATATTGTCATAATGCAACACAGATATGAAAGCTGTTTTTTTTCATAGACTAAGTAACTATATTATCTACTAACGATCAAAAACTCGCATTACTAAAACTTGCAATGGAACGTGACTTTTATGAATATTTGCAATCCTTATCTACATCTCTCATGACGATTTTATGGGTAAAGAGTCTGGAAAGTGAGCTTTAAATCTCCTCGTAAATAAGTCTTCTGACTGCATTGAATAATCGAATGTTTAGAATATGAATATATATGTCTGCATTGTGCATGGAAGTCATAATTTCATAGGAATGCCAGATAAAGGAGATTCGACGCGAGAGATGGTAGCATTGAGTTTTTTTACACTACACCCATAGGATCGAGAATTGTCTTACTGGAAATCTTCTTAATATAAATTGTTGGTTCACATTTGTGTCAAACATCAAGAAATAATACACACGCTGACAATTTGGCAATAGTGAAGTATGGTAATACAGTATGCAATTTATACTAAAGAGTAGATTAAATCTTTTTTCCTTCTAATGCAGCTGGCAAATAGACCGTGATCTTCGCCATAAGGGCTGCACCGATGTTACTCACTTTGCATTACCCAGGGGGCGCATGTAACTTGATGCTAAGCCACGGACGCGGAATAACAATGTCCCCGCAGCGCTCTACGATCCTATTAGGACCGGGACCTACGGCTTAAAATGGATTCCGAACCACTACAAACACCCATGGGCAAAGCCGGGATTTGAACCCGATACCTGTGGTACCGAACGCCAGACCGCTAGCCATTCGGCCATCAGATAAGGCCCCCGATGTTAAATCTAAAATGCATACATTTAATCTTCAAACTGCATCCGATTTGAAAGATGGCATCAGAAGTCAGGTTCAATAGATTCATCTTGACATAGTACGTGCTTCAATGCTATACAACATCTGCTGCGTGCAAAGTGCCATTGTATAGTGTGTGAAGTAAATCACGTGGAAAATTTGTAAAACATAAAATGTTTTGCTTTATGTTGCTTTTCAGTAATTATTGGTTGTTCTCTCATTCTTCGTAGTCTGTCTAATGCCTGCGTTTTTCGTGCTACAGGTACAGTTTCAATGCTATTTAAGGTTTTCATTAAGGAGATCATATTTCAATAAAACAGTAGGTCTTTCCATTTGAAATTTCCGAAATCATTTCACCGTAACCTAGTCAACTGCTTGGTTAGTTTAATCTTTGGTTTAAAGAAGGTGGCGAAATCAGTTCAGTATTCCGCTTGCTAAACGAATAGATTATTCCTGAGCATCAAACTGAACTCTATCAAATCACATTGAACATGTTCAGTTCAATTTTTATTTTATTTTATTATTTCCAATGTCAGATTATGAACAGTTACAGCAGAGAAAAAAGAATAGAGAATACAACAAAACATGCTGAAACAGATTTCAGTAATATAACATAATGCCAAGTTGTGGATCTTTTAGCCACTGAAAAGTGTTACCATGTGCACCACGGGGAGGTAGATCTACTGCGCACCTAGTTCAAAAATTTGATGAGTGGAAAGCTCTACTCGTTAACTACTAGGCTATAAAAGTAGCCGTGTTATAATGTTCATCAAATATCCACTGATATAATGTTGAGAACTCTTAAAATTAATTAAACCGATTAAAATTTTCAAATCGTAAATAAGTAATGTTATAGAAAACGCTTAAAAGGAATAGTGAAACTTCACAATAAAATCAATTTCAAGGAAACATGCACTGAGCTTCACGATTACTTTTGTTTTTATCAACTATCTTGCATCCTTCCAATCAACTGTATGTGTTGCCTAACGTTACTGTATCCAAAGAACTCGCATTTGAAAGAAGTAAGTACGCGCAATTGCTCTCCATGGAAAAAGAGTAGTAGTAAAAGATCCACTTCAGAATACAGGCCTAAAGTTAACAGTTGCATTTTAAAATTACCTCTTTTTAATTAAAAATGAAAACTAAATTGCTTACTGAATTTCTGTAGTTTAATGAAAACAATTCAAAGATTATATGACAAATTTAAGACGGTTTTATAATTATTTGGGAAAGCACTTTTTGCTAAACTTCCTTACTGAAGTTTTAAATCGAATTACTTATATGAAAATATATTTTTTTCTTACTACTCACTTTTGTGAATAAGCTCAATTTCAGAAATTATTTTAACGTGTTCTAATTTTTATTTTTGGATAGATACATTCTATATGGAATGGGATAAATGTTTTCGTTTATTAATAAGATTATATTAAATCATATTGAAATCTATTATTATTTGGGATTTAATTACAATAAAGCCATACTAGACGCTCTTAATACATATAGATTTTATTTACTAATTCTAATAAATATGCATATTCTTATAAATACACGAATCTGATTTACATGCACATTTGACTAACGATTTGATATATATTAAATTTTATCAGAACATTTCATATTTTTACAGTATTTTCAAAACATTTGACCTTATTCATAAAACATATGAAAAATATATATCTTGCATATATATTTATTTTTGCTGCTAATATTTATCGATGAGGTTCGCTTTCCACGTGTATATCAAGAACAGTCTATCAGTGAATAATGATCTTAGGGTAGGGATAATGAAGTTAAGTCCTTATCCTTATAATGAGGATATCCTTAACCAGGATGAATTTTAGACATAATTTGATCCAAATTGGAAAAAATCTTAGAAACACAAATTAAAACAGTCAGATTTTGATGGAAACGGCTTAGAGTTGTTAAAATCATCATTAAATCTCTACATTTCTGAAAGTAATGTAGCAACGAACCTTCTAACAGATGTGATCTGGCCATTCCTGCAGTCTGAGCTATACAGACTTAGTTATTGAACTTTTCCACACATAAACCGCAAAAATTATGGTTAATTATCACCATACAATATTATTCAGTAAATGAGCAACTGCTCATTTACTGAATAATATTGTTATAGTTATCTCTGTAATGTCTCAGGTTAAAAAATCTTCATTAATAAAAATATAAAACACATTTAATGCATCTTTTTTTATCTATGAAATTTAAAATCTTTCCAACTATATTGCATCAGATTCTAAAACATTTATTTATATTTTTTAACACAACTTCTAACAGGCAGGGAAGCGTTAAAAGATATTTTCACCAATTTAAACATTGCCGTAGGATGAACATCATCCCAAACGTCTGTTATTGAATTGTACAAAAACTTTAGTAGCAAAGAGCCTTTTTTAAAGAAAGTTTTAAAAATACATTCTTCTTCTAGGCATCGAATTTCATCTAACCGGCTCAAGTACATTGAAGTATTTTGTTCGTTTGCTGTGTGTGTGACTTTTGCCATGTCTGTATTTATTTGAATTAAGGTTGCCCTACGTTTATATTGCGCTAAGACCTACTTAGTGAATTGTTTTTATGTATTTACTCGATATAATAATAGCTTTTCAGTAAAATATATATACATTTTTACTTGCACTTTGTAGACATCGCAGAATTAATGTATAAAGTTATAACTTTTTTTCATTTGTAGGACCTCCTGAGTCTCTTCAAAACTGTACAATAACCAACCAGTCGTTCAATTCTCTTTCTTTGTCGTGCGATATCGGGGATGACGGCGGAAGCAAGCAGTCCTTCCACCTGGAGATATACAGCATGAGAAAGGAGCAACTTCTGGCTAATGTCACATCTCACGATAATCCTAGTTTCATCGTTAGAGGTCTGCCACCCGGTTCTTCTTTCATCGTTGTGGTGTATTCATCGAATTCTAAAGGAAGAAGTACTTCTGTAGCACTGACTGCGTCAACCTTATTTTCAGCTGAAAGACAAACAGGTATTTTATTCTATTGAATTTTAAGGAAGTGTTTTTATGGAAAAACATTCATATTTAATATTAACATTAATTGCATCTATTTGTCACAGTAATATTATTTGAAGATATAATAAGTTATATCATGGCATTTTTATAACATTTTTACCATTTTTGTAAACTTTAATTCGACTGAAATTGGCACTGTTAACGTAATAAAATTAGATGAAATTTAATTACCATTAGTGTAAATAATAAAATTAATTGTTGTAATAGTATTTTATGTTTAAAAAAGGACGAATTTAAATTACACTTCTTTTGTTAAGACGTGGTATTAACTAGTGGTCTGACGGCCGAGCGGCTAGCACTTTGGCGCTTGGTGTCACAGGTAGTGGTTCAGAATTCACTTTAAACTGTAGGTTCCAATTTTATGACTGTAGACTGCTTTAGGCGTACGGTTGATAAAACTATCCCGCAAAAAAAGAAAATATCTCCTGTTTCGAAATCTGCCAGCAGGCAGATGACATTGGCCCACCATGAGGCTGTTGTTCTAATGAAGAAGAATATACCCTACTTTCTGTAATAGTTTGTATAATTTAGAGCAGGAGTCTACAAAATATTTAGTCAAAAGGCCACTCTAACTATTTCACTAAATACAGTGGCTCAAGACCTAGCTAGCTCTTCATACCGACATACTGCAGTTTTGAATTACGCGCAAATTTTCGTTGTGAAACTAGCTCGTGAGGGAGATGTGGACATCATGAGGGAGATGTGGACTCCGCAGAAATGGGACCAGAAAAAGCAAATTTATTTAAAAAATATGTGTGTCTGCAAACACTGTGGCTCGAAAAATAGATGATATTGCAGAAAATATATTAATCCAATTGTCTAATAGACACTTAAAGTGGTTCTCTTTGGCCCTAGATGAATCTACAAATGTTTTGGATATTACTTACATAGATATAAATTATGAAGTGCATGAAAGAGTTTCTTTATGTTCATAATAACCACCGGAGAAGATATTTTTAAAGGAGTAGAAAATGCTGTTCAGAAAATCAAACGTCAATGGGAAAAAAATAGAGTGTATCACTACCGATCAAAGACATGCTTGAAAAAAATATAAATGTTATCGGTATCGTATCAAAGGCCGTAGAAAATAAAAGTTGTTCGTAACCATTAATTGTGCATTGCACCATTCATCAACAATCTTTGTGCCGTAAATGTTTGGATATGTCAGAAGTCTTAAGGTCAGTCATGTCAGCTGTTAATTATACCAGATCCCATGCGCTTAATCTTCATCGATTCCTCAAGTTTCTTGAAGAGACTGGAGAAAAGGAAGTACTATATTATACCGCAGTACGATGACTTAGCTGCTGAAAAGTTCCTAAAGCGATTTTGCGAACTCCGAGCAATAATCGAAATTTTCTTGAATGAAAGGAATCGTCTACTGGCTGAGTTACAAAACCATAACTGATTATATACAGATTTAACTAAACATATGAAGGACTAATTTAAAATTACAGGGAGAATGCTTGGAGAAAAAGAACTTCACTCCAATTTGTACTCTCATATTCAGTCCTTCCAAAAACGTTCTGTATCAATCCCATTTGAACAAAAAAAAATTTTTTAAAGCATTTTAATGCATGACAAACATTCAGTCAGCTAACTGGGATCCCATTTCTTGTAAAATTTGCAATTGAATCTTTGGTAAGCTTTTAAATCTCGTTTTTCTGATTTTGATGTAATTGCAAACGGCATGAAGATCTTTTCAAAAATTTTTTAATGCCGGCATAGAAATCCTTACCTTAGAACTTCAAAGGGAAATGATTTGCAGTGTAGCGATACTTTTAAAAAATATTCAAACTCATCATTGCTGGAGTTAAGAAATTGCAGTTGCCTAAAGTTGCTCGTGGCTTTTTTTTTTTTGTTTTCCAAAAAAGTTCTGTATCAATCCCATTTGAACAAAAAACAAAAAATTCAAGTGGCAAACATTGCAAAGCAATATTGTATTTCGTTCGTTACGCAATATTGTATTGTATAAACAAACTTTCGTTTTGTTTATTAATGATTTTTTTGTTTTCTAATATTTTTATCATGTTAGAAAGTTTAACAATTTTGTTTTTTTTGAAATAGTGATAAAGAAGTGGGAGTTTTAAACGTAAATTATTGATAATATGAGGTCTCAGTATTCTTAAATGATAAATATATATTTAAAATTAATTAGAATTAGAATCAGCTATTGTTATATATAACTTTTCTTGAAGAATTGTAAGTACTTCAAAACTTTGTTCTTGTAAGTTAAGAAGTAGAGAAATTGCATTTTTTTGTTCTTGGCAAACATTGCAACGCAATATTGTATTTCATTTAAAAAAAAAAAAATATTGCATATAATTTTTATTTTTAATTTAAATGGAATTAAATATTATTCTTTTTAAATACGAATATTGTGGAACGAGCCATTAGTCCATTGAAGTACTCAAGGTATTAAACTATAGTCATTTCATCATTATAAGGATTAGAATTCAGTATTAATACCACAAATACATTTGGGAACCATGCACATACCCATTAGGCAATCTCCTGTATTGTCTAATGGTCATAAAATTACTTCTCATCTTCACTAATTATCGGACTGGTTCAAAAGGATGGTTGCAAAATTTCAGAAAGGTGATTTTAAAGAATGCTTGATTAACGAAAGAAGGTCATGGACCATTGACATACTTCGTATATTTCTCTAATATGCCATTTAACATTTTATTAAAACCATTATTTATTACACTGTAATTATGATAGAAAATACTATCATATGACAGTCGAGTTAGTTTAGTAACTCTCGCTATGTTTAATTTAAAATTGAAATAATGGCAAATGGCAATTGTATTGAATAGTAAATTAGAAATTTTTTTTCTTGTTTTTGTATTTGTGTGTGTGTGTGTGTGTGTGTGGTAAAATTATAAATAATAATTTTTGAAATATGTTGAAATGTTTTTGGCTGTTTGAAATATTTAATTTATTAATGTAACGATACGTATATAGATGATTAATATGATTTAATATAATGAAAATCATAAAAAATAAGGTTATCGTAACTGAGGAGATTTATAAAAATAATCGCAATAACTAAAATATATATTTTTTTTTCATTTACAAATTAAAAAACATTTGGAATATGATGACCAAATTAAAATTATGAGCATATCTCTAATGCATGATTCGCTTTCCTTTTGAAATGGTAATGGGTTGTTGTTGAGATTCCCTCATTGTTCGAGAAATTAAATTTCCAGATACTTTGGTCAAATTATTTGGTGCCATTGTGATTTCAGAACTTTAATATTTTCATTTCCGGGCTTCTTTTTCGGAATTTCATATCGAAATTTATGATATTAATTTGCAATCCGTTTCATATATGAGGATTGTCTATGCCAATAAAAAATATTTCACTTGACTTGTAGTCAATAATTATTTTGCATATTTGATTTAATGACAAAGAATTACAAAATAAATGATAAATTATCAATTACAAAATACTTCTTTTACTAGAAAGAGTATATAATCCTAACTGCATAAAACTTCAGTGATTGAAATGCAATTTCCGGCTATTATATTAAATGGATTCTTGACTGTGGCATTTGAATCTTTAGTCTGAATACTCGCTCTTAAAATTTCTAACTTATTAATTTGACTGATTTCTGGAAAAATTAAATTCACTTTCATTACTGAATATCATTTTATGAGCTTTTTTAACATTCACATACTGATAGCATTTTGCCATTGTAAATGCTGTCTTTGAAAATCTGCGAGTATTTTTTTTTAGCTATATCTAAAATTATCAATTGCAAAATACTTCTTTTACTAGAAAAAGTATTCTAATTTTAAATGTTGTAATATATCATTCAAACTGCATCAAACTTCAATGATTGAAATGCAATTTCCGGATATTATTTTAAATGAATGCTTGATTGTGCCATTTGAGAATCTTTAGTTTGAATACTTGCCTTTAAAATTTCTAAACTTATTCATTTGACTGATTTCTGGAAATATCCATTGAATATTATTTTGTGTCCTTTTTTAACATTCACATTTTGATGGTCTTTGACCATTATATTTAATGCTGCCTTATAATATATAGCTAAAAAATACTCCCAGTTTTTCAGAGTCCTATTACTTAAAGTATGGGTTTCACTGTTCAGCTAAGATGATATTTTCTTCAAAGTCTACTTTCTGTATCCTTTCAAAAAGCAAGGTGATATGACTGTTCAGGTTACTTGTGAAATACGATATAACCACTGTGTGGTTTTTCTGTTTCTTGATCTTCAATTCATTTATCTCTGCTTCTCTATTTCTTTGAACTTTCTTGGAATTACTGAAATACAGATGGCTTATTATTTTTTGATATATGCCAAGGGTAAAATCCCTTTTTCTGCTAAAATAATAACTTGAATATGATTTTCTTTTCTAGAATCAAAAAATAAAATCATCATGAAGTCAGTAGAAAATGATAAACGCGGTAGTATATTCTTCTGTACAGTGTGAACTTCTAATGGGTCAAAGAACGTCAATGGTTAATCCTTCTGATAAAAATGTCATAAAAACATTTTTAAATATGCGATTTAAGATTTAAATTATAATTGCTAATCATAAATTAATATAAATAAAAAAAATACGAATAATTTGTAAAAAATTCATAAATAGCCATACTTAAAAATGTTGTTAAGTACTATCCAAAATATTGTAAAAACATTTGGCCATTGTAACATGTGCTCATTGTCATATCTCAAAAAGGTTAATTTTTTTTTTTGAAATATTTACTCTATATAAATTATTTTTACATAAATATTGACAGACTATTGTAAGTTTTGATTAAGTGAGATAAAAAAAAGCCAGGAGCTAGTGAGATAAAAAAAAAGAAAACTTTATTAAATAAAATATCTACTTAACATACTAATATAATGATAATGGGCATATAAAGTATTTATAAGACTTTAATAATCACTAAATAAAAATATAGATGTTTATTAGAGCTTTTACTTAACTAAATATTAGTACACAGAAAATCATGAGTTATAATAGAAATATAATTTAATAATCATAAATTTTAATTTAAATTCTTCTTGTTAAGGTTTAGGAATTTCCTTTTTGACTAACATATTTTCCGTTTATAAATATCGACTTAATTTCTGCAACAGCATATAATTAAGCAGAAATTATGTAAATGTTTTGAACTGCAGGTTAATTTAGAAAAAGAAAAAAATGAAATTTTTTCTGAAAGTGTATTTATTAAATATTTGCATCAATATGGTATTCATCAATAAACTTACAAAAAAGAATAAGAATGATGTATAAATGGAACAGTATAAAAAATCCGTCCTTTTTTTATCGTATACCTTGAATGTGATTCATCATATTTCTCAAAAAGATACAAAAAACATCATTAGCATTTCTTCAAAAAATCTTCATTTCAAACCCCAAGAATATCTGTTTTTTCTTGTAATATATGTAGAAAAAAAAACACAGCGATAAAAAATATAAGTTACAACAAACAAAAAGTACTTCAAATCTGCACAGAAATTAAAGAACATTCTTCATCTCCAAAACAGAAGTGAAAAGAAAAAGAATTGCAGTCTTGTATTCTCTTGGTGTTTCTGTAACTAAATAGTATGTATAAAAAAAAAGAAACAGGAAAGGAAAAAAAAAACAGCATTTTGAATGGAAGCAAAGCAAACGAAAGAAAATGTAAAACCTACTTACAAATGCAAGGCAGCCATCGTTAAATATACCATCTCTGTGAGACATAGCAAAAACAATGCCGGCACCGCTGTGTACCGTTCTCTCTTGGGTGTCTTTTCAATTTCGTAGGGGAATGAATAAATGTTTGTTTTCTTTTTTACTCTTGGCCGACTTATTTGTCACAGGCAAGCAATAAGTGTGATGTAGTGACGTTGATTAAGAAGAAATAAATTACAGGGATAAAAAAAATGCAGCAGGAAATTTTGCGCGGGAAAATATATGTAGAGCCTTGCTGACTAAAGCAATAAATAATCATTTTTGCTCGAGATATATTTTTACTGTTAATTTGGATTTGCGCGTAAATTACTGATGCTTAATTTTGAGATGCTACTAAAAATAATGCATGTTTTCACTCACCTAATGAAGAAATATAAATTGTTTTATTTTCGGTTGTGCCTTTATTCAGAGCCCAAATCATATCTTTATAGGGTTTTTTGATGATTTATTATTTTTCCGGATAGTATATAATAATTTTTTTTTCTGTCACAAGCTAATTTGTGTTATTATATTTATGGTTCTTTTTACAAAGTATGAAAACAAAAAAAAGATTGTCTGACTATATTCATTTTTATTTTTACCTTTGTTTTTTACGTATTTTTATTTTATGAATAAAAACGAAAATTTGAAAACAAATGCACATAGAAACTTATCAGTTGGTAGGGTTTTAGATTTATAGAATTACAAAACTTATTCTTATGTACTTTTTAATTAAATAAATTGCAGCACTTTTTTGCTTTTCTTATTTATTATGTGATATTTGTAATAATATCATATTACAAATATCACATAATAAATAAGAATAATAATAAACAATGAAATAATATTAAATAGTTAAATTATATCCTTTAAATAGTTGAGTATCAAAATATATGCTTTAAGAGTTAATAAATTTGAAGAATTCTTTTTTAAAAAGGAAAATTAAGCATTAATTACCTAATAAAATAAAAATTAAGCATTTCTTCACTCACCTAATGAAGAAATATATAAATATTTTATTTTCTGCCGCGTGATTTTATTTAGAGCCTAAAACATGTCTTTATAGGGTTCTTTGATAATTTATTATTTTTCCAATTAGTATACGATGTTTTTTTTTTTGCTAAGTTAATTTGTATTATTACATTAAAGGTTCTTTTTTAAAATATGAAAACAAAAAAGATAGTCTAACTATACTTATTTTATTCTTTGTTTTTTATCTATTTTTACTATAGGAATAAAAATAAAATTTGAAAACAAATACGCATGTAAACTTAACTGATGGTAGTGTTTTAGATTTATAGATTTACAAAACTTTTTATGTATTTTTGAATTTTCCAAATTTAATAAATTGCAGAACTTTTAGAATGTCATAATAATAAAAATAACATATGCTACATAAGAAAAGAAAAACAGATAATTAAATATGGTTAAATAGATAAATTAAATCCTTTAAATGTTTGAGTATCAAAATATATGATTTCAGAGTTAAAATATATTGTCTTTTTTTAACGTATACCTTGAATGTGATGCATCATACTCAAAAATGAAAAAAAAAAAAAAATCCTTAGCATTTCTTCAAAAATTTTCATTTCAAACCCAAAGAATATGTTTTTTCCTTGTGATATATGTAAAAAAAACCATAGCGATAAGCGACATAAGCTACAACAAAATAAAAACTACTTCAAATCTACACAGAAATTAAAGAACGTTCTTCATCTCCAAAACAGAAGCGAAAAGAATAAGAATTGCAGTCTTGTATTCTCTTGGTGTTTTTATAACTAAATAGGAAGAAGGAAAAAAAAAGTAATAGGAACAAAAAAAACCATTTTGAATGGTAGCAAAGCAAACGGAAGAAAAATGTAAAACATACTTACAAATGCAAGGCAGCCATCCTTAAATATACCATCTCTGTGAGACATAACAAAAACAATGCAGGCACCGCTGGGTACAGTTCTCTCTTGGGTGTCTTTTCAATTTCGTAGCGGAACGAATAAATGTTTATTTTCTCTTTATAGTCCTGGCCGACTTATTTGTCACAGGGAAGCAATAAGTGTGATGTAGTGACGTTGATTAAGAAGAAATAAATTACTGGGGTAAAAAAATGCTGTAAACCTTGCTCAGGAAATATATCTAGAGCCTTTCTGACTGAAGTAATAAATAATCATTTTGCTTGAGATATATTTTTACTGTTAATTTGGATATGCGACACAAATTATTGATGCTTAATTTTGTGATGCTACTAAAAATAATGCATGTTTTCATTCACCTAATGAAGAAATATAAATGTTTTATTTTCTGCTGTGTGCTTTTATTCAGGGCCCAAATCATATCTTTATCGGGTTCTTTGATAATTTATTATTTTTCCAAATAGTTTATGTTTTTTTTTTTTTTTTTTTTTTTTTTTTTTTTTGCTAAGTCAATTTATATTATTAAATTAAAGTTTCTTTTATTTAAATATAAAAATAAAAAAAAATTGTCTCACTCTATTCATTTTTTATCTATATCTTGGTTTTTTATAAATTTTTATTTTAGGAATAAAAACAAAATTTCGAAGAGCAATATATAAAGAAATTTAACAGCTGTCGGTATTTTAGATTTACAGATTTACAAAACTTAATTAAAAGGCATTCTTTAATTTTCAAATAAAAATAATTGCAGTACGTTTAGAATATTATAATATTAAAAATATCACATGTTAAATAAGGAAAATAATAGAAAATTAAATAATATTAAATAGATATATTTTGATACTCAACTATTTAAAGGATGTAATTTATGTTTTAAAAGATAAAAAATATTGGCTTTTTTTAACGTACACCTTGTATGCGATTCTTCATATTTCTCTAAAAGATAAAAAAAAAATCATCAGCATTTCTCCAAAAATCTTCATTTCAAATCCAAAGAATATCTGCTTTTTTTCTTGTGATATATGTAGAAAAAAAACACAGCAATAACAAACATGAGCTACAACAAACAAAAACCAACTTAAAATCTGCACAGAAATTAAAGAACATTCTTCATCTCCAAAAACAGAAGCGAAAAGAATAAGAATTGCAGTCGTGTATTCTCTTGGTGTTTCTATAACTAAATAGGAAGAGAAAAAAAAAAAAAAAAAAGAAATACGAAAGAAAAAAAAAGCATTTTGAATGGAAGCAAAGCCAGGAAAGAAAAATGTAAAACATACTTACAAATGCAAGGCAGCCATCGTTAAATATACCATCTCTGGGAGACATGACAAAAACAATGCCGGCACCGCTGTGTACCGTTCTCTCTTGGGTGTCTTTTCAATTTCGTAGCGGAATGAATAAATGTTTGTTTTCCCTTTTTAGTTCTGGCCGACTTATTTGTCACAGGGAAGCAATAAGTGTGATGTAGTGACGTTGATTAAGAAGAAATAAATTACTGGGATAAAAAAAATGCAGCAAGAAACCTTGCGCAGAAAATATATTTAGTGCCTTGCTGACTGAAGCAATAAATAATCATTATGCTCGAGATATATTTTTACTGTTAATTTGGATTTGGGACGTAAATTACTGATGCTTAATTTTGAGTTGCAAAAATAATGCATGTTTTCAGTCACCTAATGAAGAAATATAAATGTTTTATGTTCCGTTATGATTTGAGCTCTGAACAAAAGCACATCTTTATAAGGTTCTTCCATAATTTATTATTTTTCCAAATAGTTTATGATGTTTTTTTTTTTTTTTTTGCAAAGTTAATTTGTATTATTACATTAAATGTTTTTTTTTTTTTTTTTTTTTTAAATATGAAAAAGAAAAAAGATTGTCTAACTATAGTCACTCTTTATCTATATCTTAAATAAAATAAATTTAGCAAAATTTAGTAAAAAAAAAATACATATCGTAACTTTACTGTTAGTGTTTTAGATTGATAGATTTACAAAACTTATTCTTATGAATTTTTTTAATTTTCCAAATTAAATAAATTGCAGCACTTTTAGAATACAATAATATTAATAATATCACATATTAAATATGAAAAATAATATATAATTAAATAATATTAAATAGATAAATTAAATCCTTTAAATATTTGAGTATGAAAATATATGATTTAAGAATTAAAAAATCTTGTCTTTATTTTAACGTATACCTTGAATGTGATTCATCATATTTCTCAAAAAAGAAAAAAAATCATTAGTGTTTCTCCAAAAATCTTCATTTCAAACCCAAAGAATAACTATTGGTTTTTTTTTACATATATCACAAGAAAACCAACGTAGCGATAACAAACGTAAGCTACAACAAAGAAAAACAACTTCAAATCTGCACAGAAATTAAAGAACATTCTTCATCTCCAAAACAGAAGCGAAAAGAAGAAAGATTTTTTTTTATTCTCTTGGTGTTTTCATAACTAAATAGGAAGTACAAAAAAAAATAGGAAAGAAAAAAAAAAAATTTTGGAAGGAAGCAAAGAAGCGAAAGAAAAATGTAAAACATACTTACAAATACAAGGCAGCCATCGCTAAATATACCTTCTCTGTGAAGACACAACAAAAACAATGCAGGCACCGCTGTGTACATTCTCTCTTGGGTGTATTTTCAATTTCGTAGCGGAATGAATAAATGTTTGTTTTCTCTTTTAGTCCTGGCCGACTTATTTGTCACAGGCAAGCAGGAAGTGTGACGTTGATTAAGAAGAAATAAATTATTGGGATAAAAAAAAATGCTGTAAGCCTTGCACAGGAAATATATGTAGAGCCTTGCTGACTGAAGCCATAAATAATAATTTTGCTCGAGATATATTTTTACTGTTAATTTGGATTTGGAACGTAAATTACTGATGCTTAATTTTCAGATGCTGCTCAAAATAATACATGTTTTCACTGATTTAATGAAGAAATATGAGTATCTTATTTTATTTTGTTCTTTTATTCAGGGCCCAAATTATATCTTTATATTGTTCTTTGAATTTATTATTTAAATTTATTATTTTTCCAAATAGTATAATGATGTAATTTGTATTATTACATAAAAGATACTTTTTTTAAAATATGACAACAAAAAAAGATTTCCTAAATATATATTAATTTTTTCTATATCATTGTTTTTTACGTGTTTTTATTTTATCAATAAATACTAAAATGATAAATGGCTATATTTTTAAAGCAAATAAACATAGAAACTTAACTGATATCGGTGTTTTAGATTTATAGATTTACAAAACTTATTCTTGTGTATATTTTAATTCTCCAAATTAAATAAATTTGCAGCACTTTTAAAATATCTTAGTATTAAAAATATCTCATGTTAAATAAGAAAAATAATTGACAAATAATATTAAATAAATAAATTACATCCTTTAAATGGTTGAGTATCAAAATATATGTTTTCAGAGTTAAAAAATCTTGTCTTTTTTTAACGTATACCTTGAATGTGATTCATCATAGTTCTCAAAAAAGAAAAAAAAATCTTTAGCATTTCTCCAAAAATCTTCATTCCAAACCCAAAGAATATCTGTCTTTCCTTGTGATATATGTAGAAAAGAAATAGCCATAACAAACATAAGCTATAACAAACAAAAACTACTTCAAATCTGCACAGAAATTAAAGAACATTCTTCATCTCCAAAGCAGAAGCGAAAAGAATAAAGAATTGCAGTCTTGTATTCTCTTAGTGTTTTTATAACTAAATTGGAAGTGAAAAAAAAAAGGAAATATGAACAAAACAAAGCATTTTGAATGGAAGCAAAGCAAGCGAAAGAAAAATGTAAAACATACTTACAAATGCAAGGCAGCCATCGTTAAATATACCATCTCTGTGAGACATAGCAAAAACAATGCAGGCACCGCTGTGTACCGTTCACTCTTGGGTGTCGTTTCAATTTCGTAGCGGAATGAATAAATGTTTGTTTTCTCTTTTACTCTTGGCCGACTTATTTGTCACAGGAAAGCAATAAGTGTGATGTAGTGACGTTGATTAAGAAGAAATAAATTACTGGGTTAAAAAAAACATGCTGTGAACCTTGCGCAGAAAATGTATGTAGAACCTTGCTGACTGAAGCAATAAATAATCATTTTGCTCGAGATATACTTTTACTGTTAATTTGGATTTGCGACGTAAATTACTGATGCTTAATTTTGAGATGCTACTAAAAATAATGCATGTTTTCACTCGCCTAAAGAAGAAATATAAATGTTTTATTTTCTGCTGTGCCTTTGTTCAGAGCCCAAATCATATCTTTATATGGTTTTTTGATAATTTATTATTTTTCAGGATAGTATATAATAACTTTTTTTCTGTCACGAGCTAATTTGTGTTATTACATTAAAGGTTCTTTTTTAAATATAAAAACTGAAAAGATTGTCTAACTATATTCATTCTTTATCTGTATCTTTGTTTTTTAAGTACATTTATAGGAATAAAAACTAGATTTTGAAAGAAAAAAAAATACACATAGCAATTTAACTACTGGCATTGTTTTAGATTTATAGATTTACAAAACGTATTCTTACGTATATTTTAATTTTCCAAATTAAATAACTTGCAGCACTTTTAAAATATCACATGTTAAATAAGAAAAATTATAGACAATTAAATAAGGTTAAATAGTAAATAACTTTTTTTCTAAATCGCTGAGTGTCAAAATATATGCTATTAAGAGTTAAAACATTTAAAGAATATTTTTAAAGCCGAAAATTAATTGTATTATTACATTTAAGGTTCTTTTTTGAAATATGAAAACAAAAGGAGATTGTATAACGATATTCATTTTTTTATCTATATCTTTGTTTTTTAAGTATTTTTATTTGAAGAATAAATACTCAATTTTTTGGGGAAAAAATACATATATAAATTTATCTGTTGGCAGTGTTTTATATTTATAATTTTACAAAACTTATTTTTATGTATTTTTTAATTTTCCAAATTAAATAAATTGCATCACTGTAGTTTTATTTTAGTATATCATTATATTAAAAATATCGCATGTTAAATAAGGAAAATAATAGACAATAAAATAAAATTAAATAGTTATATTAAATCCTATAAATGGTTCAGTATCAAAATATATGCTTTATGAGTTAAAAAAATCTTCTTTTTTCTTAACGTATACCTTGAATGTGATTCATCATATTTTTCAAAAAGATGAAAAAAAACATTACCATTTCTCCAAAAAATCTTCATTTCAACCTCTAAAGTATATCTGTTTTTTCTTGTGATATATGTAGAAAAAAAATAGCCATAACAAACATAAGCTACAACAAACAAACACTGCTTCATATCTGCACAGAAATTAAAGAACATTCTTCATCTCCAAAACAGAAGCGAAAAGAATAAGAATTGCGGTCTTGTAGTCTCTTGGTGTTTTTATAACTAAATGTAGTAGAAAAAAAAAAGAAAAACGTAAAAAAAAAAAAAAAAAGCATTTGGAATGGAAGCAAAGCAAGTGAAAGAAAAATGTAAAGCATACTTACAAATGCAGCCATCATTAAATAAACCATCTCTGTGAGACATAACAAAAACAATACAGGCACCGCTGTGTACCGTTCACTCTTGGGTGTTTTTTCAATTTCGTAGCGGAATGAATAAATGTTTGTTTTCTCTTTTTACTCTTGGCCGATTTATTTGTCACAGGCAAGCAATAAGTGTGATGTAGTGACGTTGATTAAGATGAAATACATTACTCGGATAAAAATACACTGTAAACCTTGCTCAGGAAATATATGTAAAGCCTTGCTGACTGAAGCAATAAATAATCATTTTGCTTGAGATATATCTTTACTGTTAATTTGGATTTGGGACGTAAATTACTGATGCTTAATTTTGAGATGATACTAAAAATAATACATGTTTTCACTCAACTAATGAAGAAATATAAATATTTTATTTTCTGTTGTGCTTTTATTCAGAGCCTAAATCATATCTTTATAAGGTTCTTTGATAATTTATTCTTCTTCCGAATAGTATATGATGTTTTTTTTGCTAAGTTAATTTGTATTATTACATTAAAGGTTTTTCTTTTAAAATATGAAAACAAAAAAAAATTGTCTAACTATATTCATTTTTTATCTATATCTTTGTTTTTTACGTATTTTTATTTTAAGAATAAATACGAATATTTGAAAAAAACTGCTGGTTGTTTTTCAGACTTATAGACTTACAAAACTTATTATATATTTTTTAAGTTTAAAAATTAAATAAATTTCAGCACTTTTAGAATATCAGAACGTTAAAAATATGATATGTTAAATAAGAAAAGTAAAATAGATTATTAAATAAGGTTAAATAGATAAATTACATTCTGCAAATGGCTAAATATCAAAATATATGAATTTATAGTTAAAATATTTGAAAAATATTTTTTAAGGAAGAAAATTAAACATTAACAACAAATAAAATTTATCAATTATAAAATATATTATATTGAATAAACTATATTTTAAAATGAATATTTTATTTATATGAAAAATGAATTTAAAATAGCATAAAAAAATCTCGTCTTTTTTTTATTGTATACCTTGAATGTGATTCGCAATATTTCTCAAAGAAAAAAAATCATTAGCATTATTATTTTAAACAAATTATATTTAAAAACAAATACTGATTTTGTAAGATTTGTACAGACATGGAGTTTTCAATATTGTATGCCAATATTCGTAGTAGAGTTGATGGAATATTTATTGGTAATATTAATTCGATTTATGAAAATGTGAAATTCATGTTAATTATGCAATATCTGATGAATGAAAACGAATTTAAATTTTTACAATAACTATTAAAAATATTTAATTTTTTAAAAATGTAAAGAGGCAGAATAGAAGTTTTTAATAATTTATAATTTTAACCAAATTTAGAAAAAATAAAATTTAAAAAAATCATCTGAATCAATAATAATTATTGAAAATGAAGATATTAGAAAGGGAATTAAAATTTAAATCTAGCTTTTCTTTTTGAATAAATTTAGTTTTATCATTGCAAAATAATTCTAAAATATATTAAATTATTTTTAAATTACTATTCGTCAAATGAGTAGAAATATCATTCCAATATTAAAGTAGCCATTTAATTCTTCTATTCTTTTTCTATACATATTATTGAGAAAGTCATGAAAGTAGAAGTTCATAATTATATTACAAAATGAAATCGCGTGTATAGATATTATTTCCCTAAATGGTGGAATCTTAGCATATGGGTCACTTATTTCAATTACTTTTTATTTGAGAATCGCTTATACTGAATTTCTTTGATTTAATTAGCGGATTTCATTAAAACTTTAAAATTAATTACTTTGCTTCGATAAGATAAAAAAATATTAATTAATTATTTATAAAATTTCACGAAAGTTTGCATGCGTTAATTCTACATTGTTAAAATCTACTTTAAATCCAACTAATTAAATGAATAATTTTCGAAGTTCTAGGTTCTGATGATGGTAATTAAATCTAAAGCAGAAATACGTACTCGCTGATACAGCAATGTATTATTTAAATAAATTAAGTGATTTATAATTTTTAGTTTTGTATCATGAACTAGGGAACCAAAGTAATAAGAGTACAACTTTTTTATTATATTCATAATGAGAAGTTTCAATAATTAATAATTGAAATTTTATTGGACATAAGAATTTAAGTTAATTTTACAGCTTTTATTACATGGAATTTTGAAATTTACGTAAAATCATTAAAATAGAATCTGCATTTTAAAAATCATTTCTTACCATCACATGCAAAATATTTTATACATATGTTCTAGAATGATTTTTATGTAAGTAGAATTTGCTGGTATCTAAAACCTTTTTAATGAATATTTTAATCAGTACGAAGAAAACAAAATGCTACCTCAAATTTATTTATTTGGGCAAAAAGTTAGAAATGAAAAAATAAATAAAAATCAGAAAATGCTTTTATGTAATTGTTTACTGTTCTTATACTAGTATGAACAGTAACTAATTAGTCTTAGCATTCATCCATCGTAATGTATTATTCATGTAGAATCATTAATGTAGAGTCATGATTAAATTAATGTAAAAAATGTATCACAAACATTATGATTATATATAATACATTGCGATTAATGCAAAGAACATCAACAAAAATTGAAATTTGATTAAAAAAACATATTCACAAGAGAGATTTTGTCAATTAATTATGCATTCTCAATTTTCATTTTCTAAGTAGCCAAATATTGATTTTTTTACTGTGAACTAATATGCTATTAAATATTTTAAACTTTTTTATAAAACATTTTTATTTAATTAAAAATAATTAATCAAAATCTCTTTAGAAATTCTGATTATGCATCAATTTGATATATGATAGATCCAAAGAAAAAAAAATTAGTTTCATAATTAAAAAAAAGTATTATCAAATAATTAATCACAATCTTTAGCATTTTTAGACGAAACTTTAAAACTTAGGACAAAGAAGTTCATCAAAAATAGTTTTATTATATTTTTACTCATATTCATCTACTGATACATGGTATATTTTGTTTTTCAGAAGATGAAAATAAAAGCGTAATCAGTGCTGTCCTGTTAGTATCCTTGGCTGCTTTAGGAACCTTAGCTCTACTAGCTGTAGCAGCCGTGGTAGCTGTGGTCAGAAACAAAACAAGAAGCTCACCCAATGAAGGTAAGTTAACAAAAACTTGTTGGATTTCTAAACTATTTATATGCTTTGTTTTGTAATCACATAAAATGAATAATTCAGTATTGATAGCCGTTATATGGTACAGAAAACTGTTCGTGTCTAGTACTACAGTTCCATTTGAAATTGCGTTAAGAATTTATTTCATCATTATTTTGCTTTGCTTTTTCATCATTGTTTTCTTGTTGTAGGAAATTTAAAATAGTTAATAGTATTAAAATAATATATTTTTTTAAATATGCAATGTTATTCTTTACGCTCGTTCTTAAACATTTTAGAAAAAATTTTGGAGTCAAAATGTTTAGATAAAAATAAAATAAATTTTGGCAATTTCAATTTGATCAAAACATAATTTATACCAGTTTTTAAGGTACCAAAGGATAGTTGAAAATTAGTAGGGCATTTTTTAAATTATTTAAAAACTAATAGGGAATTATCATTTGAATATTTGTCATAATGAAAAATGTATTTGTGTTGTATATCATTCTAACTTATTAAAAAATATATATAATCTCATCATAAGAGGAAATGTTTTATTTAAAAAAATAGCACCTTAAAACATTTTTTATATGTAGAAAAATCAATTTTGTTAAATATTAGAAGCATATTGCTGATAATGAATTTATGAAATACAGGAAATAGAGTTTCTGAAATTGTTAATAAGATTTTTTAAAAAAATTAAATAATTTGATTACAAATGGCACAAAGGCATTAATATTTGCTGATAACTTTTTAGATTTATTCTGGGCTTATACAAAATATTGATATAATTTCTTAAATTTTATCATTATGCGCATCTTGTAAAATATTTTTGATTGCACATCTACGGTTTTGATTTATTCAGCATTAAAACACTAAAAAAACAGAAAGAAATGATATTTTATTAAGGAGTCATGGTAAGATATGAAATTCATTTTCTTCTCAGGAAATGAATATACACAGAAAAATGAATTCCTCGAAATTAATTTGACAGAGCTGTCTGTGTTATAAAAAATGGCGTCTGGCCACGCCATTTTGTCCTTTTTCAAATGTCCTCAGTTTTAATGTAGCTTTCTTTCAATGTCTTTTTATATATTCGTAATTATTCGTCTGAAAAGATTAATTTTCCTTTCCAGTGATGCATTTCATCAAATGAAAATGCACCCTAAAATAAATGAAATGCTTGCATGCAGATAATCATGTAGGTGTCAGAAATTATAAGCACTTCAAACATATTAACTTCTGTTCAAAACCTTTCACAAGGTTAAATATTATTTTTGAAAACGAAGAAACCTTTTCAGTAAATATTCTTATTAAAGAACATTTATTACAGAAAAAAGTGTGAACAGTTGAATTTGAGATTTTAGAATTAATAAGGATTAATCTTATTTAATCCTTTAACTGTTTATCCCGTATAAAATCGTATCTCATAACTATATATTTTTTTCAAAACAATTCAAATTTACTCGAGCAAAAAAAAAAAAAAAAAAATGCTGTTTTAATTCTGGACCAAAACAAATAATTCAGGTTACCTTGTATTATTTTAAGAGAAATATTAATTCCCTCCTTATATCGTACGTTGAGAAATTTAGTAAGTTAATCTATTGTGATTTCATATTGTTTTATTGTTATATACAAAACATTTATGAGGCGAACGTGAATGCACTTTTCATATTGCACGAATTGTATTGCATCAATCTATAGCGATTTATTGTTTTACAGATATATTCACTCAACGTCATTTAGTATACAAAAATCCCTCAGGCAAACATCAATTCACTCCTGATATCGTACGTTTTGAAATTTAGTATGCCAATCTTTTACGTTTCTATCTTCTTTTATAGATATTTTAACTCATATATTATTGAGAATATACATTATTAATACGATAATATTTATTTAATTAATGTTGAAATTTTCTTAAAAATTAATATAAAACCAAACAATTTTATTTAAAAATAAATTTTGCAAGTTGAACTATTTTTGTAAAATATATATTTTTACTATATAAAAATAAAAAAAAATATATTTTTAATACATAAATTTTGGAAGCTTCATTGAAGAAACAAATAGCTTGTAATATTGAGATTAATTAGCCTTTTTTAAAATTTTTTTCATTATCAGTAAAAAAGTTATTATTGCTAATAACAATCTATCATCTTAACTAAAAACAAGAAATATTGATAAGAAAGTAAAAAAAAAAATTATTAAATATTATTTGTAAACAAAAAGCTCAATTACAACTGAACTAACTGTACGCATATTTAACAAGTACACCTGAACGCATTATTCTGCCCTCTGTATAGTTTTTGTACCTTAAAATATTTACTCAATAATCTGAATTTTACATTTTATCTAATCACTAGGTTGATTCCCTCAAAATAAAAATAAAAACTAAAGACAATAATTTATTTGGGTATTACAGCACAAACTATAACAATATTGGCTATTGCTAATATTAAAACCTTTTTGGTGATGGAATCATGTTAGCAGCTATACAGAGTATATTGTAAAGCCAAAAGTGATGTCTAAAATATGGTACATTATCTTCTTGCAGAATATGCTTTGACACATTTTCATACCAAAAAATCATTTTATTATAAATACATTGAATGCTGGAGAATATAAAAAACCATAAATAATGCAGATATTTATACCTTAATATTATTTCAATCGAGAAATTATTTTAAGGAGAGATGAATCATATTTTGTAACTATAAATCTTTAGATATATATAACTATAAATCTTTAGAGCGCATCCGTCTTTTTCCGTTTTAGTACAGATAAAAATTGAAAATCTTTCATATTAAACATTTTCAAATCATTTTAGAAATTCATTGCGGTGCAAAACTCAATAATATTTCACCATTCTTGCTTCCTGTAATGCCGAATAAAAGTAATAAATATCCTAAAAATGTTTCCTTACAAGCGTATAGTAAAAAATGGAATGAATGCGTTCGAGCTCCAAGAAGAATTTATGTCAGTTTTATAATCCTCAAAACTTTTTGTTGGTTGTTGTTTTTTAGTTTTCCTCTACAATTTTACAACCACATGACAAAAATTTTATAAGTATTTCGTTTTTAGAAAATGTGAGCTACTTCTGGCTTTTAACTTTATTTTTTTGTAAATGCTTTATTTTTTTCTTTACTTCAGAGATCAACCACAATGATAAAAATTTATGATATAATATCTGCTTTAGTTTGTGGTCATAAATTTTGTACCTGCTTGTAGCGTTTGTTTATGATTTTTTTTTTCTTTTTTACTCTCCTGTATTCGTTCCAACATCTTCTGTAATTGATATTGATTTATATTATGGATACTTAAATATATATATACGTATACCGTTCTACACTTAAAAGGGAAGTTTCACGTGGATCCTGTACAAAATGTTCTTTTTTTTTTTTAGTTTGATGTATTTTCTTTTCTACTTTTGCTTTTTCTTCTAAGAAACGTGAAATAAAATAATTCATTTTTTTTTAAACTTTCAAAAAGTTAAGATACCAATTTGGAACAGCTGTGTTAGATGTCTTGTGTTTTTTTTTTTTTTTTTTTACCGCAGAAAGATGTCCAAGATACTTTGCGCTCTTAAAGTTTTTTTTTTTTTAAATAAATAATAGTTGAATGTTCACTTCTTTAAACAGTTGATACGGACACATTTTAGTAAATATTTTCAACTCCATGCACTTGGTGTTTTTTATTGACTTAAAGGAATCTTCATTAGGCGCCAAACATAAAATATAAAGATTAAAAAAGGGTACTTTTTTTATAAAGGTAAACAAATATTAAATTTCATATGTTAAAGTAACTCTTGCCTAACTTGCGTTCATTTTAAAACAGACTCCAAAAATGTACAATTATTAACTTTATTTTAGACATTTCTTGCAAAATATAACAGTGATTATTACAGTAAAAATTTAAAGCATGTATCTTACTATACAAGTTATTAATAATAATATTAATAATAAATTATTAATATTTCTGTACCTTTGAAGTTAAAAAAAAACTAAAGATAATAATTAATTTGGGTAATATAGAACACACTATAATGTTATTAGCTCTTGCCTAATATTAAAACATTTTTGGTGTTGGAAGCGTTCTAGGAGTATATTGAATATATATACTGCTAAAAAGATATTATATGCACGAGAAATATATTGAAAAGCCAAAAAAGGATGTCTAAAATGGTGCATTACCTTCTAAATCATGATTAAAGTATATTTTACAACCAAAGTGCAGAATATTTTTTGAAACATTTTTAATACCAGAAGTTACTTTAATATAAATGCATTGAATACGGCAGATCTTTATGCCTTAATATCATTTCAATCGATAAATTATTTTAAGGAGAAATGAATTATATTTTCTAACCATAAATTTTTAGAGCCCATCCGTCTTTTTTCGTTTTAGTAGAGATAAAAATTGAAAATCTTTCATATTAAACATTTGCAAATTATTTTCAGAAATTCCTTGCGGTGCAAAACTAAATAATATTTCACCATTCTTGCTTTCTGCAATGCCGAATACTAGTAATAAATATCCTAAAAATGTTTCCTACAAGCGTATAGTAAAAAAATGGAATGAATGCATTCAGGCTTCAAGAGGAATTTATGTCCATTTTATAATCCTCAAAACTATTTGTTGGTTGTCGTTTTTTTTCCTTTCCTCTACAATTTTTACAACCTCCTGGCGAAAATTTTATAAGTACTTTGTTTTTAGAAAATGTAAGTTGCTCCTGCCTTTTTAACTTTTTTTTTTTTAACAAATGCTCTATTTTTCGTTACTTCAGAAACCAACCACAATGATAAAAATTTATGATATAATATCTGCTTTAGATTGCGGTCATAAATTTTGTACCTGCTTGTAGCGTCTGTTTGTGTTTTTTGTTTACTCCTGTATTCTTTCCAATACCTTCTGTAATTGATATTGATTTATACTATGGATACTTAAATATATATATATATATATACTTGCACTGTTCCATATATAAAAGGGAAGTTTCACGTGAATCCTGTACAAAATGTTGTTGTTTTTTTAGTTTGATGCATCTTGTTCTTGCTTTCTTTTCTCTTTTTGCTTTTTCTTCGAAGAAACATAAAAGAAAATAATTCAATTTTTTTTCATCTTTTTTTAAAAAAAAAACTTTCAAAACGTTAAGATAGCAATTTGGAACATCTGTGTTAGATGTCACGTGTTTTTTTTTTGTTTTTTTTTTTACTTTACCGCAGAAAGATGTTCAAGATACTTTGCGCTCTTAAAGTTTGAAAAAAAAAAATAAATAAAAATTGAATGTTCACTTCTCGAAACAGTTGATACGGACACATTTTAGTAAATATTTTCAACTATATGCACTTGGTGCTTTTTATTGACTTAAATTAATCTTCATTAGATGCTGAAATTTAAAATACAAAGATTAAGAAAAGGGAATTTTTTATAAAGGTAAAGAAATATTAATTTTATATGTTAAAATACTTTACTATATATACATTGAATACTGGCGAAAATATACACCATAAATAATGCTGCAAAATGAGATATTTATACCTTCATATCATTTCAGTCTAAAAATTATTTTAAGGAGAAATATATTATATAATATTAAAACTTTTTTTTTATTATCTATCATGTGGCATCTGTACAAAGAATGTTGTAAAGCCAAAGGCGATGTCTTAAATAATGATTAAAGCATATTTTACAGTCAAAATACATAATATGTTTTGACACATTTTCATATCAAAATTATTTAAGTATTAATACATTGAATGCAGGAGAAAATGTAAACCTAACGTATTATTGCATCAATCGATAAATTATTTTAAGGAGAAATAAATCATATTTTCTAACCATAAATCTTTAGAGCGCATCCGTCTTTTTTCGTTTTAGTACAGATAAAAATTGAAAATCTTTCATATTAAACATTTGCAAATCATTTTCAGAAATTCATTGCGGTGCAAAACTCAATAATATTTCACCATTCTTGCTTCCTGCAATGCCGAATACCTGTAATAAATATCCTAAAAATGTTTCCTACAAGCTTATAGTAAAAAATGGAATGAATGAATTCGAGATTTGAGAGGAATTTATGTCAGTTTTATAATCCTGAAAACTATTTGATGATTGTTTTTTTTTTCTTTCTTTTCCTCTACAATTTTACAACCTCATGGCGAAAATTTTATAAGTGTTTTTTTAGAAAATGTGAGGTACTTCTGCCTTTTAACTTTATTTTTTTACAAATGCTTTATTTTTTTCTTTCCTTCAGAGACCAACCACAATGATAAAAATTTATGATATAATATCTGCTTTAGTTTGTGGTCATAAATTTTGTACCTGCTTGTAACGTCTGTGTATTATTATTATTTTTTTTTACTTCTGTATGCGTTCCAACATCTTCTGTAATTGATATTGATTTATATTATGGATACTTAAATATATATATATATATACTTACACTGTTCTGTACTTAAAAGGGAAGTTTCACGTGGATCCTGTACAAAATGTTATGTTTTTTTTTTTAGTTTGATGTATCTTGTTTTTGCTTTCTTTTCTACTTCTGCTTTTTCTTTTAAGAGCAACGTAAAATAAAATAATTCAATTTTTTTTTCATCTTTTTTTTAAAAAAAACTTTCAAAAAGTTAAGATAGCAATTTGTAACAGCTGTGTTAGATGTCGTGTGTTTTTTTTTTTTTTTTTTTTTTTTTACCGCTGAAAGATGTTCAAGATACTTTGCGCTCTTGAAGTTTTTAAAGAAAAAGAATCATAGTAGAATGTTCACTTAAAACAGTTGATACGAACACATTTTAGTAAATATTTTCAACTCGATGCACTTGGTGTTTTTATTGACTTAAAGGAGTCTTCATTAGACGCTAGATTGAAAATACAAAGTTTAAAAAACAGGAATTTTTGTAAAGGTAAAGAAATATTAAATTTCATATGTTAAAATATTTATCGCCTAACTGGCATATTTTTCAATTCCTACTATTAGTTCACACTCTCCCTATATATATTTATATGTATTGTTTAAATTTCCAATCGTTAATAAAATACTTTTTATTCATCCAGTCAATTTCAAACACATTTTTTAAACTTATAGAGGATGGCATTTGACGTTAATACAGTTTTTTCAAATATTAATCCATTAATTAAACATTAATCCATTAATATTTATATTAATTGTAGTTATTTAATAAAAAAATAACTAAAATAAAATTTTTCTTTGTTGACCGAAGTAGGAATTAACTATAAAATATTTTTTTTTATTACTTGTTTTAAAGCGAACTTTAACAAATGTACAAATATTAGCTTTATGTTAGACATTTTCTGCAAAACATTACTGTGTTTATTACAGTAAAAAATTAAAACATGTCTCTTACTGTACAAGTTATTATTAATAATATTAATAGTAAGTTATTAATAAAATTTTAAGCAAACAGTGAGATAGTAAGGTTATACATAGAAAAATTAAACTGAAATTTCAAATAATTTATTTCCATAAAAACAAAGCAAATTTATAAAAACAATTTCATTAAACAAGAATTGATTTATAAACAAATTCGTTTATTAATTATAATATATTATAGTGATATGTTTTCAGTATTATGATGTTTTGTAATATGTTTATTTTTGAAGTGTGTTTCTATTTGAAAACTTGAAACTAACATGTTTTAATTTGATGAATTAGCATTACTTTAACATTAATATTCAAAATATCTATTTATTTTCCGGCCTTTAACATTAAATAATTAATCTCTTTAAACACATTACAAAACATCATAATACTGAAAACATATCACTGTAAAATATATTATATTTAATCATCGTATTTGTTTATAAAACAATCATTCGTTTAATTATCCGTATAAATTATTTCAGTTTAATGGAAATAAATGCAAGAAATTTAACTTCAATTTTTCTATAACCTTACTATTTCATTGATAACTTACAATGTTATTACTATTATAAAAAATATTAATAAATAATTCTTTGATACAATATATATATATATATATATATATATATAATCTTTTATTTTTTCCTTATAATAAAGTTTTGTAAATGGATAAATTCTGAGGAATATGAATTTTGACCTTAATAATTTTTTAGTAATATAATTATTCATTTTTTTTACTAAATTATCATTTAGTTTCACTTGCCAACAAATCGATTTTCTTCGATTTTCATATTTTTTCAAACTTAAATACATCATGTTAAATTTATTATGTGTAATAAATTTAGTAAGTTTTTTGAAACATTTTAAAATTGATTGTCAATTCAAAGTTTTTTTAACAACTCAGACTATTTGAATTGCACTAGTTTCCCTCTGGCAAAAAGAGAGAGAAAAACCCTCATCAAAACTTGAGCTATTTAGAAGATCCCTTTGAAGTCTTCATTCCTTTTGAATTAAGAGTGTCATCCAAAAATTCGTCTTTTCTTTCTGTTGCTTTCGATGTCTTCAGTGTTTTTAATCAGTTTATTTGAAATTCAGAATTGAATTATCTTACAACAAGATTGAACTGTTAATAAATACTTAATGCAAGATATTTTTTACATGCCATGTACTAATGTATATAAATATAAAATTATAAAAAAGTACTAAAGTAGATATACCTATAAATAATAATTAAGATTTTTTCTTAACAAATCGATTAATCTTGATATATATGATTACTATCACATAAAACCAAGAAAATTTTATAAAATAAATCGTACAAGTTATATTCAGGAAGAATTATTTGATTTAACAAATTTCTCTCAGTTAAAATCAACCTTCTGGTACTGGTTTGAATCTGGCATTGGCATGGATGTTTGTTAGTGGTTATGAATCTCCTTTAAACTGTAGGTCCCGGTATAAGGCCAAAGTGTGCTCAAATATGACGTAGAGAGATAAACCAAACCAAACCGAACCAGCAGTAATCAAGCCCAAATATCTGTTCGTATATACGGTTCATCCATCTGTATATGAAAAAATCTTTTTATTTATGGTTCTATAAATTCATACAATAAAGTAATATGTAAGCCTTTTTTCAACAAATATCTAATTTAATTAGAAAAACGCAACCATCTTTTTAATTAATTCATCAAACCTCGAACTTTTTTCTCCAGATTATTGTTACAGATACCTGTAAATTTTTGTATCATAATCTGAATCCTCTCTCAACAAATTGTAAAATTCAATGAATTACTATTATCATTTTTCTCTTAATTTTTATTGATATTTTTCATAGTAATCAACATCGATAGATCTTCTGTTTAGCCTTTAAGTTGTTTAAATACTGAATTCCAATTTCTTAGATCTAATTTCTTTTTCTTTGTCACCAGCCATACATAAGCATAAACAATTTTTCAGAAGCAAATGATATATGTAAGTAATGCAACAAATTTTTTTCCTAAGGAAAATAAAGACGTCTTATTATATATCCGGTGAATGACGTAACTATTTTGGATTTTAAAAATTCTTAATAGCCAAAATTATTTAACGTTCCTTTTTTAAATTACCTTTTCTCTTTTATTTAGAAAGTTTAATATATAGAATATCGAGAAATGAAATTTGTAAACTTAAAATGTATGATCGTTATGAAAAAAGGAAGCCTAATTAAAACCTACTTGTACCATTATGATAGAACACGTCAACTATTTTTGAAAGGCATGCGCCAGATTCAATAGATAGCTTCATTGCTTTTTAAAATAAGTACATTCAATTGAGATTATAACAAAAAAAATTCATATCCGCAGAAAATATTCTTTGTTTTCTGGATTTTTATTAATATATTACTTTCAAACTCCATTAGCAAAGTATTATTCCCATTTCTGACATTAGAAACTTAAGTAGTAAGGTAGAATAACATACGACATAATTTGCTTTGCTATTAAGATATACTTGATACTGAAATCCTTCGACCAGATACTAAAATCTTACATCGTAGATCACCAACCAATCAGACGCCTAATTTCTTGTCGACTCAGGTTTCCGATTGACTAATAATCTACGAAGTGCAGTATCAAATGGAAACTCATTTATATAGCTATTAACCAAAAAAAACCGGTTGTTTTCAGTAGATGCATTTATTAGATAATGTCACTAGCACATGTTTAGCAACCATCCTAACGAATCAGTGTTGACTCAAGGTAGTAGTGATAGTTACTTTTGTGCCCAAAAAGTAAGAACAATTTTTTTTTTCAAAAACGGTTTATTTATTCCTCCAAATTTATTTCATTACCTTCAAAGTAATCCCCTCCCGACACAATGCACTTATGGCATCTTTTTTTTCAATCCTCAATGCATGCTAAAAAGTCAACGGCGGGGAGGGCCTTCAAAGCGCTCGACGATTCTCGTTGAATCTCTTCAATCGACTCAAAATGTTGTCCCCAGAGTGATGTTTTGAGTTTAGGAAGTAGCCAGAAGTCGCACGCTGTGAATACGGTGGTTATGGAACGATAGGGGTTTCATTTTTGGCGAAAAAAGTCACAAAGAATCAATGCAGTGTGAGCTGGCGAATTCAGTGTTTTCGGTACCAATCGAGTTTTGACGCGTTTGAGGCCCAAAATGGAGTTGACCGATCCTTTTGAAAGTCCAACATCATCAGCAAGGTCTCAAGTTGTAAATCGACGGTTTTCAAGCTCCAAATCTTTAATTTTCTGTCTTCTGCAGTATTCTTTGCTCAATGAATTCAGACATTTCAAAAATCGCCGGAATCAGTTTTAGCGTCTCACAAAGCCAAGCGTAACTCAAACACTAATGAATATTTTGACGTCAAATTTCACACAGATGTCAAGGATAGGGCCAGCAACCAAGAAAAGAAAAGAAATTGAAATTTCACAGCCCTGGAAATTTTTAATTGAAAAAGGGTCTTTCTTTTTGGACAAAATAGTACTAAGTATTTAATAAGTCCAAGGATTTCACGAATCAATGTAATGAAGTGGAAATGCCTCACACTCAGAATATTTGAAATCCATATTACGCTGAAAGCTGGAATTTGGAATGTAGCATGTTAGGTTTCCAAGAGGAGGAGTCTTAATTATGCGCATATGCAGGGGATGGGTAGGATAAATCTGTAAATCGGAATGATAGTTCGTTTCCTTCGAGGAACAAGGTGTGGACCATTAGGATGTCGCTCTTGGGAATGTTTCAAATTGTGGCGGTACATCTTTAACTAAATAATCCACAAAACCATAAAGGACATCGCGACTTTAAACGTAGATATGTGGTGGTGTAGAAATAATAGAAACTTACAATATTTACTGTGTACGAAAGTAATTTTTTTTCTGACAATTCTTTATTGAAAGAAAATTTCGGATTCCCTATATATTTATTGTAATTAATAACATTGATATTAAATTACCAATTTGATGATATTCAGAATGTTATATTATAATCAAAGATAAATGGAAAGATTAATATATATCATACCAAAAAACTTGCAGGATTACAATTAACCTTCTGTTAATTATAATAGCTTTTAATCGGGAACAATGTTAAAGTATCTTGCAGATAACGATTTTTTTCGTATTGCTTATGAACTGATTTTTTTTTTTTTTCCTTTAAATTACATGGCAGAACCTTAAGAAATACTATACTTATGAAACATTGGTATTTAAATAATAAGAATTATTGCTATGTAATAACTGATTAATATGTGAATCATCAGAAAAATTATCTTGTTTTTTTAAAAATATTTAATTCTACGAAAGGTAACAAAAGATCACCAAAAAGCTAAAAGCATCAATATTGAACAGTTATGGATTTTAAAAAATTTTCTTACTTGATATATCAGCCCGTACCTCGTAGCCCATAGAATAAGACCGGAAATAATTTTCTTTGTTATTAAGAGATTCCTTAAATTGAAATCCTTCCACATGATACTAAAATCTCGCATCGCCAGCCGTTCAAATGCTTCATTTCTTCTCCACTCGGGTTTCTGATTGGCTGAAAAAAATATTGTTTTCAATAAATGCATTTATTGGATAATGCAATTAGAACATGGTTAAATAAAATAATTATAATTTATATGTATACCGCTTAACAATACTTCAATATTAAGCATTGTATAATTTTTATTTCTAATGCAGCTGGCAAATATTTAGACCGTGAACTTTTATGCCATAAGGGCTACACCAACGTTACTCGCTCAGTAACACTACCCAGGAGGTACCTGTAGCTTGAAAAAAAGCCACGGCGAAGTTACAATGCTCCCTCCAACGCTCTTCGATCCTGTTAGACCGGGACCTACGGTTTAAAGTGGATTCCGAACCACTACAAACATCCATGGCACCATTGGAATTCGAACCCGAAACTTGTGGTACCGAGTGCCGGAGAGCTAGCCACTCGGCAATAAGGCCAAGCATTTGACAATTTAAACCAGTAGTTCTTAACGTTACTATTGTGGCATCTTTTAGCTTTATATACCTCTCTTTATTTTCAACCCATGGAGAAACTTACCGGCCGATTAATTTATCGTGCTAATCATAGGTATATAAAGCGGTCTGATGGCCAGTTGGTACTACAGGCTTCAGGTTCAGATTCAGGGATGTTTGTTAGTGGTTCTTTATCCAGTTAAACTGTAGATCCCACTCTAATTATCCCAAAGTGTTCAAAAAATAACCGTCGGGAATCGAACCCGACACCTGTGGTACCGAGCGCTTGAGCGCTAGCCACCAAGCCATCAGGCCCCAGTATTAAATATTAGTTTTAATGAAATTCAGAGCGTATCGAGGAACTTTACAAGCATGAGACATTCTTATAATCTGACATGAACAAGTAAACAAACGGACATGTATTGTATCAATACAAATACTATAGTAAATACACATTATATATTCTTATTTTTTTCTCTTTCCTGAAAAAGCGTTGCTTGCATAAATGAAACAAAATGCTATATCCTGATTGCCTCTCGAGTTGCTAACCTTCCGCAATACACTCTTCTATTGCAAATCCTTTGTCCCATTACATTGTCCTTTTTCCCGTCTTATTGTCCTCTCTCCCATGAGGATTCCGGGACAATTCACACTCAGGTCACTCGCATCCGCAGAGTACTTTCTTTGTCAATACACTTGATGAATTGTAGGAGGGCGATAAACACAGAAGGACACTCGGTTTTCTTGTTCGCCGACTCGATTGTTCTTGATAGGGGTATTCACTTAAATGGCCGCTTCTGCACCATTGGTTAACTTCTTCTAGAGTAGCCCCCCCCTCCCGCCATTTTTGTTGTATTGCGTCATGTAATAAAAGACACATTCGCTAAATATTAGGTTTATATGGTTCCAAAAAGTTTAATTAACGAAAACAAAATATTATTTCGTAACTAAATTATTAATAAGAAAATCAAAAAGATTTTGAAACATCTTTCCGTATTAGCTGTATGGATTGTGTAAAAAACTTTTTTTTGTTCTAATGCAGCTGGCAAACACTTAGACACTTGTATTTGATGCCCTAAAAAGCTGCAACGACGCTACTCATTTAGCACTACTCAATGAGGTTTGTGTAGCTTGAATGTAAGCTACGGACGCGGAGTAACAATACCACCGCAACGCTCTACGATCATTTTAGACAGGAACCTACGGTTTAAAATGGATTTCGAACGACTCAAACAAACAGTGAAAAAGACATGTTGTGTGGGCTGCACGGACGAAGGCTGTTACTCATTTAGAACTACCGAGGGGGCACCTGTAGCTTGAAGATATGATACGGATGCGATAACACTACCACCAACTTTACAACAATCATGCTAGACCGGGATCTACGATTTAAAGTGGATTCCGAACCACTACAAACATCCATGGCACCGCCGGAATACGAACCCGAGTCCTGAGTTCTAGCCACTCAGCCATCAGGCCCGCCTATTAAATAATAGTTTTAATGGAATTCAGCGCTTGAAGGTAACCTTACAAGAATGATATATTTTTATAATCTGGCATGAAAAAGTATATAACCTGACCATGTATTGCATCAATAAAATTACTATAGTAAATACACATTCTTGTTTTCACTTTCCTAATAAAAAAGTTGTTTACATAAATGAAACAAAAACGCTCTATCCTGATTACATATCGAGTTGCTAACCTTCACGCAATACTCTCTTCTATTGCAAATCCTTTCTCACATTACTTTGTCCTTTCTCCCATTTTATTGTCCTCTCTCCCATGAGGATTCCAGGACCATTCACACTCGGGTCACTCGCATCTGCAGACAGGAGCACTTTCTTGCCTCCTTTGTCAACACACTTGATGAATTGTAGGAGGGCGATAAGCACAGAAGGACACTTGGGTCTCTTGTTCGCCGACTCGATTGTTCTGGATAGGGGTATTCACTTAAATGGGGCTTCTGCCCAATTGGTTAACTTCTTCTAGAGTAGCAGACCCCTTCCTCCTCCCATTTTTGTTGTATTGCGCCAAGTAATAAAAGAAACAGTCACTAAATATTACGTTTAGTTGGTTCCAAAAAATTTGGTAACGAAATAATTATTTGTTCTCATTAATTAAATTGTTAATAAAAAGAATCAGAAACGTTTGGACACAATTGCTGCATTAACTGTATTGATTGTGTAAACTGTACATTGTAGTATTGATTGTTTAATTTTTTTTGTTCTAACGCAGCTGGCAAACACTTAGACAATTGTCTTTGATGCCTGAATTCCAGCGTTGCACCGATGTTACTCACTTAGCGCCACCCGGTGCTAAGTGAGTCTGTACAGGTGCACGTCGGTGATGCGTGTATCTTGAAGATAAGCTACGGACGCGGAGTAACGGTACCCAACCAACCCTCTACGATCACGTTAGATAGGGACCTACGATTTAAAGTGGATTTAAAACCACTGCAAACATCCCTGTCACCACCGGGACTCGAACCCGAAACCTGTGGTATCGAGCGCCAGAGCGTTAGCCACTCTGCCATCTGGCCCCAGTATTAAATAATAGTTTTAACAAAATTCAGCGCATGACGGGAACCTTACAAGCATGAGATGTTCATGTCAGATTATAAGAATAAGTAAGAAGCGAGAACATATATTGTGTCAATAAAATTACTATAGTAAATACGGTAAAACCTCTTTAAGTCGAACCTCGATAAGCCGAAAACCTCCAAAACTCGAAAAAAATTTTTGTTCTCTTCCCTTCAAGCCCCAAAACCTCCATTACTCGAAATTTCAACCCTCTATATGTCGAAATAATTAGTCAATTCCTACAAGCCATTTTGGTATATATTTTCTCTCTGTAACTCGAAAAAAAAGAACCTCTGTATCCTAAACAGTAGCAATGTTTGATTTTACAATTCAAAATAAGTTAGAAAGAATCTAAACCTCTACAAGTCGAATATTTCCTTACAAAATCCGCGTAAGTGGAAATCCTCCGTAAGTCGAAAACTCTATAACTCGAATTATTTGACGTCTCCTTTGAAGTTCGGCTTACAGATGTTCTACTGTACACATTATATACTTTGATTTATTCTCTCCTAATAAAAAACTGTTTACATAAACGAAACAAAAACGCTCTATCCTGATTACATCTCGAGTTGCTAACCTTCCCGCAATACTCTCTTCTATTGCAAATCCTTTCTCACATTACATTGTCCTCTCTCCCATGAGGATTCCAGGACCATTCACACTCGGGTCACTCGCATCTGCAGACAGAGCAGGCAGAAGTGCTTTCTTAGGCAGGGGTATTTAGCGCTCTACAGGTACTAGAGGCTTCAGGTCCAAATCCTCGGAAGATTGTTAGTGGCTCTTTATCCATTTAAACTGTAGGTCCCGGTCAAATTATCCGTAAGTGGGAAAAAATAACCGTCGGGAATCGAACCCCACACCTGTGGTACCGAGCGCTAGACACTCGGCCATCAGGCGCCAGTATTAAATAATAGTTTTAATGAAATTCAGCACAAGACGAGGAACCTTAAAAGCATGAGATATACTGATTATCTGACATGAACTAGCAAAAAACCGTAACGTGTATTATATCAATAAATTTACTATAGCAAATACACTTTTTTTTCTTTCCTAGTAAAAATGTTGTTTACATAAATGAAACAAAATGCTCTATCCTGATTATATCTCGAGTTGCTAACCTTCACGCAATACTCTCCTCTATTGCAAATCCTTCCTGCCATTTCATTGTCCTTTCTCCCATTTCATTGTCCTCTCTCCCACGAGGATTCCAGGACCATTCACATGCGGGTCATCCGCTGACATCGCAGGCAGGAGTGCTTTCTTTGTCAACATACTTGATGAATTGTAGGAGGGCGATAAACACAGATGGACACTCGGTTCTCTTGTTCGCCGACTCGATTGTTCTTGATAGGGGTATTCACATAAATGACGCTTCTGCCCCCTTGATTGACTTCTTCTAGAGTAGCACCTCCTCCATTTTTGTTGTATTGCGACTTGTAATAAAATAAACATTCACTAAATATTACGTTTATTTGGTCCCAAAAAGTTTAGTTACGAAATAATTTTTTTGTTCTCATTAAGTAAATTACTAATAAAAAAACAGAAATGCTTTGAAACAATTGCCGTATTAGCTGTATCGATGGTGTAAAAAAATGGGCTTTTTTTTCTAATGCAGTGGTAAACACTTAGACAAATGTCTGTGATGCCTTAAGGCAAGCGCTGCACCGACGTTACTCAGTTAGCACTACCCAGGAGGTGCGTGTAACTTGAAGATATGCTACGGACGCGGAGTAACAATACACCTGCAACTCTCCACGGTCATGTTAAACCGGTACCTATCTTCTAAAGTGGATTTCGAACCACTACAAACATCCATGGCACCTCCGGGATTGACCCGAAACCTGCGGTACCGAGCGTCAGAGCTCTAACCTCTCGGCAATCAGGCACTCCACCTGATACTAAAATCTCATATCGTAGATCACCAGCCATTCGAATGGCTCATTTCTTATCTACTCGGGTTTCCGATTGGCTGGAAAAAACTGTTGTTTTCAGCAACTGCATTGATTGGATAACGCGATTAACACATGGACTAAATATAATATTTATGTATACACTTCAATTTAAAATATTAATTATAATTATAACAAAATTCAGCTCGTGACAGGTACCTTACAGGCATGAGATAAGCGTATTTTCTGACAAGTAAAAAACCGACACATGCATTGTAATAATAATAATATTACTATAGTACATACACATTATATACTCTTATATTTTCTTTCCTGATGAAAAGTTGTTTACATTAATGAAAGAAAACGCTCTATCCTGATTGCATCTCGAGTTGCTAACCTTCACGCAATACTCTCTTCTATCGCAAATCCTTTCACCCATTACATTGTCCTATCTCCCGTTTTATTGTCCTCTCTCCCATGAGGATTCCAGGACAATTCACACTCGGGTCACTCGCATTCGCAGACATCGCAGGCAGCAGTGCTTTCTTTGTCAGCACACTTGATGAATTGTAGGAGGGCGATAAACACAGAAGGAGACTCCATTCTCTTGTTCACCGACTCGATTGTTCTGGATAGGGGTATTCACTTAAATGGCGCTTCTGCCCATCGGTTGACTTCTTCTAGAGTAGCTAACCCCCCTCCATCCATTTTTGTTGTATTGAACCATGTAATAAAAGGAACATTCACTAAATATTACGTTTATCTGATTCCGAAAAGTTTAGTTACGAAATAAATTCTTGTTCTCATTAATTACTACTGTGCCCAAAAAGTAAGACCAATTATATATTTTTTCAAAAACTCCATTTATTCTTCCAAATTTATTTCATCGCCTTCAAAGTTGTCCCCTCCGGACACAATGCACTTATGCCAGCTTTTTTTCCAATCCTCAATGCATGCTAAAAAGTCGTCGGTAGGGATGATCATCAAAGAGCGTGACGATTCACGTTGAATCTCCTCAATCGACTCAAAACGGTGTCCCCGTAGTGGTCTTTTGAGTTTAGGGAATAGCCAGCAGTCGCAAGGTGTGAATACGGTGGTTGTGAAGCGATATGATTTTTTTTTTTTTTTTTTTGACGGAAAAAGTCATGAAGAATTAATGGAGTGTGAGCTGGCGCATTCAGGGTTTTCGGTGCATTTCTTTATTCCAGCATCACCAGCAAGGTCTCTAATTGTAAATCGACGGTTTTCAAGCATCAAATATTTAAATTTTTGAACGTGAGTTTCGTCGGTTGACGTGGATGGTCGGGCAGAGTGCTTTTCGTCTTCAACACATTCTCTGCCTTCTTTGAACTGTTTATACCATTTGTAAACATTCCTTTCCTATATGGGAATTCTCACCGAATGTCTTCTGCAAAATTCTATACGTTTCCTCAAACAAAATTTAAGGCATGTTCTTTGCTCAATTAATTCAGACATTTCAAAAATCGCCGGAATCACATTTAGCGTCTCACAAAGCCAAACGTAACTCAAACACCAATGAATAATCACAGAGATGTCAAGGACAGTTAAAGCAGCATAAAAATGAAAAAAATAAAATAAATAAATTCCATAAGCCCCGGGAATTTAAAAAAAAATTTTGGTCTTACGTTTTGGACACAGTAGTATACTCCCTAACAACATTTCAATATTAAATAATAATTATAACGAAATTCAGCTCGGGACGGCAACTTTACAAGCATGAGATATCTTTATTATCTAATATGAACAAGTAAGAAACTGGAACATGTATTGTAATAATATTTTTACAATATTAAATATATATTAAATACTATACACACTTGTTTTTCCTCTTTCCCGAAAAAAGTTGTTTAGATAAATGAAACAAAAATGCTATATCTTGATTATATCTCGACTTGCTAACCTTCACGTAATACTCTCTTCTATTGCAAATCCTTTCTCCTATTACATTGTCCTTCCTCCCATTACATTGTCCTTCCTCCCATTTTATTGTCCTCTCTCCCATGAGGATTCCAGGACCATTCACACTCGGGTCACTCGCATCCGCAGACAGCTCAGGCAGGAGTACTTTCTTTGTTAACACACTTGATGAATTGTAGGAGGGCGATAAACGCAGAAGAAGACTCGGTTCTCTTGTTCGCCTACTCGATTGTTCTTGATAGGGGTATTCACTTAAATGGCGCTTCTGCCCTATTAGTTGACTTCTTCTAGAGTAGCCCACCACCCTCCCTCCATTTTTGTTGTATTGCAACTTGTAATAAAAGAAACATTCATTAAATATTAGGTTTATTGGGTTCCAAAAAGTTTAGTTACCAAATAATTTTTTGTTCCCATTAATTAAATTATAAATTTAAAAAATCCGTCGATCGATAGTGCAAAAATCGAATTGGTATCGATGGTGTAACATTTTTGCTTTTGTTTTAATGCAGCTCGCAAACACTTAGACAGTTGTATTGGATGCCTTAAGGCAAGCGCTCCACCGACGTTACTCACTCAGCACTATCCATGAGGTGCGTGTAGCATGAAGATAAGCTATGGACGCCGAGTAACAGTGCCCCCGCAACGCTCTACGATCATGTTAGACCGGGATCTATGGTGTAAGGTGTATTCCAAACCTCTACAAACATCCATGGCATTGTCGGGACTCGAACCCGAAACCTGTGGTTCCGAGTGCCAGAGCGCAAGCGTCGCGGCAATTAAGCGCTCCATCGGATACTAAAATCTTATATCGTAGATCACCAGCCATTCGGATGTCTCTCAGGTCTTGTCTTCTCGGGTTTCCGATTGGCTGGAAAAAACCTGTTTTCACCAAATGCATTGATTGGATAACGCGATTAATACATGAACTAATTATAATACACTTAACAACACTTCAATTTAAAATATTAATTATAATTATAACAAAATTCAGCGCGTGACGGATACCTTACAAGCATGAGATATTCCTATAATCTGACATGAACAATTAAAAAACCTGATCATGTATTACAGCAATAAAATTACTATAGTAAATACACATGTTATTTCTTTACTAGTAAAAAGCTGTTTACATAAATGAAAAAAATGTTTCATCCTGATTATATCTGGAGTTGCTGACCTTCACGCAATACTCTCCTCTATTGCAAATCCTTTCTCACATTACTTTGTCATTTCTCTTGTTTTATTGTCCTCTCGCCCCTGAGGAATAATATAATTTATATGTATACCGCTTAACAATACTTCAATATTAAGTATCAAAGAACTTTTTTTTCTAATGCAGCTCGCAAATACTTAAAACGTGATCTTTTATGCCATAAGGGCTGCACCGACGTTGCTCACTTAGCACTACCGAGGGGGGTGCGTGTAACTTGAAGATAATCACGTACGCAGAGTAACAATACATCTGTAACGCTCTACGATCATGTTAGACCGGGAACTACGGTTTAAAGTGAATTCCGAACCACTACAAACATCCATGGTATCGCCGGGATTTGAATCCGAAAACATAGCGCTAGCCACTCGGCCATCAGGTCCACCTATTAAAAAATTAAATAACAGTTTTAATGAAATACAGCTCGTGACGACGAATTTTACAAGCATGAGATATTTTTATTATCTGACGTGAAGAAGCAAAAACCTGGAACATGTATTGAATGAATAAAATTATTATAGTAAATATACATTGTATACCGTTATTTTTTTTCTAATAAAAAGTTATTTACATAAATGAGACAAAATGCTATATCCTGATTACATTTCGAGTTGCTAACCTTCTCGCAATACTTTCTCCCATTACATTGTCCTTTCTCCCATGAGGATTCTAGGACCATTCACACTCGGGTCACTGGCACAGAGCAGGCAGGAAGCACTTTCTTGCCTCCTTTGTCAACACACTTGATGAATTGTAGGAGGGCGATAAACACAGCACCATACTGCACCATAGATAATATTCAGAATAATCCAGAAATATCCAAACAATACTCTATAAAAATCGTGCTGTCCTGACTTAACCAAATTAAATGTAGTTTTCTCATTACCATTGCCAAACACAATCAGAAATTTAACTTCTATAACAGTAATACATGAATTCTTCCATAACAGTTCTTAAGGTTTCCTTTAGTCTCTAGCTTAGAATTATTCAAGGGAAAAATACCTTCAAAGGCATACATATCTGTTAGAATTCTTCAAGATTTCATTCTCAAACGTTAAATTACACGGATTGAGCTATAAGCTTAATATCCTAGTGTTACGCATTTTTCGAATGGTTAACACCGTTTCATTATAATAATTATACTAATTATTTATATGTATGCCATCGAATCTTTAGTTACGCAATTTTCTTTGAGTTTACAGTTTAGTCGCATATATTTCAAAAATAAATTACCTGTTTTTAAAATTTTATATTTCTAAAATTAATATACATAATATTAAACAGCTATACATTAAAATAGAGAAAGCATTCGAAATATTTTTTTTCAGCCACAAATGAACAATATGTGAAACTTTCGTAATTCAATTATCATATAACCAAATTCGTTCCAAACATTGTGCAGTTTACTATATTGTCAACCGCTCTTTATAAAACACTGATGCTTTTATATGAAATTTCGTTATATTAGGCAATGATAATTTATAAACAGGGTCCTTAATATAATCTAATAAAAATGCATCACATGGAATACATTAACAAAAGGCTTACATAAAGCTGTATTAGATGGGCTTATGAAGATGATTTACCTTTATTTACATGGCCAAATAGATATTCTTAATTTATGAGTTTAAAATTTTGTATTATAAACCCTATCCTACCGAAAACACTCAATGAAAATAACCCTCAGTGCTACTTATAACAGTGAAAACTGATACTGAAACAGTCAAAACAGTCAACATACTAAACAGTCTGAACTGATAGTGAAAAATTGCTAATGTAAAACATACTTATTTACATATTAGGTGTTTGCTGCATTACGAAAGGCACAAACATCTGAAGCTGAAAAGTTTTTTCAAATATTTTTATTTATTTTCAGGCATCATTGATTTATATTATGTGTAACATTTTGGAAAATATAAATTTTTAAAATCAGGTTATGCTTCTATGTTAAATATGTACATCTTTATTACATAAATATATTTTATTTATAAATAAAATATAATGAGATTTTTTTGAAACCTATGTATTGTTGGTTTATTTTTATAATATAGGAATATATTTTCCTACATTTGTCTTTCAAATATGTTAAGTGTCTTTCTTGGCTTTACATATGGTTTTTAAAGAACGTTTTAGAGAAGTTGGTGATTTAAATGATTTTATTCATTGAATACTTTTTTTTTACTTTTTACTAAATAGTTTGACGCAGTTAGGCTAAAACTAGCACTTGTACCATAAACCCCAACCAACCAAACTACAATGTTTTGTGTATTATTATTATTTTATTATATTTGGTTTCAGTACCATCACTCAGTGTAAATGTAAATGAAATCTACTTTATATTCTTTTGCGATGTAAAACAAATTTATTGTGGTTGCTTTTATTTGGCTAGTGGCGTTTGTTTTTTAAATTATCTTCATTTATTTTCATTTCTAGAATTTTTTCAGCTTTTTTACTTTTATTTTCAGAATTTTCGGCTTTGGCATTTAAATATATATCTAGTTATTCTGCTTACTAATTTCTTTCACAAAATATATACATTTTTTCAACATTTTTGTGTATTATTATATTTAGTTTCTGTAGCATTGCTCAGTGTAAATGTGTTCAACTTTATATTCTTCACGATGTAAAAAAAAATTTTGTGGTTATTATTATTTGGAGAACTGTTTTTTTTTTTTTTTTTTTTTTTTTTTTTTAAGAATTTTTTTTTATTAATTTTATTTCTTAAAATTTTCTTCATCATTTTTACTTTTAATTTTAGAATTTTCAGATTTCGCATTTAAATATATGTTTAGTTATTCTACTTACTATTTTATTTCACAAAATATGTACGTTAGAAATCGATTTTTTTACAATGTTTTGTGTTTAGTTTCAGTACCATCGCTCAGTGTAAATGAAGAGTTCTTTATATTATTTACTGATGTGAAACAAATTTATTGTGGTTATTCTTATTTGGCGAATAACGTTTTTTTAGAATTATTTTTCTTTCTTAAATTTTTTCAGCATTTTTACTCTTAATTTTAGAATTTTCTGATTTCGAATTTAAATATATATATGTAGTTATTCTACTTATTACTTTTTTCACAAAATATTACATTAGTTGTTGATTTTTCAACATTTTTTGTGTATTATATTTAGTTTTAGTGGCACAGTTCACTATAAATGTAAATTAGCTCTACTTTATGTTCTTTTATGATGTAAAACAAATTTATTGCGGTTGATTTTATTTGACGAATTTTTTTTTAAAACTATTTTCTTTTATTTTTATTTCTGTAATTTTTTTTCAGCTTTTTTACTATTAATTTTAAATTTCGCATTTAAATATATATCTAGTTATTCAACAAAAAACATGCATTGGCAATCAAATAATAACATTATATAATCTTACTAAAAAGCTTAAGAATTATAGTTTCGCATTTAAATATATATCTAGTTATTCAACAAAATACATACATTGGTAATCAATTAATATTAAAACAGCTTAAGAATTATAGTTAGACAACAACTTACTTAACTAATTCAGTTAAACTGAGTGTTTCATTTACATTTTGGACAAATGTTACTATTACTTCATGCTATTGTATATATCTAGATATATTGCTAAGCCATGTTATTTCCCTTATAAATGAACCATTGTATATCCATAGAAAACAACGCGCTTGTCAAATGAGGTTCAATAAATTAAAGACGTCACTCGAATGCTCTGTCTAAACCCCCATGGGATTAAGTGGCAGAAAATGCAAAACTGAAAACTAAACAAAATATTTGCACATCTTAGGCGAGGCGGAATATCGGATCCTCCCACAGCTATGAATCATTTAAGCACAGCGTGATAAATAGGCCTGCTTACACAATTAATTTAGCCTGAATAAAGAAGCAGTTTTCTTACTTTAAGGAGATTAAAATCTTTGTTGATGTCAAAAGATGGGCTAAAAGGCGACTTATTTTGTAGCCGTCCATTTTAATGCATTGTTTCGGACTAGCTGCATTTGTTTAGTAACGCCTATTTCTCTTGTAAAAAGTTAATTAAAACCCTAACAGAGGGATTATTAAAGAAATATATATTAAGGACCAGTAAAATATCATTTTTTTAAATAACAATATTTTGTTCATGTTTATTAATATTACAGTAAAGTTAAAGGAAATATGTTATGTTTAATATCAAAGTAAAATTTCAAAGTTTAGTTTAATCAAGTTTATTTTAATCAAAGCTGGTATTATTGTCTTTAGGTATTTAATTAACATTTAATTATTATACTTATTTAAAAGAGATTAAGATCTTTGTAAATGTCAAACAAAGGCGATTAATTTTAATTCCGCCAATTGTATTGCAATCTTAGATTAGTTAACTAGTTGCGTTTGTTTAGTAGCGTTGTTTCACTTGTAAGAAGATAATTAATAACCTAAAAAGCAAATGGTAAAAGCAAATTCAATCTATAAAATATCAAAAGATTTTAAAATATATTCTGTTGATATTTATTTATATTGCATTAAAATAATACGAAACATATCATTATCTTTATATAAAAATGTAAAATTTTATTTTTATATAAAGGTTTCTAGACTGGTAATATTTTATTTATATACAGTTAACTTATATACAATATTATAGAACTTATTTTGTTATAGTCAGAAGAAAAGAAAATTATTTTCTTGCTTTTCGTCAATTTATTGCACTGCCTTAGACTAGTTGCATTTGTTTAGTAGCTCCTGCTTCTCTTGTACTTCTACTTACCATTTTATTTCACAAAATATATACATTAGTAATCGAATAGTAACATTTTATAATCTTACTAAAACATCTCAAGAATTATATTTAGACAACAACTTACTTAACTAATTCAGTTAAAGGGAGTGTTTCATTTACATTTTGGACAAATGTTACTATTACTTCATGCTATTGTATATATCTAGATCTATTGCTAAGCCATGTTATTTTCCTTATAAATGAGCCATTGTATATCCATAGAAAACAATGCGCTTGTCAAATGAGGTTCAATAAATTAATGGCGTCACTCGTATCTTCAGTCTAACCCCCCCTGGGATTAAGTGGCAGAAAATGCAAAACTGAAAACTAAACAAAATATTTGCCCATCTTACGCGAGGCGGAATATCGGATCCTCCCACAGCCATGAATCATTTAAGCAGAGCGTGATAAATAGGCCTGCTTACACAATTAATTTAGCTTGAATAAAGAAGGAGTTTTCTTACTTTAAGGAGATTAAAATCGTTGTTGATGTCAAAAGATGGGCTAAAAGGCGACTCATTTTGTTCCCGTCTATTTTAATGCATTGTTTCAGACTAGGTGCATTTGTTTAGAAGTGTCTGCTTCCCTGGTATTATAAGAAGTTAATTAAAACCTTAAAAAGGGATTATGAAAGTATAAATTAAGGACGAATGAGATATTTTTTTAAATAAAAATATCTTGTTGATATTTATTAATATTGTCTGAATATCATAAGAAACATGTTTATTATGTTAATATCAAAATAAAATTTCACTTATAATATCAAAGTTTTAATCAAAGTTGGTATTATTGTCTTTAGGTATTTAATTAACATTTAATTATTATACTTATTTTAAAAGAGATTAAGATCTTTAGACATTAACAAACATGGGCTAAAAAGCGATTGATTCCGTTAGTTGTAATGTAATCTTAGATTAGTTAACTAGTTACAAAACATGCAAAAACTGAAAATTACAAATGTATATCTAGTTATTCTACTTACTATTTTATTTCACAAAATGTATGCATTAGCAATCGAGTTTTCAACGTTTTGTGTATTATTATATTATATTATATTTAGTTTCAGTAGCATCGCTCACTGTAAATGAGCTCTACTTTATATTCCTTTGTGATGTAAAACACATTTATTGTGGTTGATTTTATTTGGCAATTTTTATAAAAATATACTTTTATTTATTTTCATTTCTAGAATTTTTTCAGGTTTTTTTTTTTTTTTTTTTTTTTTCAATTTTAGAATTTTTGAACTTCGCATTTAAATATATATCTATTATATCTATTAAATATATTACTATTTTATTTCACATAATATATACATTGGTAATGAAATAATAACATTTTACTAAAACAGCTTAAGAAGTATAGTTAGACAACAACTTACTTAACTAATTCAGATAAACTGAGTGTTTCATTTACATTCTGGACAAATGTTACCATTACTTCATGCTATTGTACATATCTAGATATATTGCTAAGCCATGTTATTTCTCTTATAAATGAACCATTGTATATCCATAGAAAACAATGCGCTTGTCAAATGAGGTTCAATAAATTAAAGGCGTCACTCGAATCTTCGGTCTAAACCCCCGTGGGATTAAGTGGCAGAAAATGCAAAAGTGAAAACTAAATAAAATATTTGCACATCTTATGCGAGGCGTAATATCGGATCCTCCCACAGCCATGAATCATTTAAGCACAGCGTGATAAATAGGCCCGCTTACACAATTAATTTAGCCTGAATAAAGAAGCAGTTTTCTTACTTTAAGGAGATTAAAATCTTTGCTGATGTCAAAAGATGGGCTAAAAGGCGACTTATTTTGTTCCCGTCCATTTTAATGCATTGTTTCAGACTAGTTGCATTTGTTTGGTAGCGTCTGTTTCTCTTGTAAGAAGTTAATTAAAACCCCTAAAAGAGAGATTATAAAAGAAATATATATTAAGGACAAATAAAATGTCATTTTTTAAAATAATGTTTTGTTGATATACGTAATTATAAAAAACGTTTAAAATAAAAATAAAATTTTACTTACAATATTCAGAGTTTCTAATTTGGCATTATTTTTCTTATATGTTTAAATTACATTTACTTATTATTCTTATTTTAAAAGAGATTAAGTTCTTGGTTAATGTAAAAAAATAGCATAAAAGGCGATTAATTTGGATTCCTTTAATTGTAATGCAATCTTAGATTAGTTAACTAGTTGCGTTTGTTTAGTAGCGTCGTTTCACTTATAATATAATTAAACCCTAAACATGGATTATGAAAAAAATATGAAATAAGGTTCAATAAAATATAATTTCTTTAAATTATAATATTTTGTTGATATTTATTAATATTGCAATAAAATTATAGGAAATGTGTTATAAGTGAAATTTTATTTTTATTTTAAACATAATATCAAAATTTCTTAATTGGTATTATTGTTCTTAATTTACATCTAATTATAATTCTTATTTTAGAGATATTATATCTTTGTTAATGTCAAAACATGGGCTAAAAGGCGATTAATTTGGATTCCTTCAATTGTAATGCAATCTTAGATTAGTTAACTAGTTGCATTTGTTCAGTAGCGTCGTTTCACTTGTAGAAAAATAATTAATAACTAACTATAGTGTAATTATGGTAAAAAAAAATTCAATGATCTATAAAATATATTGTTCTGCTCATATTTATTGATATTGCAGTAAATTAATAAGAAACCTATCATTATCTTTAAAAAAATTAATAAATAAAATTTTACATTTTATAAAACGGCTCCTAAACTAATAATATCGTAATTATATAGAATTAATTTGTATTCTATATTATAGATATTATTTTGAGATTAAAATTTTGTTGTCAGAAGAGAACCTAAAATTGACTTTTCATTATTTTATTGCAGTGCTTTAGACTTGTTGTGTTTGTTTAGTAATAGGCTTTCACTAGTAAGCAGTTAATCAAATATTTAAAAAATGTAGTATGGTAAAAATATAAATTCAAAACTCAATAAAATATTAAATCTTTTCAATTATATTCCTCTTTTGATATTTTCCTTATATTTATATATAATATTAGGTATTTTGTATTAGTCAGATGGTATTGGTGATTAAGCTATATATGCTAAATAATGACTATGTGAAAAAAATAGTTCGTTAAAGTGCGAAAAATTGTTACATTTCTCTAGATAAACGGCATATTATTTACTTGACACTCAATAACATGAAAATAAGATCTATACTCGAACAACAACGGTCTTATAGAGTTAAACTAATACTCATTCAAGCAATTAAATAACTTTAGGTGCTAATAATGGAAAAAGTAAGCTATACTTGAATCTTTATACATAAATAAAATAAAATTGTATTTTTCATAATAAATATACTGTATTAAAACTCATTAATATTTTAATTCAAAAGTTTCTGTTCTTCTCTATTTAAATAATATTATATTTTATTATCTACTTGCCGACTTGCTCTGGCATCATGTAAGCTAAATTAAAATAAATTTTAAACATATATTAATATATTTGAAACAAATTCTGTTGAGAAAAATTACAAAATTCGAATTTAGAAATGCTACAAAAAGAAACTTTATTTAAAATATATATATTTTATACCACCACACAATTAAAAAAAAACAGTTTATTTTCTAATTTAAATGTTATCATGCAAAAATAAATAAGATCATTAAATTAGAAATTTAATTAGAAAAGAAAAAATATTTGACTCAAACATTAATTAAGCACTAGATAAATAATCACGTAGATTGAAACCAAAATATATACAAAAAATAATAAATAAACAAGTTATTGTATTAAAATATTTAATAAAAACTCCGAACATCATTAAAACGAACTATGACAGTTGTAAGAATATTTGAAATAAAAAAATAACTACGTCATTATTGAAAAAATGAAAATCTTAACAAATCCAATTAATATTTTGTTAGTTTTTTTTAAAGAGAGAAATTTAAAAAATATAGCCTTCATTAGTTAAACGATGAATTAATAGAAAGTGAATTACTTACAAATTAATTTCAAAACGTGAACTGTTACAAATTAATAATTTTATCATAAATTGAAATAATACCTCATATCTCTCAAATTCTTACATGTTAATATGAATTAAATAAAATTTTCTAAAAATTTAATAGAAATTTGGTCAATTGATAATTTTTTATTTAAGCCAAATTATGCAAAATTCTTTTTTTTTTTATTTATTAACAATAAATAATTAGAGGAAAAAGATAACTCCGCCTTTTTTGCTCCTCCTACATATATTTAAAAGACCAGTACATAAAATATTAGGTCAAATCAAATTAAAGCAAAACTCATTAATTAATTTGCTACAGTATCTTCATTGTTAGTTATTTCATGCTATTGGCTAAGAAAAATGACGTAATTTTACAGGGCGGTCTTATAAAGCATTTTAACCATTCAGCGCTTACTTATTCATAGGAAGAGGAAATTAATTTTTTTGATTTTAAATGGTATAATTGCGATAAAATGATAAATCTTTGTAATTAATATTATTTAAATAAACAATTTGAATTAACTTTATTGTTTACAAACGTTTTTCAATGAACTCAAACAAATGTTTCTTGCTTTTGTCTTAGTAATCGTAACAAGAGTAAAAAAAAATATTTTTTTAGTTAATGAATGAAATGATTGTGATTTTTTATATGGGCCTTTAAAACTAACTTTTTTGTTATGGTGTTAATTAACCATGTTAATTAAATTTAATAATCAACTGCATGATTTAGTTCTGTAAATAACATAGACTTTAGAGTATTTATTTCGAGCCAAACTTTTTTTTCCATATTTGAGATAATTATTCCTTTATTTTTTTTTGTTATTGAGATATCCATTGACAAAATTTTCTTATTAATTATTTCCAATTATTTACGTTTACCGTCTGATTTTATAATTCATTTCCAATTATATCAATTATGTGAAGCCCTATTTATAATTACAAAAGTTGTTAAGGATGTTCCGTTTGGTTTTCGATTGCATATGGAACCGTTACTGAATGCCGATAAATTGATTTAATTTGTTTAAAAAATACAAAATTAGTTATCCATAAATTTTAAAAGAAATTTGGAACGTTAGGTTTTGATTTAAATAAAAAGTCAGGACATTTTAATTAAAATTTCCCTTTACCTTCAAATTTATGGAAAATATTTTGTGTTTTTTTAATATATTTAGGAAATTATATCTTAAAATTTTATTATAAATATTTATTCTGCAATATATATATATATATACATTCTTTTCATTGGACTTTTTTCAAATAGAAAAATAAAAAAAAAAAAAATATGTATTATAAAAATTTCATGAAAATAAATATATTTTTATTTAACGAAGGCAACATACCAATATTAGTATCTTCAAATATTTGTATAAAAGACTGTTAAATTTTTTTTTCTTCGTATAATACTTTATATTTGTAAGTTAATATAGCAATAACCTTTCATATAACTTCCTTAATTTTAAATAATTTAATCTTTAAAACTATATTTAACTACAAAAATATGAAAAAGTCAAAATTAAACTTGAAAAACTAATAAAAATGAATAATGTTAGTTATTATTAGTAATAAAATAATCTTTTATTATAAATTTTCTGTACAAAAACTTAAAATTACTTTTCTAAAAACTATTTGAGAAGCTGTCAAAAGGCATTACTTATTGTCTTTTAAGTACAGAAATGCTTCGGTGTAAATTAACAGAAGTGAAAACAATTGAATTCTCATTGTCAAACAAACTTTCTGTCAGTTTATGTTTGTTGTTTCATAATGAAATGTGAATTATTACTGAATTATCAAAATCTTTTATTAAAAATATCATTTATTTATTGTAATTATAACAATTGTATTAATTATGTTCATGCTATATTTAATTAATTGCAAACATTTCTGTAAAGTATATAAATAATTTTTCAAAATGGATTTATTATATACTAATTATTATGCAAATAATTATTATGTAAGTATTTACACATAGCTAAACATTAAATGTCTGCATTTTTTTATTTTATATGTATATATTCCGAAAGAATTACTTAATTCAATTGAAAGCTGTAATGAAATCTGCATACTAATTAAAATTTTTTTTAATTTTTCGATGTTACATAATTACTTTTTGTTTGCATTATATTTAATTATATATTTAATTTCTTTCAGTTGCTACAAATGGGCAAGAAATGGTGGAAAAGTAAGTATATAATTCTCATTATTCATTTGTTTAAATGAAATGTAACATTTTGTCTTTTTCTTATAGTAGTAGATTTACATATTTATATACAATTAATAATAAGTTCCCAGTTATTTTTATGACCATTTCTTTCCTTCATTAAAAATACTCATTTTTTCATGAAAATTTACAGCTTTTATATTTATTATAATTTAAAAGGTAATAAAGTAAATAAAATATTTACTTATTAAGTAATAAAAGTAATCACATATTTTTTTTTTTATTAATGTATCACACTACTTCCTATTTTGCTATCAAAAGATTTACGTACTTTTCATAGATTTTATCTGCATTAGATTTATCTCTGCGTAATAATAAAAATATTTTTTTTTAAAATTCATTTAATTGCTTTTTTCTAATTATAGTAGCTTATTTTTTTATTATTTAAATCTACTCTAATTTTTTTTAGGAATTGCAAAAAGGGTACTCTTTTGTTAACCATATTTTAATTATTTAATAAAAGAATTTTATATCTTTATTGAACAACAATATTATTTTAACATGCCAGAGAAAAGAAATGCTGTGTTACATTTAATAATTTGAAAAAAAAAAAAAATTACGGAAAACCACCATCAATTAATTTCAGCAATATAATTAAGAAATAAGATTGGTTTGCTACAGACGCTCAAAATACTATTAAACGTAATTAAATTAACATTAATTTCAAAAAACATTTAATTTTAATAGCTGCTCTTCGCAATAGCAGCTAGAAGATGAAAAAATTGAAAAATTTCAGAAGTATGTTGCACAAGATGCTATGAAGCTCTAACTTGATAATTATAAATTTCTGATTATGTATTATTTCCTATATATTTTATTTTTATATACAACTTTAGTTTTCTATTTTATAAAATATTTTTCCGTATATTTTAATTGCTACGCCTATTTCTCTTTTTAATTACTTATTAAAATTATAAATTGAAATTTGAAAAATCAGAATATATTAAATACTAAATTCAAGACTAGGGAAAAAGATCATTAAATGAAGTTCAAGGTTATTGTAAATTAAAGGAGTTACTGTCATTAGTGATAATGTATCCATTTTATAATTCGTATATAAATAATTGAAAATTACCTGAATATCCTAAAGGGAGAAAAATATAACATATAGCCTTGAATAACAGCACTGAATTATTGAAAATATTTTCAGGATTTATCAATTATTATTATTTTAAAAAAGAACCTTTGGATAAAATTTATATTATACAAACCAAATAATACCATGTAGCACAACACGGATTGAAAATCTGGAAAAATAGGAAATTAAATTAAAGTAGATACTATCATTGATGATAATGTATCCATTCTATAATTAGCATATAAATAATTAGTGAAAATTTATTGGATACCCTAAACGAAAGCAAACGTAATATATGTCTTTGAATAGCAGTATTAATTTATTGAAAATATTTTCAGAATTTATCAAATATATTTTGAAAAAAATCTTGGACAAAGATTGTATTATGCAAACAAAATAATACCATAGAGCATTATAAGGATTGAAAATTTCACTAAATTAAAATATTAAATGAAAATTTGTTTATTTAAAAAAAGGTATTTAGATTACACTAACTATCAAAACTATAGAATCAAAAAATATTATTGGAATATAATTCTAAAACATTAAAAAAAAAAAAATGTCTCTACAAGCCAGCACAAAACAAATTACAAGTTTTATAGAAGGAAAAAAATAGCTTTCTTTTTAACTTACACAAGGCAGTTTGTGGCCATATCTAGACATGATTTAAATCGAAACCTTTCTTTAAAAGCTGTCGTTATTATAACAACTGTTGTTATGCGAGCCCAAAATAAATTCAAGTTTTGCCATTACGGTTTAAATAATGAAACAATTAATTTATTCTGCGCGATAGAAACTTCTTCCATCCATTCTTTTTCCCGAAATTTCCCGATTAACTTCAGGCGGATGGCAACGGTACTTAATTTAGGCGATTCGGGTTCTTCGTTGTTCAAAAGATTCCAGCAATGGCTTTTTGAACAGATAAAGCAGACAAAAAAAAAAGTGGTCGTTAAAAATTACGTGGGTCATTTCTTTAAACTATAAAGCATAGGATATATAAGGTGAGCCAAGCACATACACAAAATTAAAAAAAAAAAAAAAAACCGTTCGTTACTGTAATCGTTTTCTTTGTATTAATCAACCTTCTGCAAGCTTTGCTTTTTCAAGACAATTACGCTTTTTCATGTTACTCCGAGAACTTCCAATAAATCACTCTTGTTTGACGTGAAATTAATCAAAAGAAAGTTCATTGCTAATCTTTTCATGGGTTGGGAGTAAGTTTAACCCTTCAGAGAAGATTATAAATTATTTTAAATACTGTAGCGAGATTTAATCAGAAAGAAATATAGAACTCACTAATCAAATATTTATTATAATTGCCTTTCTTTAGTTTTAAGATATCAACGGTTAAAAGAAAGTGAAATACATTGAAACCTTAATTATAGTAATATAAATAACAAAACAATTTATAACAAATTGATATATACAAAGTGATGACCTAGCGTTGCACTAAAAATTGATACTTTTAGATTCTGAATTATGTTCAAAAGTGGGCTAAGAAAAATATCAATTAAAATTTATAATTTATTTTAGATTATTTTATAAATAATATTACATAACATAAGCTATAAACTTCAGATATTTTGAAAATAAAAAGGTACAGATTAGCCGTGGGCCACAACTGCCAAACTGTAATTTAATAATTTTATGTAGTGAGATAATTTTGAGGGAAAATATTTTAATAGATTTTAAACTTTGTTACTGAATATTCTGTTATTTCAGTATTGATATAAAAAGCCAGATTTTTAAAATTTCAGAAGATTATTATGATCGGTGCATTAATTTTTAGTTAACCATTAATTTAGTACATAATAACAGATATATGTTACGATCATAAATATTTAAAACTTGAAAAATGCACAACTATTAAAGAAAAGAATATCAAAGGTTAACTATCGTATGATAGAATATCAATCAGTCATCAAAAGATTTACTATTTATTCACATTACACACACACAACCTTATTCCAACTCCTTATTGATCTCAATATATCTGCACTTTATATTCTATTTAAATACGATAAAAAACTTAAAATCTTTAATTTTATATGAATAGTTATTTAAATATAATATTATACAAGTTAAAATTAAATATTTAATTTAACATATATTTTTTGTTAAAAGTAAACAAGATAAACATATTAAAGTAAATTTTTAAAATTATATAATGAGTTTATATTGCACAGCTCTTACATAAAAATGATTTATTTTTAGATGTATAAGAAAATGTAATTTAAAATATATTATACTATCTTAATACAACTCATCACTTTTCAAGTAGTAGACGTTATAGTGATATATCTGCACTATTTTGTTTTTTTTGTGAAAATGCAATTTAAAATATATTATACTGAAATATCTTAATGCAACTCATTACTTTTAAAGTAGTAGACGTTATAGTGATATATCTGCACTTTGTAAGTTCTTTAATCTTCTTGAGGAGATACTGGGTCAACATGTGTACCGCTTACTCTCCGTTGTCCCTTCGAATTATTGCTCGATTACTTCATGCCCACTTTTCCTCTCTCGAACATTCTCTGTGACTTTCCGTGAACTGAAACTTCCTCTTTTCAAAAGAATCTTTGAAAATATTTGAGCCAATTTTCCGGTTAAATTCGTTTCAATTCGTTGTGATTTCCCAACACGATACAGTATAGGAAAGAAATGTCAGTCCCTGGAGATACCTTCTTGCTGGACGTGTAGGTCTGATCAAGAAAAAAAAATGGTTCTCCAGCTTTTCAGTTCCGATCCAGAAAAAATACCCATTCACTTCCATTCAAGTAGTTTCACTTAGAAAGAGTTCGATTGCTTAACGATTTCTGGCTTTGATTTTATATAATAAAAAGTGGTCGTGGATAAGGCTGAAATAGTTTTCCAACTATGTTAGTTGCCATGGTTTTCGGGTTTGTCAGTGTTTGAAATGTTCTGGAGTGTAATTTTGACGATCTCAAAATTCGGTAGTGTTAAAGGTATTTATGTTGCTATGGGTTTTCAAAACTCTTGTTACCCTAATCCTCGTGTTTAAGCTGTTTAAAAGTATGCATTTTGGGAACATAAACTATGCTTATTGTTCATATGTAATATTTCTTGAATATAGATATCTGAAAAATATTACACAATACAATAAACATAACTGTTCTTCAATGGAAGTTAGTGCTAGATAAGTGCAATGTTCGATTCTCATTGATGGCGTGTAAAGCAATTTCTGCTGTAGAAAACAAGGGAAACCAATGCTGATTTTAAATAGAATATTATGTATGTTAAAATTAAATATTTTCTTCTATACAAAAATATATGTTTAAATTAAATAAGATGAACATCTTTAAATTCCATAATAAGATTATATTGCACAACTCTTACATAAAACTGATCTAATTTTAGATATATTAGAATAATATACCTAAAATTACACTAGCTATCTTAATCCAATACATCACTTATGAAGTAGTAGATTTTTTTACATTACTCTGGATATATCTGTATTATTTATCTTGGACTATTTACACTATTTTTTTCTTTAATATTATTTAAATAGAGTATAGTCTTTATAGTTTTGAAATAAATTGATTAATTGTTAAAAAATATTTATAGCAATTATTTTTAATAAATATTCATTATAAATTAATAGTTATTTAAGTTAAGATTACATGTTTTCTTTTAAAAGAAAATATACGCTAAATTAAATAAGATAAACATGCTAAAATAGCTTATTAAAATTATATAATGCGTTCATATTTCCCATCTCATACCTAAACACTATCTAAGTTCAGATATATCAATGTAATATACTTTAAATTACATTTCCTATCTTAATGCAACTCATCACTTTTGAAATAGTAGATGTTTTTTTATTGCTCTCGATATATCCGCGCTTTGTAAGTTCTTTAATCTTCTTGAGCAGATACTAGGTCAACATATGTACCACTTACTCTACGTTGTCCCTCCGAATTATTGCTCGATTTCTTCATGGCCACTTTTCCCCTCTCGAATATTTTCTGTGACTTTTGGGACTGGAACTTCCTCTTTTCAAAAGAATCTTTGAAAATATTTGAGCCAATTTTCCGGTTAAATTCGTTTCAGTACGTTGTGATTTCCCAACACAATATAATATAGGAAAGAAATGCCAGTCCCTGGAGATATCTTCTTGCTGAACGTGTAGGTCTGATCAAGAAGAGGAAGAAAAAAATGGTACTCCAGCTTTTGAGTTTCGATCCAGAAAAAATAACCATTCACTTCCATTCAAGTAGTTTCACTTAGAAAGAGTTCGAGTGCTTAACGATTTCAGGCTTTGATTTTATAGAGTAAAAAGTTGTCGTGGATAAGGCTGAAATAGTTTTCGAACTATGTTAGTTGCCATGATTTTCGGATTTGTCAGTGTTTGAAATGTTCTGGAGTGTAATTTTGACGATCTCAAAATTCTATAATCCATTTATGTTGCTATGGATTTTCAAAACTCCTGTTAACCTAATCATCATGTATAAGCTGCTCAAATGTATGAATTTCACACACAAACTATGCTTATTGTTCATATGTAATATTTCTTGAATATATATATATATATATATAAGAAATATTACACGAGTATAATAAATTTAACTGCCTTCCACTGGAAGTTAGTGCTAGACAGATGCAATATGATAAATGTTCGATTCGCATTGGTTTCGTGTATTGCAATTCTTGCTATAGAAAACGAGAGAATTCATCGCTTATTTTAAATAGAATATTATATATGTTCAAATTAAATATATTTTCCTCTATACAAAAGTATATGGTAAATTAAATAAATAAACGTATTAAAATAAATTATTAAAATTAAATAAGGCGCTTATATTGCACAAAATGTTCTAATTTTATATATATTATTAAAGTGATATACTTAAAATTTTATTTGCTATCTTAATCCAACACATCATTTTTAAAGTAGTAGACGTTTTTTGTATTGCTTTTGATATATCTTGACTTTGTAAGTTCTTTAATCTTATTTAAATTGAATATAATCTTTAATCTTATATAATATTCTACGTAAATAACTATTTATATAAGTTAAAATTATAGGTTTTCTGCTAAAGAAAACTATCCATTAAATTAAATGAGATGAACATGTTAAAATAAATTATTAAAATTATGTAAGAGTTGTGCAATATAAACTTTTATCAAAACAATTCTACTTTTTGATAGAAAATGTTATTTAAAGCATATTACAATAGTATTTTTGTAATAGTAGACATTTTTATATTGCTTTTGATATATCTGCGCTTTGTAAGTTCTTTAATCTTCTTGAGGAGATACTGGGTCAACATGTGTACCACTTACTCTCCGTTGTCCCTTCGAATTATTGCTCGATTTCTTCATGCCCACTTTTCCTCTCCTGAACATTTTCTGTGACCTTCCGTGGATTTCGGGACTCTTTTCAGAAGAATCTTTGAAAATATTTGAGCCAATTTTCCGGTTAAATTCGTTTCAATTCGTTGTGATTTCCCAACACGATACAGTATAGGAAAGAAATGCCAGTCCCTGGAGATATCTTCTTGCTGGACGTGGAGGTCTGATCAAGAGAAAAAAAAGTAGTTCTCCAGCTTTTCAGTTCCGATCCAGAAAAAATAACCATTCACTTCCATTCAAGTGGTTTCACTTAGAAAGAGTTCGAGTGCTTAACGATTTCTGGCTTTGATTTTATATAGTAAAAGGTTCTCGTGGATAAGGCTGAAATAGTTTTCCAACTATGTTAGTTGCCATGGTTTTCTTATTTGTCAGTGTTTAAAATGTTTTGGAGTGTAGTAATTTTGACGATCCTGAAATTCTGCAATGTTAAATCCATTTATCTTGGTATGGATTTCAAAGAACTTGTTACGCTAATCGACATGATTAAGCTGCTCAAATTCCTGTATTTTAGCACATTAAATTATGCTTATTTTTCATATGTAATATTTTCATATGTATTCTACCTTTCATATATATGAAATGTATGTATGTTTATATATATATATATATATCCAAGAAATATTACACAATACAAGAAATATAACTGTTCTTCAATGGAAGTTACAACAAACGGATCTAGATCGGTGCAATGTTTGATTCCCATTGGTGGCCTACATTGCAGTTTCTGCTGTGGATAACGGGAAAATCATTGCTGATTTTAAATAGAATATTATATATGTTAAAATTAAATATTTTCTTCTATACAAAAAATTTTTAATTAAATTAGATGAACATATTAAAATTATATAATAATTTTATATTGTACAATTCTTACATAAAAATGATCTAATTTACATATATCAGAATAATATATCTAAAATTAATTATTAATTATACTTAATCCAACATATAACTTCGGAAGTAGTCAATGTTTAAAAGTTTTTTTTTTTTATTGATTTTGATATATCTGCACTTTGCAAGTTTTTTATTCTTATATAAATATTTAGAATAGAACTTATATAATAGAATATTATTCAAATAGAATATTATGTTATAATTAAATTGCTTTCTGCTAAAGAAACTATATGTTAAATTAAATAAGATAAACATTTTAAAATAAATTATTCTAATAATATAAGTTTACATTGCACAACTCTTACATAAAAGAAATTAAATTTTGATAGAAATGTAATTTAATATATATTACACTGATATATATTAATACAACTCATGAGTTTTGAAGTAGTGGACTATTTTATATTACACTAGATATATCTGCTCTTTGTGAGTTCTGTAATCTTCTTGAGGATACTGGGTCAACATGTGTACCACTTACTCTCCGTTGTCCCTTCGAATTATTGCCCGATTTCTTCATGTCCACTTTTCCCTCTCTCGAACATTTTCTGCGACTTTCCGTGGATTTCGGGACTTCCTCTTATCAAAAGAATCTTTGAAAATAATTGAGGCAATTTTCCGGTTAAATTCGTTTCAATTCGTTGGGATTTCCCAACACGATACAGTATAGGAAAGAAATGCCAGTCCCTGGAGATATCTTCTTGCTGAACGTGTAGGTCTGATCAAGAAGAGGAAGAAAAAAAAAATGGTACTCTAGCTTTTGAGTTCCGATCCAGAAAAAATAACCATTCACTTCCATTCGAGTAGTTTCACTTAGAAAGAGTTCGAGTTCTTAACGATTTCTGGCTTTGATTTTATAGAGTAAAACGTTGTCTGGGATAAGGCTGGAATAGTTTTCGAACTATGTTAGTTGCCATGGTTTTTCGGATTTGTCAGTGTTTGAAATGTTCTGGAGTGTAGTAATTTTGACGATCTCAAAATTCTGCAGTGTTAAATCCATTTATGTTGCTATTGAGTTTCATAACCCTTGTTAACCTTAATCATCAAGTTTAAACTGCTCAGAATTATGTATTTTAGGAACACAAATTATGCTTATTGTTCATATGTAATATTTGTGGAATATATATACATGCCATGTATATATATATCCAAGAAATATTAAAAATACAATAAAGTTAACTGTCCTCCTCTCTAGATTAGTACTTGATAATTGCAGCATGGAAAATGTTCGATTCTCATTTATGGCGTGTATTGCAATTCGTGCAGTAGGAAACGAGGAAAATCAATGCTGATCTTAAATAGAATATTATAAATGTTAAAATTAAATATTTTCTTATATACAAGAATATATGTAAAATTAAATAAGATGAACATATTAAAATTGTATAAAAAATTTATATTGCACAGCTATTACGTAAAAATTATCTAATTTTAGATATATTATTTCGATATCTTAAACCAACATATAACTTTCGAAGTAGTACACTTTTTTTACATTGCTCTTCATATATATATGTACTTTAATCTGACTTAAATATAACAGAGAACTTACAATCTTCTATAATATTATGTTTAAATATCTATTTATATAGGTTAAAATTAAATTTTTTCTATTAAAGAAAAATATGTTAAATAAAGTAAGATAAACATGTTAAAAGAAATTATTAAAATCATATAATGAGTTTATATTGCACAAATCTTACATAAAACGATCTAATTTTTGATGGACAAATGCAATTTAAAGTGTATTATACTGATATATTATAATCCAACTCATCACTTTTGAAGTAGACATTTTGTATATTGTTCTTGATATATGTGCTCTTTGTAAGTTCTTTAACCTTCTTGAGGAGATACTGGATCAACATGTGTGCCACTTACTTTCAGTTGTCCCTTCGAATTATTGCTCGATTTATTCATGCCCACTTTTCCTCTTCTCGAACATTTTCTGTGACTTTCCGTGGACTGGAACTTCCTCTTTTCAAAAGAATCATTGAAAATATTTGAGCCAATTTTCCGGTTAAATTCGTTGTGATTTCCCAACACGATACAGTATAGGAAAGAAATGCCGGTCCCTGGAGATAACTTCTTGCTGGACGTGTAGGTCTGATCAAGAAAAAAAAATGGTTCTCCAACTTTTCAGTAGTGATCCAGAAAAAAAATAACCATTCACTTCCCTTCAAGTTTTCTCACTTAGAAAGAGTTCAAGTGCTTAACGATTTCTGGCTTTGATTTTATACAGTAAAAAGTTGTCATGGATAAGGCTGAAATAGTTTTCTAACTATGTTAGTTGCCATGGTTTTCGGGTTTGTCAGTGTTTGAAATGTTCTGGAGTGTAGTAATTTTGAGGATCTCAAAATTCTGAAATGTTAAATCCGTTTATGTTGCTATGGATTTTCAGAACTCTTCTTACCCTAATCATCCTGTTTAAGCTGCTCACAAGTATGTATTTCAGGAAGACAAACATGCTTATTGTTCATATGTAATATTTCTTGAATATATATGCATGTATTTATTCAAGAAATATTACACAAATACGATAAAGTTAGCCGTTCTCCATTCGAAATTAGTACTTGATAGATGCAATATGGAAAATGTTCGATCCTCATTTATGGCGTGTATTGGAATTCCTGCTGTAGAAAACGAGAGAAATGAATGCTGATTTTAAATAGAGTATTATATATGTTAAAAATAAATACTTTCTTCTATACAAAAATATATGTTAAATAAAATAAACATATTAAGATTGAATAATAAGTTTATATTGTACAAATCTTACATAGAAATGATCTTATTTTAAATATAGCAGAATAATATACCTAAAATAACACTTGCTGTATTTATCCAATACATCACTTTTGAAGTAAACTTTTTTTACATTACTCTTGATATATTTGCACTTTGTAACTTCTTGAATCGTATTTTAATAAAATATAATCTTTAGTTATTTAAGTAGAAAATTATCTATAAATATTGATATAAGTTAAAAATAAATGTTTTCTGCTAAAGAAACTATATAATAATACGATAAACATGTTAAAATAATATTATAACTTTATATTGCACAACTCTTACATAAAAACGATGTAATATTTGATAGAAAATGTAATTTAAAGTATATTACAATGATATATCTTAATCCAGCTCATCACTTTTGTAAAAGTAGACGTTTTCTATATTGCACATAATATATCTGCTGTTTGTAAGTTCTTTAATCTTCTTGAGGAGATACTGCGTCAACATGTGTACCTCTCACTCTTCGTTGCCCGTTCGAATTATTGCTCCATTTCTTCATGCCCACTTTTCCCCTCTCGAACATTTTCTGCGACTTTCCGTGGATTTCGGGACTGGAACTTCCTCTTTTCAAAAGAATCTTTGAAAATATTTGAGCCAATTTTCCGCTTAAATTCGTTTCAATTCGTTGTGATTTCCCAACAAGATACAGTATAGGAAAGAAATGCCAGTCCCTGGAGATATCTTCTTGCTGGACGTGTAGGTCTGATCAAGAAAAAGAAGAAGAAAAAAAAAATGGTTCTCCAGCTTTTCAGTTCTGAACAAGAAAAAAACAACCATTCACTTCCATTCAAGTAGTTTCACTTAGAAAGAGTTCGAGTGCTTAACGATTTCTGGCTTTGATTTTATAGAGTAAAAAGTTGTCTGGGATAAGGCTGGAATAGTTTTCGAACTATGTTAGTTGCCATGGTTTTTCGGATTTGTCAGTGTTTGAAATGTTCTGGAGTGTAGTAATTTTGACGATCTCAAAATTCTGCAGTGTTAAATCCATTTATGTTGCTATTGAGTTTCATAACCCTTGTTAACCTTAATCATCAAGTTTAAACTGCTCAGAATTATGTATTTTAGGAACACAAATTATGCTTATTGTTCATATGTAATATTTGTGGAATATATATACATGCCATGTATATATATATCCAAGAAATATTACAAATACAATAAAGTTAACTGTCCTCCTCTCTAAATTAGTACTTGATAATTGCAGCATGGAAAATGTTCGATTCTCATTTATGGCGTGTATTGCAATTCGTGCAGTAGGAAACGAGGAAAATCAATGCTGATCTTAAATAGAATATTATAAATGTTAAAATTAAATATTTTCTTATATACAAGAATATATGTAAAATTAAATAAGATGAACATATTAAAATTGTATAAAAAATTTATATTGCACAGCTATTACGTAAAAATTATCTAATTTTAGATATATTATTTCGATATCTTAAACCAACATATAACTTTCGAAGTAGTACACTTTTTTTACATTGCTCTTCATATATATATGTACTTTAATCTGACTTAAATATAACAGAGAACTTACAATCTTCTATAATATTATGTTTAAATATCTATTTATATAGGTTAAAATTAAATTTTTTTCTATTAAAGAAAAATATGTTAAATAAAGTAAGATAAACATGTTAAAAGAAATTATTAAAATCATATAATGAGTTTATATTGCACAAATCTTACATAAAACGATCTAATTTTTGATGGACAAATGCAATTTAAAGTGTATTATACTGATATATTATAATCCAACTCATCACTTTTGAAGTAGACATTTTGTATATTGTTCTTGATATATGTGCTCTTTGTAAGTTCTTTAACCTTCTTGAGGAGATACTGGATCAACATGTGTGCCACTTACTCTCAGTTGTCCCTTCGAATTATTGCTCGATTTATTCATGCCCACTTTTCCTCTTCTCGAACATTTTCTGTGACTTTCCGTGGACTGGAACTTCCTCTTTTCAAAAGAATCATTGAAAATATTTGAGCCAATTTTCCGGTTAAATTCGTTGTGATTTCCCAACACGATACAGTATAGGAAAGAAATGCCGGTCCCTGGAGATAACTTCTTGCTGGACGTGTAGGTCTGAGCAAGAAAAAAAAATGGTTCTCCAACTTTTCAGTAGTGATCCAGAAAAAAAATAATCATTCACTTCCCTTCAAGTTTTTTCACTTAGAAAGAGTTAAAGTGCTTAACGATTTCTGGCTTTGATTTTATACATTAAAAAGTTGTCATGGATAAGGCTGAAATAGTTTTCCAACTATGTTAGTTGCCATGGTTTTCGGATTTGTGAGTGTTTGAAATGTTCTGGAGTGTAGTAATTTTGAGGATCTCAAAATTCTGAAATGTTAAATCCGTTTATGTTGCTATGGATTTTCAGAACTCTTCTTACCCTAATCATCCTGTTTAAGCTGCTCACGAGTATGTATTTCAGGAACACAAACATGCTTATTGTTCATATGTAATATTTCTTGAATATATATGCATGTATTTATTCAAGAAATATTACACAAATACGATAAAGTTAGCCGTTCTCCATTCGAAATTAGTACTTGATAGATGCAATATGGAAAATGTTCGATCCTCATTTATGGCGTGTATTGGAATTCCTGCTGTAGAAAACGAGAGAAATGAATGCTGATTTTAAATAGAGTATTATATATGTTAAAAATAAATACTTTCTTCTATACAAAAATATATGTTAAATAAAATAAACATATTAAGATTGTATACTAAGTTTATATTGTACAAATCTTACATAGAAATGATCTTATTTTAAATATAGCAGAATAATATACCTAAAATAACACTTGCTGTATTTATCCAATACATCACTTTTGAAGTAAACTTTTTTTACATTACTCTTGATATATTTGCACTTTGTAACTTCTTGAATCGTATTTTAATAGAATATAATCTTTAGTTATTTAAGTAGAAAATTATCTATAAATATTTATATAAGTTAAAAATAAATGTTTTCTGCTAAAGAAACTATATAATAATACGATAAACATGTTAAAATAATATTATAACTTTATATTGCACAACTCTTACATAAAAACGATGTAATATTTGATAGAAAATGTAATTTAAAGTATATTACAATAATATATCTTAATCCAGCTCATCACTTTTGTAAAAGTAGACGTTTTCTATATTGCACATAATATATCTGCTGTTTGTAAGTTCTTTAATCTTCTTGAGGAGATACTGCGTCAACATGTGTACCTGTCACTCTTCGTTGTCCGTTCGAATTATTGCTCCATTTCTTCATGCCCACTTTTCCCCTCTCGAACATTTTCTGCGACTTTCCGTGGATTTCGGGACTGGAACTTCCTCTTTTCAAAAGAATCTTTGAAAATATTTGAGCCAATTTTCCGCTTAAATTCGTTTCAATTCGTTGTGATTTCCCAACACGATACGGTATAGGAAAGAAATGCCAGTCCCTGGAGATATCTTCTTGCTGGGCGTGTAGGTCTGATCAAGAAAAAGAAGAAGAAAAAAAAATGGTTCTCCAGCTTTTCAGTTCTGATCAAGAAAAAAACAACCATTCACTTCCATTCAAGTAGTTTAACATAGAAAGAGTTCGAGTGCTTAACGATTTCTGGCTTTGATTTTATAGAGTAAAAAGTTGTCTGGGATAAGGCTCGAATAGTTTTCGAACTATGTTAGCTGCCATGGTTTTTCGGATTTGTCAGTGTTTGAAATGTTCTGGAGTGTAGTAATTTTGACGATCTCAAAATTCTGCAGTGTTAAATCCATTTATGTTGCTATTGAGTTTCATAACCCTTGTTAACCTTAATCATCAAGTTTAAACTGCTCAGAATTATGTATTTTAGGAACACAAATTATGCTTATTGTTCATATGTAATATTTGTGGAATATATATACATGCCATGTATATATATATCCAAGAAATATTACAAATACAATAAAGTTAACTGTCCTCCTCTCTAAATTAGTACTTGATAATTGCAGCATGGAAAATGTTCGATTCTCATTTATGGCGTGTATTGCAATTCGTGCAGTAGGAAACGAGGAAAATCAATGCTGATCTTAAATAGAATATTATAAATGTTAAAATTAAATATTTTCTTATATACAAGAATATATGTAAAATTAAATAAGATGAACATATTAAAATTGTATAAAAAATTTATATTGCACAGCTATTACGTAAAAATTATCTAATTTTAGATATATTATTTCGATATCTTAAACCAACATATAACTTTCGAAGTAGTACACTTTTTTTATATTGCTCTTCATATATATATGCACTTTAATCTTACTTAAATATAACAGAGAACTTACAATCTTCTATAATATTATATTTAAATATCTATTTATATAAGTTAAAATTAAATTTCTTCTATTAAAGAAAAATATGTTAAATAAAGTAAGATAAACATGTTAGAAGAAATTATTAAAATCATATAATGAGTTTATATAGCACAACTCTTACAAAAACGATCTAATTTTTGATAGACATATGCAATTTAAAGTGTATTACACTGGTATATCATAATCCAACTCATCACTTTTGAAGTAGACATTTTCTATATTGCTCTTGATATATGTGCTCTTTGTAAGTTTTTTAACCTTCTTGAGGAGATACTGGATCAACATGTGTGCCACTTACTCTCAGTTGTCCCTTCGAATTATTGCTCGATTTATTCATGCCCACTTTTCCTCTTCTCGAACATTTTCTGTGACTTTCCGTGGACTGGAACTTCCTCTTTTCAAAAGAATCTTTGAAAATATTTGAGCCAATTTTCCGGTTAAATTCGTTTCAATTCGTTGTGATTTCCCAACACGATACAGTATAGGAAAGAAATGCCGGTCCGTGGAGATAACTTCTTGCTGGATGCGTAGGTCTGATCAAGAAAAAAAATGGTTCTCCAGCTTTTCAGTTGTGATGCAGAAAAAAAAATAATCATTCACTTCCATTCAAGTAGTTTCACTTAGAAAGAGTTCGAGTGCTTAACGATTTCTGGTTTTGATTTTATAGAGTAAACAGTTGTCGTGGATAAGGCTGAAATAGTTTTCCAACTATGTTAGTTGAAATGGTTTTCGGATTTGTCAGTGTTTGAAATGGTCTGGAATGTAGTAATTTTGAGGATCTCAAAATTCTGTAATGTTAAATACGTTTATGTTGCTATGGTTTTCAGAACTCTTGTTGCCCTAATCATCAAGTTTAAGCTGCTCAAATTCCTGTATTTTATGCACACAAACTGTTTTTATTGGTCATATGTAATATTTCTTCAATATATATCTAAGAAATATTAGACAAGTACAAAAAAGTTAAATGTCTTCCATTGAAAGTTAGTACTTGATAGATGCAATATAGAAAATGTTCGATCCTCATTTATGGCGTGTATTTCAGTTCCTGCTGCAGAAAATGAGGGAAATTAATGGTGAATTTAAATAGAATATTACATATGTTAAAATTAAATATTTTGTTCTATACGAAAATATATGTTAAATTAAATAAGATGAACATATTAAAATTGTATAGTAAGTTCATGTTGCACAACTATTATATAAAAAAGATCTAATGTTAGATATATCAGAATAATACACCTAAAATTACATTTACTATCTTAAACTGTATACCGCCATATAACTTTTAAATCAGTAGACTTGTTTTATGTTGTTCTTGATATATCTGCATTTTGTAAGCACTTAAATCTTATTTAAATAAAATATAAAATTTAATCACATATAATATTCTATTTAAATAACTATTTATGTAACTTAAAACTAAATATTCTCTTCAAAATAAAAATATATGTTAAATTAAATAAGACAAACATGTTAAAACTAATTATTAAAATAATATTATAAGTTTATATTGCGCAACTCTTCTATAAAAAATTAGATCGTTTTTATGTAAAATGTAATTTAAAATATATTACACTGATATATCTTAATCCAACTCATCACTTTTGAAGTAGTAGACGTTTTTTTTTTTTTTATTTTATATTGTTCTTAATATATCTGTACTTTACGTTCTATTTAAATAAATATTTGTATAAGTAAAAAATTAAATATTTTCTTCAAATAAGATAAACATGTTAAAATAAATGGTTAAAATTATATAATGAGTTTATTTTGCACAGCTTACATAAAAATGATTTATTGTTAGAGATATCAGTGTAATATATTTTAAATTGCATTTTCTATCTTAATACAACTCATCAGTTTTGAAGCAGTGGATGTTATAATATCTGCTCTTTGTAAGATCTTTAATATTCTTGAGGAGATATTGGGTCAACATGTGTACCACTTACTCACCGTTCTCAATTCGAATTATTGCTTGATTTCTTCATACCCACTTTTCCTCTCTCGAACATTCTCTGTGACTTTCTGTGGATTTCGGGACTGGAACTTCCTCTTTTCAAAAGAATCTTTGAAAATATTTGAGCCAATTTTCCGGTTAAATTCGTTTCAATTCGTTGTGATTTCCCAACACGATACAGTATAGAAAAGAAATGCCAGTCCCTGGAGATATCTTCTCGCTGGACGTGGAGGTCTGATCAAGAAAAAAAATAGTTCTCTAGTTTTTCAGTTCTGATCCAGAAAAAATAACCATTCACTTCCATTCAAATAGTTTCACTTAGAAAGAGTTCGAGTGTTTAACGATTTCTGGCTTTGATTTTATACAGTAAAAAGTTGTCGTGGATATGGCTGAAATAGTTTTCGAACTATGTTAGTTTCCATGGTTTTCGGGATTTGTCAATGTTTGAAATGTTCTGGAATGTAGTAATTTTGAGGATCTCAAAATTCTGTAATGTTAAATCCGTTTATGTTGTTATGGAATTTCAGAACACTCGTTACCCTAATCATCATGTTTAAGCTACTCAAAAATATGTATTTTAGGAACACATATTATGCTTATTGTTCACATTCAATATATCATATTACACAAGTATAATAAACATAGCTGTGCACCAATGGAAGTTAGTGCAAGTTAGGTGCAGTATGGAAAATATTCGATTCTCATTGGTGGCGTGTATTGCTGTTCCTGTTGTAGAAAACGAAGGAAATAAGTGCTTATTTTGACAAATATAATCGGATTACCTAAATCTATATCAGTGTAATATATTTAAAATTCATTTGCTACCTTAATCCAACTCGTCACTTTTGAAATAGTAGATTTTTTTTATATTACTCTTGATATATCAGCTCTTTGTAAATATTATTTAATAATATCTTCAATATTGTATAAATAGTTATTTAAATAGAATATTATGAAAGTTAAAATTAAATGTTTTTTCCTAAAGAAAACTATATGCTAAATTAAATGTATTAAAATAAATTAATTAGTTATATTGCACAACTCTTACATAAAAATGATCTAATTTTAGATACATCAGTAATATACCTAAAAGTACACTTGCTAGTTTAATCCAACTCATCAATTTTGGAAGTACTAGACATTCTCTACGTAACTTTTGGTGTATCTGTACTTTGTAAGTTCTTTATTGTTATTTAAATAAAATATTATATAAGTTAAAATTAAATATTTTCTACTAAAAAAACTCTATGCTAAATTAAATAAGATAAACATGTTAAAATAAATTATAAAAATGATGTTGGACGAGTTGTGCCATATAAACTTATATCAGAACGATTGATTTTTTAAAGAAAATGTCATTTAAAGTATATTACACTGATATATCTTAATCCAACATATCACTTTTGAAGTAGTAGATGTTTTCTGTATTGTTCTTCATGTATCTGCTCTTTGTGAGTTCTTTAATCTTCTTGAGGAGATACTGTGTCAACATGTGTACCACTTACTCTTCGTTGTCCCTTCGAATTATTGCTCGATTTCTTCATGGCCACTTTTCCCCTCTCGAACATTTTCTGTGACTTTCGGGACTGGAACTCCCTCTTTTCAAAAGAATCTTTGAAAATATTTGAGACAATTTTCCAGTTAAATTCGTTTCAATTCGTTGTGATTTCCCAACACGATACAGTATAGGAAAGAAATGCCGATCCCTGGATATATCTTCTTGCTGGACGTGTAGGTCTGATCAAGGAAAAAAAAAGGGTTATCCAGCTTTTCAATTCCGATCCAGAAAAAATAACTATTCACTTCCATTCAAGTAGTTTCACTTAGAAAGAGTTCGAGTGCTTAACGATTTCTGGCTTTGATTTTTTACAGTAAAACGTTGTCATGGATAAGGCTGAAATAGTTTTCCAACTATGTTAGTTGCCATGGTTTTCGGATTTGTCAGTGTTTGAAAAGTTCTGGAGTGTAGTAATTTTGACGATCTAAATATTTGGTAATGTTTAAATCCATTTATGTTGCTATGGATTTTCAAAACTCTTGTTATCGTAATCATCGTGTTTAAGCTGCTCAAAAGTATGTATTTCAGGAAGACAAACTATGCTTATTGTTCATAGATATATATTAAAGAAACATTACATAAGAAATATTGCACAACACTTTTTATATAAACATAACTGTTGTATATATATAGTGTTGTGTAATATTCACTAATAAATATTATATAAAGTGTTATATATAAATATATATAAACTGTCTTCCATTGGAAATTAGTGCTAGATAGATGCAATATGGAAAATGTTCGATTCGCATTTATGGGGTGTATTGCAATTCCTGCTGTGTAAAACGAGGGAGATCAATACTGATTTTAAATAGAATATTATACATGTTCCAAATTAAATATTTTCTTCTATTCAAGAATATATGTTACATTAAATAAGATGAACATATTAAAATTGTATAATAAGTTTATAATGTACAACTCTTATATAAAAATGATTTAATTTTAACTATATTAGTGTAATATACCTAAAATTATCTTGCTATCTTTGCATATCTGTACTTTATAAGCTCTTTAATCTTATTTAAATGTAATATAACCTTAGTATAAATAGTTATTTAAATAGAATGTTATAAATATTAAAATTAAAGGTTTTCTTTTATTCAAAAATATATGTTAAATTAAATAGGATGAACATATTAAAATTGTATAATAGGTTTATATTGCATAAATGTTACATAACAAATGATCAAATTTTAGATATATCAGAGTAATGTATCTAAAATTACATTTGCTATCTTAATCCAATACATCAATTTTTGTAGTAGTAGACATTTTTTATATTTCTTTTGATATATCTGCACGTTGTAAGTTCTTTATTCTTATTAAAATAGAATATAGAATAGAACTTAGATAAGAACAGAATAGAATAGAACTTAGATAATATTCTATTTAAATAATATTCTATTAAGATAAAATTAAATATTTTCTGCTAGAGATACTATATGTTAAATTAAATAAGATAAACATGTTGTAATATTATTTTAATAATTTATTTTAAGTTTATATTGCAATACTCTTACATAAAAACGCTCTAATTTTTGATAGAAATAAGTATATTAGTATATTAGTATATTAGTATATTAGTATTATTAGTATATATAAAGTATATTACACTGATATATCTTAATCCATCTCATCACTTTTGAAGCAGTAGACGTTTTCTATATTGCTCTTGATATACCTGCTCTTTGTAAGTTCTTTAATCTTGTTGAGGAGATACTGGGTCAACATGTGTACCACTTACTCTTCGTTGTCCCTTCGAATTATTGCTCGATTTCTTCATGGCCACTTTCCCCCTCTCGAACATTTTCTGTGAATTTTAGGACTGGAACTTTTTCTTTTCAAAAGAATCTTTGAAAATATTTGAGCCAATTTTCCGGTTAAATTCGTTTCAATTCGTTGTGATTTCCCAACACGATACAGTATAGGAAAGAAATGCCAGTCCCTGGAGATATCTTCTTACTGGACGTGTAGGTCTGATCAAGCAAAAAGAAGAAAAAAATGGTTATCCAGCTTTTCAGTTCCGATCCAGAAAAAATAACCATTCACTTCCATTCAAGTAGTTTCACTTAGAAAGAGTTCGAGTGCTTAACGATTTCTGGCTTTGATTTTATACAGTAAAAAGTTGTCGTGGATAAACTGAAATAGTTTTTCAACTATGTTAGTTGCCATGGTTTTCGGATTTGTCAGTGTTTGTGTAGTAATTTTGACGACCTAAATATTCGGTAGTGTTAAATCCATATATGTTGCTATGGGTTTTCAGAACTTGTGTTAACCTTTGTTTAAGCTGCTCAAAAGTATGAATTTTTAGGAACACAAACTATGCTTATTGGTCATATGTAATATTTCTTGAATATATATATATATCTAAGAATTCATATATATATTAATGATATATTCATATATTAATCTATAATTATTGCACGTACAATAAAGTTAAATGTCTTCCATGGGAAGTTAGTACTTGATAAGTGCAAAGTTCGATTCTCATTGGTGGCGTGTATTGCAATTCTTGTTGTTGAAAGCTAGGGGAATCAGTACTGATTTTGACAATTATAATTGGTTTTCTTTGTAGGGTTTTTCTGATGTGATATGCAAATTGGAGACACTTACCCATAAATGTCTTCCATGAAGATAATACTATAACAATATAATGCCATATTATGTATTGTAGTGTGCAGGTTGGGCTACCAGATTGCAACTGGCTGGAGTTGGGTTGAGATACTTGAGGCACAGTGTAGAGAACTCGCAGCTTTATTTACATACATACAAACACCACACACATACATATAGGTATGTATATATAATTATATGCCTTTTAATGTGTTAAATAAAAAACTAATTATAGATTCGTGGAAAGATTCCACATCCAGGCCAAAATCCGGATACTCAGGTACGCGCATGATGGGCGAGATATACTTTTTCTCCGGGTGAGAGACTGTAGGTCGATTGATCAATTCTTCTGAATGTTACAGGGGGCGTTCCTGCCAATGCGTTGGAGGAAGCACAGTATTATATATAGAATGTAATTATTAATATATTATAAATTATTCCTTACAAACAATATTATTTTGATTATATTGACCATAATTGTAGAGGTTTTAAAATTTTTAAAAATAACAGTCAGTAAGATTTTTATCTAGATTTGAGATGGCGAAGATTCAATTCCTTCTGGTTGAAATTACCACTACGAAATAAGAGTAGAATTATGCTAATTTAATTAATTGACAGCCGCATTATTTGGTAGAATTTTTAGTGTTTTTGTATGAGAATGCAAATTAGAGACATTTAATCCTGAATGTCTTCTGAGTTGTCAACTATTCCAAAGTATATTAATAGTATAGATATAATATTGCCCTCAGATGACGTCTACTCTGTTACTGTTTAAGTGGTAAATAGTAAAGTTATTTTGCGTTAGTAAAAGATAAAACAAATAAATGAAAAGAATGAAAGAATAAAAGAATTAAAAAATAATTTTAATTCATATACTTATCTTAGTTAAGATAATTTCTGTATATTTACTCTCAGTAAAGGAATGGCTAATTCATTTTCCGATATTTCTAAATTCGATCTCTCATTAAAAGGCAATCGAATACGATTTTCTTATTAGTTGTTGTTACACTGGAAAAGAGATTAATAAACGTCAAAATCAGTAGAATTGAAATTTAATTTTCTAGAAATGCTAGCACTCTTTAAGCTTACTTTACAATTTTTTGTTTAATATTTTTTTTATAGATTTATCGATTCATTTTTTTCCATGTGATTTTGTCTTCTGAAAAATTAATCAATCTTATTTTTGAGATTTGTAGATTAATAGATAGTTGAAGAGTGACAAATTTATTTACATACCTGCTAGCATAACTGACAATAATAAAAATACATATTTAATATTAAATTTCTATTTAATTATATATTTTTAGATTAAAATTAATTATCTATCCGTAAATTATCTTTCCATTAATAATTATATCAGGCTATAATTTTCTTTTGGTTTAATATAATTAAAATTTGTAATTTCAGTTCAATTACAACTTTGTATAATATAGTGACACAAGAATGGGATTAATTTTAATATCTTGCAGTTACATTTAATGCAATGCCTATATTGATTTTTTTAACAACAATCAATCAAAAAATATCCTTATTTTAACGTCTGAAACATTTAGAACAATAAAAGTTGATATTTTTAATGTAAATTTAAACATGACCAAAATTTTAATGATGTGTAAAGTTTATTTTACCATAATATAATAAATACCTCTAAAGAAGACCCAGACAAAATATATATATTTACTAAAAGTAAAGACAGTATTCTTTAATCAAAGAAATATTTGACTAGATAAAATATCTAATGAACAATGTAATGGATAACAAATTATTAAATACCTAATAAGATTATCTGATACGAAAATATAATCTCTACAAAATCTCACAAATGCATTTATTTTTCACCAGTATAATATACAAACGCAAAGCAAATTTAGCTGAAAATCACATCGAAGAGATTATTTTTTTTCTCCTCGTGACAATTTTGTGTCCATAAAATTCATTGAAATAGTTCTGTGTTGTTAAAAAACACATTGAAGGACTATTGTTGTGTTCAAAAACATTGAAGGACTACTATTGTGTTCATAAAACTCATTTAAAGACTATTGTTGAGTTCCTCCTTCAAGAAAAGGAAACGTATTTATTTTTTACTCCTGATTAAATAAATCCAACCGAAATATCATCATACAAAAAGAGAATTTTGTTTGGTTTATTTAAATAAAACATCAGTTATTTAAATTTATGCTAACAATTTTGTTTTCCTCGTTCTTTCAATTTTATTGTTTTTTAATCTTAGCAATTTTGTCCTAAATGGAATACTGTTAAAATTGATTTATGCTTGTCTTTTCAATCTAGAAATCCAAAACCATCAAAACCCACATTCGAGGATGGGAACCCTTATGTCTACCATACAAGAGAAGTCCCAACAGGTAATATTTCAACAAGTTGAAATATATTTTTTGACAGCTATATGATTAAATGATTTATAAAAACTTTGCAATAATATTGTAAAATATTTTATGAATGATGTTTCTTTTTATTTTATTTACTTCAAGAATGTTTTTTTTGTTTTCAGTTAATATTTTAACTTGCAAAATTTGCTATTAAAAAGCACCTTCTTTAAGAAAAAGCATAGCAAGTAAAAGTTTATTTTTTGACTTTTTATATAAGAAGCAAAAAAACATGAAAAAACTGACATTGATGACTCAAAAAAATAAAATAAATTACTTTATTTGCCTTTTAAGCTTATATATTTATCAGACTTTTTCTCCCTTAAAATAATCACAGAATTTGTATAATGACATTATAAAAAGGGCAAATATCATTTTTAAGAAGTATTAATTGTTAAATAAATTTTATTTATTTGTTGAAATTAATGCGATTCGAATTAATATGATTAAATTATGTGATTCAAATTAATTAAATAAATATAGATATTGTTATTTTATATCTTTAAGGAAAAATTATTTTTTTTATGTTTTAGATAATGTGATGATAAACATCGAATATATACATGATTATTATACTAGCATGAACAGAATTTTTTTTTCTATATAATGTTACAAATATTTATCTGTAATAAAACAATATTTTGTGGTTTAGGGAAATAATACGAGGCTTGCTTTATTTCGTTGTATATGGAGTTTTTTTTAGTAGCATAAAGTTTATTTTTTAAAAAGTAATGTTTTATTACAACTTTAATCATTATATAAAAATCATAAGCAAAAAAAGTAGAAAAGGTTCGAAGAGGAATTACTACTAGAATCCAAGCGATAAATACGCCAAAGAATCATTGCATGAGAGCAACGCCTCAACAACGTCTTACCTATCAGATTTTGATCTTCTAAAACTCAATATAAGATCAAAGGGGTGATGATGATAAAATAATAGCTGCTTTTTACACCTCTCGCGATCCAGAGTCTCAAGAATGATCTGTTAACAGACATTGCCACCAAGCTTTATCATGATTGTCAACATAATTATTTTTTTTTTCTCTTTTCTCTTCTATGGTCTACATTTGGTGAAATATTGCAAAGTCGAATGCATTTCACATGTTACAATAAAACAATTTAAATTTAATAATTAACTTAAAATAAACAGAATTTAGTAATATATATATCTGAATATATAAAATAAAAGAAGAAACCTTCGAAGCTTCCATCAAATTCTATAAACAACAATCGTGGAATGGGCACTGAAATGTTTTCTGCTTAATATAAGGATAATTTTGTATAATACTCATAATGCTGCATCAGCATTAGAAAATTAAAAATATCCTATATCATTCAATACAACTTTGAGTAATTAAATACAAACTAAAATAGACAACAAATGAAGCTAAAATAGATTACAATAGAAACTAAAATATTCGAATAGACTACAATAGAAACTAAAATAGACACTAAAATACTAAAATAGTTTACAATAGAAACTAAAATACTAAAATAGACTACAATAGAAACTAAAATAGACTACAATAGAAACTAAAATACTAGAATAGACAACAATAGAAATACAGTCAATAACAAATGATACCAATATCAAGAAATAGAATAAAGAATACACTTCTTGGTACACATCTATTTAAAATAATTGTTTACGCTATAATAAAAATAATTATTAAAAAACACAGTCTCATACGATAATAAAATGCATAGTAATGCTAAACATGTACTTCGAAATAATAAATTACTCAATTCGGAACATTTTAATTATAGGATCAGAATAAAATTTTTCATTTTGAAACTAATTTATCTCATTTATTTTCATAAACGTATTTTTATTATTAGAGTCCGTGGACTAATTTCATAATTTTTATTTCATTCATTTAAATAATTCGGGTAATCATCCCATTAAAGAAATTAACTTTAATTCGACAATCAAATCTATATATATACAATTAGTCATTATTTTAATTTGCCTTATTTTTATAGAAGAAGGAGCAACATTTTACGAATGAAATAAGTCAAATAAAATATGCTCCAACATATTTGGAGAAAAATTCCTCACTCTATTAAGTTAAACATAAACCAAGACTCAAATTTCTTGCCTTTTTCGTTTCCATTGAAATCTAGGTTATTCCAAACATAAAAATTTTGAAAACTGGTAAAAAGAAAAAAAAAAGAATTCCATTTCTAATCTTTTCTTCAAAAAGAATTTAAGCATTCCATTGAATAAAACATCAGCTCGACAGAACTCCATGCTAAGTCACTGCATCTTTTACAGATGAAACGAATGTCTTTTTCTTTTTCAACATTTTTCTTCTTTTTCTTTTTTAAAGAAAAATCGATGAAGAGAATCAGTGAATTTGAATCGAAGAATGCTGCAATGGAAATAAAAAGAAGTCTCTTATGAAAAGCTCTAAGTCAAAATGTTTTTCTTTTTTTTTCCTTTTTGCACGAAAACATATGCGTTCAAGTTCTTCAACAATTGCTAAAGTGTAACTTTTAAAGAGGGTGAATATTTGTTCCTTTTTTTTTTAAGTACGCGCGCTGCTTTTGATTTAAGCATTTCATATTTAAATTCTGACTGAAAAGTTCTCGTGTTTTATTAATATTTTCTACCGTTTTAAATCCTAATAGGTATTCATATTTGGATTCCTATCTTATTTCATAAGCTCCTTTTTTGTTAAACAAATCTTGCGTAGTATTTCTTTTGATTTTGAGAAAACACGCAAACAACAATAACAAAAAAACTTCTTTTATTTATACATATATTTTAAGTTTCTCAGTTTTTTCGATAACAATTGCTTTGTTCATTTAATCTTCCATTAGTCGCAATGTATTTCATAGATACAATTAGGGATTTTTCGCCTTACTCACTTCACTTTTCAAATCTCATTGTTTTCATTTATTCCTCCATTAGTCGCAATAATTTGTTATGAATGGTCGCAATGTATATTATAGATACAATTAGGGATTTTCTTTCCTTACTCATTTCACATATCAAATGCCGTAGTTTTCATTTAAACCTTTGTTCATCGTAATTTATTAAGAATGGTCGCAATGTATATCATAGATACAATTAGGGATTTTCTTTCCTTATTCACTTCACTTACCAAATCCCATTGTTTTCTTTTAATCCTTCATTAGTCGCAATAATTTATTACGAATGATCTCAATGTATCATTGACACAATGAGGGATTCCTTCGCCTTACTCACTTCACTTATCAAATTTTGTTTTCATTTCCTCATTCGTTGGTCACAATAATTTATTACAAATGGTCACAATGCACATCAGAGATAGTATTAGGGATTTTGTTGCTTTACTCATCAAATTCTGTTGTTTTCATTTAATACTGTGTTGGTCGCAATGTTATCAATTAGGAATTTTGACGCCTTACTCACTTATAAAATCCTGTTGTTTTCATTTAACATTCCATTAGTCGCAATAATTTATTACGAATAGTCGTAATGTATATAATAGATGCAAATAGGCATTTTGTCGTCTTACTCACTTCACTTATGAAATCTCATTTTTTCCCTTTAACTTTACGTTAATTACAAATAGACAAAATCATTTCATCTACTGACACCCACAATATAAAATATACATACAAAATATTCGTTTTGATTTTTTTAAATAAACCTTTAATACTTTTTTCCAACCACTATAAAAAAATGGTATGCACTTGTATATTCTATAAAAAAAATTCCAGTTATAAAGCTTTAATACTAAAAAAAAAAAGTTTGACCTATATTGAATAAAACATAATACATCACAAAAACGATTTTGCTTTTATATAATTAAAAAAATAACAAAAGCAAACAATTATCTAACATATATACATCAATATTATGGATTTTTAAAAGTTTTCATATACCTGATACACAGAACATTTAACGCGGCACGCAAAATTGATCTAAATACCTCTTGAATAATAAAGGGGAGAAATATAGAGGAACGCACGATATTCTTCAAATGACTTTGAAACCAAATATTTCAATCAAATTTTTTTAATGATAAAAAATCATTACCGACAAAAATGTTTTCATAAAATAATTAAATAAAAACTAAAATTTGATTTCTAACTTATGTACATTTATATAATATGTATATTTCAGTAAATCATCAGTTCTTTGCTTTTGTTGATTTTATGGCTTACATTAAAGCATATTTCTTTTAAACTCTCTAGAATAAAAAAAAAAGAAGATTTTTCTAGGATAGAGAGCTACATCCAGTTAATATTCTATTGGATATCGCAACTAATGTAGAGTTTTAGAGAATGACGATTAAATTAAAAAAAGGCTCTCCATTACAGAAACAATCTCCAAACATTTTTGAGTGTTATTAAGAGTAGTTCATTTGAAGATTTAAATTGTTGGCAATTTGAGGTGTCTCAACTTTGAGAATTAGTTGCTATGCATTAGAAAATTCAAACACAAAACTGAATTCGTATTTTGTCTTAAGTTAAATTACTGAGCTGAGCCCGTTTTAGCAAAGCATGCATTGTCAATACTTTTCTTATTTTAATTTGAAATTAATCACTTGTTTCCATTAAATGTTTTAAAAGTCTTTTCGACAAAGATTTTATTTTTTTTTTGTTATACAAAGAAATACAGAGGAAGAGGATTATTTCTTTTACCTACGGATTTTATTTATATTTATTACACAATCGGCTTTTTCTGTTGTTAGATATTAATTAATATATTACATCTTAAAATTTGTGTCTCATGATTTGCATAGAATATATTTTCCTTAAGATCTCTAGGATATGATTCTAATAATAAGATATATATTTAAACATACATATGTAAGTATTAAAAAGTTTTAATTATATTAAAATATAATAATAGTAATAAATATGTTTATATATAAAGTTTAGTATACATTTTAGCTTGTTTTATAGCAAATTTGTGATTTAAAAAAAAAGAAACGGTGCTCTATATTTTACTCACTAACATGCATTTGAAATCACTATGCCTTAATTATATATTGTTTAAAATAATTACAAATTTTTAGGTCTCCTTATTTTAAAAAAAGTACAAAAGCGAAATTTAATGAGATATCTGAGAACAAATGATATATGTGGAACCATATGCTATCTTAATTATTCCAAAGCTAGTTTTAAATATTTATGTCATTTATATTTGAACATAATTTTTAGGATGTTTAATAATAAGAAAATTTTAACTGAAAATCAGTCGAACATGAAAACATTCACTAAGAACGAAACAATTCCTTTTAACATTCAGTAAGAATATTAATATTTTTTTTTAAAATTATTTTTAACAAAACATCTCATTTAATGTAAAATTTAAATCAGAAAATACATTAATAATTTTTATTGTGCAGTTTAAATATTTCGATTTACTAACAAAATCTTTTCTACCATGTTCCTATGACTAGAAACATCTCAATTATTCAAGAATCCTTAAGTTAAATGTGAATTTTATGTACATAAAATGCTTTTCAATACGTTATTATTTTCAATTATTTTTAAAGAAAATAATGTAAAAAAATAAACATTAATAAAATCAAAATAAATTCAATTTATACTGGAAAAGTTTCAAGTCCTTAATAGAGTAGTTAAAAAGTTTGCTAAACTTCAGGAACTTTAAATGTCTTCTTTTGCAACATCATTTAATGTCCATCCTATATGTTGTTTCGAATAAACAACTTACCAAAAATGCAAAATCTTCTTCTTGAAGTACTCATTGGATTCCAAATGAATGCTGTATGGCATTAATAATTTTAATGCCATTCCTGATTAGCATATTTAAAAAAAGCAGGTCATTCTAATCGTTAAACTTTGAAAGACACGATTTAAATTTACATTTTATGTTTAAAAACAAGCGAATTCATAGAACTCTCTCTCTTTATGTTAAACTCGTAAACAGAATTAAAACGGAAATTTCCAAAAGCATTTCACATAAATACAAATAATCGTATACGAATATTTAGAGCAGTTTTTATGGGTACGCCCTTTTGATGTCATGGTTTATAATTCGACGGAATTCTTTTATTTCCAAATAAACACTTTGAGTAAAAAAAAAAAGTATTTTAATGTTTTTCATTGTACGTTAATATGACTGCCAGTGTTTATTGTTACGGACTTTTAAAAAGAAGGCCCGTGTATTTAATTCAGCATTTACGATTTGACTCAATAATTGAATGACATTTTATTTTACTGAATACATTGGTTAACTTGAAACATGGTTAACAATTTTGAAATGCATATTTTTTTTTTTTTTTTTTTTTTTCTATGTTTACTTAGTTACTTTAAATCATAAAAAAAGAACTGAGAGTTAATGATGCAATACAAATTGGGCAATTTAATTGCAATGAAATTTATTTTGTATGTTCTCGTTTTCTTAAACTCTTATTTTATTTACTTAAGAAGTTTGTATTTTCAGGTATTTATCATAATTAATTCAAACTTATTTATTCTGTTAATACAAGAAAGTTTAATAACTTAGTTACATTTTGGACATAAAAATGTGTATGTTAAAAAGCTCAACTTTCTTTGCTTTAAAATATATGCTAATACTTCATATCTTAATGATCCGTACAATAGTTTAATTACTTCTATGTTAAATATGTAATGGAATAAACTTCTTCTAAAAACTAATTTAAAAATAGTAATAAAAAGTAGTTTTTGCTAATCAAATTTCTATATTTCTATTTTCGTACTTCAATTAAACAGATATTGAAAATATAATTCTAAATGTCTGAAGTCATATTAAACAAGTGTTATTCAAAATTTTTATTAACAATATTTAATCAGAATTAAGGAAACAGTATAAAATATATCCCAAGAGTAAATTTGGTCATGGTTATTTTGAAAATTTATTCTTTAAAGCTTATTGAAATCATAAACTGCTAATTATTAGTTAATCACTCAAATGAATTTTTAATTTGAATTGCTTACATGCAAATATCAGAGTTTTATTGCTTGGAATTCACTGAAGAAGGATCGATAAAATAATTATTTATGAAACAGAAACAACTATTTCGAAAACAGTATAAACTATTTAGGAAACAGAAAAAATCTTCAATATTAAATAAGTTACATTTTCATATTGAATGAGAAGCTTTAAACATTCATACAAATTTACTGACCAAAAAGCATTTAAATTTAATTGGCCTTTTTCTAAGAAATATTTTACACCTTTTAAGAAAGTCTCCGGGTTTTTTTTAATTATTTGGTTATAATCAATTTTACTTAAGATGTCTAATTAATTTAAATTCTAATTAATGAAAATTCAATAATTAAAAATTGATCTTAGGGATTTTTTCTTAGATAATACTTGTTTTTCACCATGTTATACGATTAAATTTTAATTATATTTGAAAGACTGATTTTCTGAAAAATATTTCGTCAACCAAGATTATTTAATTTTTTTTTTTATTACTATTATTCATTTATTATTATTTCTTTGTTGTCGTAAGAAATAATATGGTGTATTTTCTTTAAATAATTATGCATAAAAATATTTTTTTATTTTGAAAATTAAAATAATTTTAACTAAGATTAATTGAGAAATAGGACTTTAAAGTATTTATTTTATTCACTAAAAATACACATAATTTTAACATGAGGCCTAACGTGAATTATGAGTTAAAATGACAATTTCATAGAATACTTTCTGAACCCAATTAAAAAGAAGAAAATGGTAAAAATAATGCAAAAATTAAAGAAAAATGTTGTAGAATACATGAATACATTATGAATTATGCTAGTTCTGTAGTATAATACCATTCTATATATCTATTCTAAGTATTAGTCGAGCTGAAGGTTTAGAAGAAAGAAAAAAAAACAATTCTCCAAATGCAGTATCTAATTGCTGATTTTCCCCTTATGTTACATTATTTAATCTTATATTTATAGTAATATATTCTATTAACTAAATGTGTAATCTTTTCACGAAGCGCAAGAAAATCTGATTTTTTGTCTATTAAACAATCTGACCTGTGATTATTAAAATTGCACCGAAATACTTTTTTACATTTGTCAGATTAAAGCTCATCCTAATTTTTAATATTTTAAGCATTGCATAGTTGGTAAGTCTTTAGAGTATGTCGGACTCTGTCTTCAAATAATTTGAACATATATGTTTATAACTTTTAATGAACTAACTGTGATTTAAATTAATTTTGCAGATTACGTTCACCTTACTCCCAAATCTGCATCCGAGTGCATATACGAGAGGCTGATGGATGGGAAACCCTCTTCATACGAGACTGTGCTGTGCCGATCGCATGTTTTGAATGAAGAGGTAATGCAGTTGGTTAAATATGAGATACAATTTTATAGTTGAATATGAGATGCAGTTTCTAGGTTTTTATAAGTTAATTGCATAATAATTTTAATCAAAGGGCATTAATATATGATTTCTGATTTTTTTATAAAGTGAAAGAGATAGTTGATATTTTAAAAATGTTAAATTAATTTAGTTTGACACTAAAAGCAAATTAAGCATCTTATTTAATTTCTTGACGCCTATGCCACATATGTGAACAATTATAATTGTTGTTATTAATAAAAGGAACAAAAATGTAATAATAAATTAGTCTCTATAGTATCTCTCAACAAGAAAAATACAAATCTTATGGTTTGGCTGAACTCATAATGGCATTTACAGTGTTACAGTTAGGAATATGAAAATAACGTAATGTATTATTTCAACTGTCAGTGTTGTTGGGTTATTTAAACAAATAGTTAATATTTCATGAAAATAATACTAGATATATGTAATTTTAATAATTAATGACTGGAATAATAATGAAGGTTTTATGTCCATAATGAAATAATTTCACTTATGAATTGTTTCTTAGAAAACAATGTATGAGTATACAGTAAATATTATAAGAATATTTCATAGAATTAGTTATTCTAATTCTTATTCTTATGTTTCTTATTATTGCTATTGATTTCATTTGAACTCTAGCGAAGCAAATATTTTGTTATCGATTGCAAAAATATCAGAAGTAGTTTTTTTTATTACAATACACATCTATTTTAACAACAGTATATGAATAATATTGTTCAAAAGTGAGTGCTGTGAAACGTAAACTGAAAAGTTTGAAGTACTTGAAGCTGTGAAGAGTTGCCAAAAGAAGAAAGACGTTGCTGAACAATATGGCCTACCCATGAGTACGTCGACAATAATACAAAAAGAATCGGACATCATGAAAAAAAATTGAAATACATAATATAACTTTTCAGTTTAATAAGTTATAATAACTTTTTGCAAATAAACATCTTAATTACCTCTGTAACTTGAACTTTTATTTATTTTACCTCTCTAACTCAAAATAAGTTAGAAAGTATCAATATTTCCTACGAGTCAAATATTTCCTTACAAAATCCGCGTAAGTCGAAATCTTCCATAAGTCGAAAACTGTATAACTCGAATTATTTGGCGTCTCCCTTGAAGCTCGGCTTACTCTATTGTAGTTTCATAAAATCAATTAAAATATGTTGCGGTTGTTACCTATTACTTTATTTGAATTTGTTTGAATTTTTTTCATAAATTCTTTGTTACAAGCAGATAAAATCAAAACAAAAATGTAAATGTAGAAGACCATTCATGAAAAAGGTCAATTACTGTTGCTGAATGAAAACCAAGAATATTTTAAGACAAATAAGTGTGTAATGAATTGAAGCCTTCTCCAGGGCATGAGATTTTAGAAAGAGACACACTTAAAATGGTATTTACAGTCTGTATGCAAATGCTCAAGAGAGGCAAAATTTTAACAAGCAGATATTTTTAAAGCCACCTAAACGTTGATAATTAAAACGTCGCGAATTAGAAATATATGGTTTAACTTGGGAATTTTTAATGTTCAACTTTGATGATTTTTGGAGCTATGAAACCAAGAAATTTCTGAATTATTATTTTGCTAGTAGAACATTTTAATAGTTATCCTTTGAGCTGAAATTACACTTTGGGAACTTAAATTAGCTACTACTCTTGTTAGAAACATACCTATACGGTTAAGTTCAGAAATTTTAACCTTCACAGTAATTAATGCTCTGTAAACTTCCCCTTTCCTTGAAAAATCGATAATTTGTGTACCTCTTAAAAATAATCTTGATTGGGCTGCTGTATACGTTTCAAACAAGTCACTAGACTAAAATTTTTCTGTGGTTTTTAGATCACCATAATAGACGGCAGAACTTTCTATATTCATTACTAAATTCTTTGTTACGTGCAGATAAAATTAAAAAGTGAGCAAATGTAGAAGACCATTCACGGAAAAGGTCAATTGCTGTTGCTGAGTATGAACCAAAAGAATTTTAAGACACATTAGTATGTAACGTATTGAGGGCTTCTTCAGAGCAAAGTTTTTAGAAGGAGAAGTATATTTGAAGTATGAAAATCAATATGTGTTTGATACCGTACCTCTCACCATGGTGCCTAACATGGAAGAGCAGATTTCTGCCTTGGTATTAGTAGTCACCACCTTTGGTGACTGAGAGATGCACATAAATTGACATAATTCTCGAATCCAAGCAGTGTTAACTACAAAGGATTGATAACTATCTGCCAATTTACACACCCAGAAACGGAGATGAACCGCCTGTTTACCAGAAGTGGAGGCCATAGAGATACGTAATTCTGGCTCTTTAACGGGCAACATATGTATTCAATCCCCAGGATTACATTTTCCTAGAACATGAGTCGCTAATGACGTAAGTCAGAATATTGACATTCTTAGTCGTTCAAAACAAATCAAGACTAATCAATAATACATAAATATCAACATAAGTAAAAATAATCTAGTAATACGTAAACCCGTCAGAGTAATTAATTCGGTCTACAGAGGATTTACACACTAATCTACACCTAATTTCATGTCTCGACATTGAAAAGAAAAATAAGATGAATAAAGAAGGAAGGCAAAGGTCATTGAGTCACAACTTGTGCATTCATACCCGTACACATAAGGAGATTGGCCCTTGAGGAGTGTCAATAAAACGGACCGAAATTCTAGTTTTTAGTACCAGTACAGTTTATAAGTTTTAATTCTTAAAAACGGGATAAGATTAGAACATAATCAAAAGAAGTAAAAATATGCATATCATTGTAGAACATATAAAAGCCCAGTGTTACAATTCTTCACTAAATGGTAATCCAGTGAAAAAGGAGCTATAACATTTAGAAAATTGTCTAAGCATCTGCAGGATTTAGATCTCATAGATGGACTTATATTAGTTATACTTTTCCCTCTAATTTCTTTCTTTAATTCTGGCACTTAAAATGATAGATTGGCATGAGCTGTCGTTAAGTTGATTTTTTTTCTGGTATTTTCTAATGGGTAATGCAAATGTATGCCATTTATTCTCAAAATTCACTCAAGTAAATATTCCTTACCTCCCCAAAAAGTTTATGAAACAATTTTGTCTCGCCGAATTGGGGCTTCATGCAAAACCAAGAATAAATTTGCTAATAAGAGTGACTCCCGCTTACATTAAATAGTTAACTTAAGAAAAAAAACTCAAAGCAAACAAATCATTTTTAAAGAAGTAAAGAAAAAGAATTTGAAATTTCATTGCTAAATAAGCATAAAATCAATATTGTTAATACTGTGTGATTAGCATTACGATTAAATAAAAAGGTCTAATTAATAATCAATATAAAAGATTCTACGTGATATAGTAAAGAATCGATAAAATAATTATCTTGGAGCATTTCAAGAATAAAAATTAATGAGAATATTTAAAATTACGTGGTGTGCGATACACATTACAGAAAATAAATTTTTGCTATAGATCCTAGAAAAATTAAGTTCATTTTAAATGTGATAGATAATACCATTAATATATGTCAAAAGTTCATAAAATGTCAAATATAATGCATTTTTTATTCTTTAATTGTTAATTAATTATACACCAACATAATTTCAACTTTTATCTTGACTTCAATTACTTTATGTGACATTTGAAATAAATTACATCACATTTTGTATTTATTAAGTATATCTGAGGATAAATGGATCGTTAGCTAAATTTAACTAACTTAAAAAGTTTATAAAATGCTATAAGTTTTCTTCAAACTCTAATTAGTTGCTTTGACTTTTAAAGTTCATCTATCTTGGCTAATGAACAACATTCTTGTAAACTGAATGCTAAGAACTGAATTTAAAATAAGATAATATTTAACTTTCCAAAGTTTTACCATTTGATCCCAAAAATATACAAATTTTATTCGAATATTAACCCAATTATATTTAGAGTGGAAAGAAACAAATATTAGAGCATAAATTCTAAATGAGATGCTGAATTATTTTCATTTTATCAAATTATAAAGATTTAAAATGTAAAATTTAAAAAGATTTTTATATTACTAGTATGTTAGTATAAACTTGATTCTAGTTGTGATAATAATTGAACTTGTGTTCAATAAATTTTTTATAATTTTATAATTAAATTTTTGCTTAAACATTATATGTAACAAATTAAAATGTAAACATTAGTTACATTTAATTTTGTTTACATTTTACTTAAATAAAATTTATACAATTTTTAAATTAATTTTAAAATAAAATTACAATGATTAAATAAAATATTAAATTGACATTTTACATATTATAACGTTTATATAACTAACATTATTATAACATTTTAATTTGTTACACTTAATTTACTTACATTTTGTTTAAATATTTAATTTTTTAATATGTAACATTTAATTTTATTTACATTTCACTTTAAAATTAAATACAATTTATACATTAGTTAAATTAGATAAAATTACAATGATTAAATAAAATAAAATATTTATATTTTACTGGATACTTATAAGCACATATTACAAAATGTGTTTAATATATTAGCATATGAATATTACTTTTTGTATATTTTATATTAAGCATTTTTATGTAGATTTTAGTACCATAAAAATGATATGCATTTATTTTACTTATTACTATTATTTAAAAATTAAAAAGGTTATAAGTAAATAAAATAGTAATTAATTAAAAGTACATTAAAATTATCTTATTTATTTTATAAAAAATATAAACTTATCTTAAAATTTTCTTATCACGTTTTTAATTTATCTTACAGGGCCTAGAGGTTATCATTCCTGTAATAGAGCGGTGACGGTCCCAAACAGTTTAACTACAATTATATCATCATTATCATTATCATCATCATCATCTGAAATAAGTTTTTCCAGTATTGATGTTTCAAAACAATTCCCAACAGACGAAGACAAGTGCTTTTCACGAAAAATATAACCGAATTCATCTTTCTGACCAAGAAACGTAAAATATTTTAAATGTGCGTAATAATATTTTTGCTTGCATTTTTTAAATATGTGACTTGAATAAGATTTATTTTAAAATGTGTTTGTTATAGATTTAAAATGAGTAATAAAAAACAGTTCCAGCTGATGAAAGTTTTTCTGATGTCGACATGGCAATATTGTAAAATAATTCAACTATCAGTCTGGAATATAATTGTATTAATTTTGCAACGAATCATTTATTTGAAATGAATAAATAAGTAAGTAATGCGAAAATGTTTTCAAGATTAAATACGAAACTTTTTCCTTCATAGATAATGTTTTCAATTTTGTTCTTCAAAAATTAGAGAAAAATTGCAATTTTAAAATTTCTATTTATTTAAATTTAATGAAAGTGGCTATCAAGATATGGAAAGAGGCTTTTCATATTTTAATCATGGCTATCTCAAAATTTTACTGTGCAATTTTTGTATAAACTACACCACTTTTGAAGACCATTTTCAGACATTTGACCAATGCCAAAACGATAGAAGCTCCACAAATTGCTGTTTTATATTATCATGCTCTATTACTTATGTATATTACTTTATTTTTTTTACGCAAATTTACTTATTTTTGGCTATGTAAGGACAATTGTTTTTGATTTTTTCATATTGTTTGGAAAACAGTGTACATAACACACTGAATTCTTATAATAAATTTAGGTGAATTACATATAAGATATTCCCTAATACATAAATAAAAAAAGCAATCAATAAAATCTTCACTAAAAATATGTACTCGAAAGTTATAAAAAGTCAATAAATAATATCTACCTTAACATTAGATTAAGACATTTGATAAATTTTACAGCATATGATTTTTCTATTTAATTAAAAACAATTTAACTACCAAAGTATCAATTAAATAATCTAGAATACAATTTCATGTTTGAAAACAAAGCATTTTATAAAAATTAAATTGAATTATATTTTAGATTTTAATATGTTTCTGATATTGACAAATTAGGAAAAAAAAACCTTTACAAGCTTTTAATTCAATAATTCTCATCAATAATAGCTTTTTTTTTTACTAAAAAGATAGATTGCAGTTCTTTGAAGTATATTTTTTATCAGATGTCTATATCAACATTCAATCTTTCGCTTCTATGAATTTATGAAAGCAATAGGTTAAGTATAAACAGATTGAAAAATCAATGATTTATGACTGCTATTATAAGAGGAGACCTATTTACTCAATAAAGCTTATAAAATGGATTTTTGCTTTTTAACAGCATGGTTGCTAAGATTAATGTTCATTCATTTATTATAAGTTGACAAATAGGCCTTTTTTTGTTATGAAACTTGTATCAGTAAGCCTTGCAATGTAACATAACATATTTTCATCTATAAAAATGCCTATTTGTATAACATACGTCCAATAATAATAAAAAATCAGCTTTTTTCATTAATTATTAAAATTTGTTATATTATTTTTCTCATTTCTTGAAAATAATACTTAAAAAAAGTTTAAGGTTCAATTATTATAATTTTGTGACATTATTTTTGATTGCTTTTTCATAAATAGTATTATTATTTAGAATTAATTTAGATAAAAAAATTATACTTAAAAATATTTTTAATTGTAATTTTAAAAAGTTATTATTTATTAATTATTTTTTAGTAATTAAGAAAATTAAGTAATTATTTTCATTTGTTAGATCTAAATATTATTTGCATCAATTTTTGGCAATTAATAATTTTATAATTTAACATAGGTTAGATGGATCTACATGTAATTTTTTAAGAAAATTAATTTAACTTATTAGAAATACATTCTAAATATAGTAAGGCAGCTTGAGTTTTAGGTAAAAAATTGCATAGATTTCGCAGAAATAATTACTATTGTAGTTTTCCTACGTTAATAATAAATTTAAATCAATACAGTAAATAATTTTATCTTAGCCATCAATTAAAAAGAATTTAAGAGAAATGTCTGAAACAGGAAGATATGGATTTAAATTATATATTTTTTTCGCGCTATCATAGTAAGTATAATGTTTAACATTTTCTTTAATGTAATTCAGTTTGTTTTGATTGAAACAAAAATAAAACTAATTTGCACAATGTGTTAACATTATAACAAATTTAATTCTGAGAAACTTTTACAACCTTTTTCAAATAAATGATATAAGGACTGGGAAGTGCTTATAGTAGTTAATGTAGCTGCTATAAGGACTGGGAAGTGCTTATAGTAGTTAATGTAGCTGCTAAGAAATTTGATAATCTGCTAGCAAGCATGCAAATAATAATAAAAAAAAAAGATTTATAATTGTCATACCATATGTATAACAATTGACTAACAAATTCATTAAACATAAACATAGAAACAATAGCTGCCTTGAATTGTCTAGCAAATTTGAAATAGCCTCATACAATGAAAATATGGTATTAATATGAGCTGAGTAATTGTAAGTGCATTTGTATATGCATTGTTGTTTTGAATTAACAAAACAAACTAATAAATTATAGTTTTTAAAAAGAAGCTGTAATTTTTTTAATTTAAAATTCATATACGAAGAAATTTACTATACTATATAATTACATAACAACAACTTGGGAAATATTTAATGAAGGTCTAAAATGAATTTGATACAAAAATCATTTCTTAGAGGGGCAAAAACATAGTTATAAGAAATTTAAAATTATGATATTATACAAAGTTGTTATGATCTATAAATATTATGAATTATATTTTTATTTTAACTTGTATTGATATTAATTCTAATACAAATATCCCTTTCTGCATGAAAATCACGAGTATTTTTTCAGCACACCCTGTTTCTGGTCATCACCATTGAATCAGGTATTAAAACTTCAAAGCCTAGTGGATTAAACACACAAAAACTGATTCAAGGTCTAAACCTACTGATTTAACCCACGAAAAGGTTAACTCTTGCCTGAAGGTCAATTATTTGAATTAGCAGTCTGTATCCATTACAGTCGTTGCTTTCAGTAATAAGGAGATTGGATGGTGACTGTGTTGACAGAGTTTTACAGATTTTTTTATCATCAATCGCAAATGCCAGTTGATGCACTGTTTGTAGCCCATTTAAAAGAGAAGAAGTCTATCAATGTAACCAATAGAAATTATTAATCGTATTCAACCTTTAATTGTTAGTGAAAATTTTCTAGTTTGTAAATAATATATATTTTAAAAATATATTTTTAATTATTTTAATATAAATCATGAACACTTTTTTTTCTTGTATTTTAGGTTATTTAGTAGAGAGTTCCCAACTTCCGATGACAAGTTATCAACATCTCAAACAATATATATTCAAAGCACTGTCTTCTCTGTATTTCTGTTTGAAATGTATATTTTTGTAATAAACAAATCATACTTTTATCAATAAAATATGTCGTTGTTGAAACTTTGTGTCATTATCATTGTTGACTACATTAGATAGGATGAAATATATATATATATATATCATTTCCAATGGAACAAGAAAATGACATACTCTTATGAGATCAAATCAGTGTAAAACACACACAAGAAGAAAAAAAGCCAATGTATCCTCAGCAAAGTTGTAGCCCTCCATTATCTTTTCGCCTCTAAGTCCCCATGCAAGATCGGGCGTCCTGCTATATGTTGATTGTCCATGACGTCGTCTTTCCGACAGAGCGGGAAATTTGGACTATGTGAAAGAGTTCCCTCCATGATTGCAAAAGCATCAACATCGTAGTTGGCAAAGGAATGTTGAATCTCGCCTTTCTTAGATTGGGCAGGCCGCCCGCAATCCATTACAAGACAGCCTACACGAAATCCCACGAAGGCGATCACTTTTGGAGTTGCCGCATGCCTATAGTAGTAGATCTTTTAGCAACCTAGGACGTTACCAGGATGCATCACGGGGAGACAGATCTACTGTCGCACATATTTTTATTCTTACTGAATTTGTTTTCTAATGAATTGTTTTAATTTATTGCTATCTAATAATTTTTTTTTTTTAATTTTCATTACTGTATGTAAATGAGGCCGTTGTATTTTTAAAGTTAAACTCTTAGTAAAATTTACGACCAACAAAATTAAAATTAATCAAATTTATATGAATCTAGAAAAAAATCATTCGATTTCGAATTAATTTAAATAACATAGAGGATGTCATAACTTTTAATAAATTGTTACAATAAAATATCGTGAGAGTTAATAATAATTAAATTAAAATAATTTTAATTTTTTAATGGTGAATTTAACAACTTTGTTGATTAATTCATTAGATTTACGAATTAGAATATCTCATTTGGATGATTCTAGGAAAATATTTTGCAATTTCGGATTCTTTCTATAGCACAACATCATGACTCTTATTAAATTGATATGTAAAATATCTTGATAGATTACAAAATATTTTTAATATTATTATTATTTTTTTTTTTATGGTAAATTTATCAAATTTAACTCTTTCTAAAATATTATTATTGTTAACAAAATTATAGTGAAAGTTTAAAAAGCATTTTGATCTACCTATTTTTTTAATCAATTAATGTATAAATTTAGATTTATTTCAAACTATTCTAATTAGTTCTAAATTCCAATCTTAGAATTTAATAAAGTTCTTTGAATGATTTCTGTTAAATTCAATTAAGAGCGTTTAAATTCACTTAATGACAAAAGGAAGTGTTTTTTTAAAAATTAACATAATAAAAGTAAATGCTTAACGCAATCTACAAGTTTCATTAAAAATATGCTAAAATAATATGATAAAGATACAAATGATGACCTCTGGTTAAACTAGTTTTTCTCTTCACTGCATAATTCAATATTTATTATAGTTAAATAATAAAATTTATCTGTGTTTATAAATTTGTTTTAAATCAATCTAAAAGGTGATATATGACAAAAATAAACTGAACTGCTTACAGCGTTTAGAGACAGAACTTTGTATCAGGAAATTTTGTTAACAATGATACCAAGTGTCTTTAATTAGTTCTAGTTATGTTAATTATTATTATTTAGACACATAATTCCATTAATCATACATAATTTAAACATAAATAAATTCAAATAAATACTAAAAAAATATTTTATGGGAAATTCTATTATTTTCATTGCTTTTTTTAAAGAGGTCTATGAGGGAAAAATCTGCTAATGATTAAAAAACGATTCATGTACCAAATTCAAAGGAGGGCAAAAACGTAATTATCAGACATTTAGAATTAAGATACAAACATAAAATTAAGTATGCGCAGGATAGTTTTATAACTAATACGTCAATCAACAATAGCAAAATTCGCGTACATCTTAGATCCAATTTACTCACGTCCAAATTTTTGGACACATTTCAATATTATATTTTATCAATTTTTTTGATTAACAAGCAACAACAAATAACTCCTCGTTCAATTTAAGTAAATTGAAGTTGATGATAGTAAACATTTACGAAATTAAAAATAGAAACTTTTAATTGAAGTGATATCTGGCCTTATTTATATTTATTGGGAATACATTTAATTTGCTAATTACTGTCGTTTGAGACAAAATTTTGCATTATTGATATAAGGAATTTACGAAATACGATAAAATTCTTCTTAAAAATATCAAATAAGCACAGACTTCTGAACATAGAGTTTGAAAAAAGAATCTACATGAAAGGGATTTTCTTAATTAAATTATTCTAAAACTATTCAGAGTTTTAGAATAATCTTTGCATTTACTAACATTTATTTTCCTACCTTGAAAAATATCTGCAAATTCAATATTCAAAAAATTAAAGAATATTGTAATATTTCTATGAAATAACGATGCAATTGATTTTTTTTTTTTAAATCTAAGAAGAGAGATAAACATGCTAATGTTCCTCATTTTAAAACCGCATTTTAATTTTGTTAGTATATTTAAATATCACTTGTTAATTAGCAGTGAATTAAGTTTGGGTTTCAACTTACTTGAATAAATTAGATGAAAAATATATCGAGAATTGTTGATTTTTTTATATTGTAGAGTGCATTTAACCGAATTCGTTCAGAATGAAGTTATTTAATCGAATCAGAAATCTGGAGATGATTTTGTCGCTAAGAAGGAATGAAGTCGTCGCTATGAAACCAACAACAGCAAACGCCACAAGAATATTAGGAAATACGATTTCTAAATCGTTTTATATTTTTATTTTTTTGGAGACAGGAAATACATGCCGAAAACCAAGCCAATATAAACGCCAACTGAGATCGAAATTTTACGTTAATGCCCAAGAGAAACGAAATATGAATGACACATTTCCGACACTTTTGTTCGCCTACTTGGCGACTACAGGATTTCAATTCAAACTGTTTGAAATCTATTCCACGAGGTAGGAATATGTGTTCGAAAATCCAGAAGAGATCCATAGGAGGGGGAAGAAAAAGGAACAATGTTCTGTTCTATGCCAATAGCAGGTGTCTTTTAATCTAGAAGAAACGCGGAATTTTAAAAATTCGTACAAGAAAATGTCAGATTTGGAAAAGGTGGGATGAGTGTCTAGTCTAATATATCTCTATGAAAGGCCGAACTGAACTTCACATCATTATAAATGACTTTCTAAGATGTCGATGAAAATGAGATGATATAGATAGAACTTAATAGTTCCTCATTCTGCAGCAATCAGCGGTGAATTCATTTTATTGGATGGTAATTTCAGACCACATTATGCTTGGCTATTGGGCAATTTCCGTAACGATATAGGAATCGTACGAGCAGTTTGGCCACATGCTTTTCAGACATATACCAAAAAGAACATATTTGGTCATTCTGGGTCAAAGAGTTGCTAGCTGCCTATTTACTGTCAAATGGTTAATGAGCCAGAAAGAAATCTTCCAAATGCTTTGGAAGAATACGCTAGTCCATTATTCCTTGTACTGTATTGATATCAGAATTATACTGGTAGACCTCATGCTTCAAATGAGTTAAATTTTTCTATCAGTGAGAAGAAGCAATATTCTCATTAAAATGATTTTTTTATATATCACATTTTTTTAAATATGCAAACTTTTATTTTGGTACCAAAACACTTAATAAAATGATTTTTTTTTCTTTTTTCCCATATATTAACACGTTCGGTATGTCTTACGTCTCATAAGTTATCAACCTCTAAAACAAATATGTATATCAAATATCCAAATTCAAAGTGCCTCTCAAAACTTTAATATCACTTAATAGATTTAGGAATTTTGTGCATCATGTCGAAATCTAAATCATTTACTTCAATATACTTGCGATTTTATTTATATAAGTTGATCCCCATATCCTTCCTTCAAATGTAACTACATCTTAAATATATCATTATGCTCAATATCAGTTAATTGATCCAATTCATTACTCCTACTTTGTTATCCAACATTACTTTCACAATAATATTCCACTTTTAAAGCTCTGATGCTACATTTTGTCTTGTGTTTTCTCGGGACCATTCTAAGCTCTTTGTTTTCTCGGGAGCATTCTAAGCTCTTTGTTTTCTCGGGAGCATTCTAAGCTCTTTGTTAACAGTCCTTTACGACAGAATTTTACATTATTGCTTTGAAGTATATTATAGGAAAAGGGCCAAGATTAAAACAACTCCTTTTCTTAGAGATATCGAAATATGTAGACTTGGAAATATACTATATATAGCAAAAGAGAGACTGCAAGAGAAGGGCATCATTAATTTAAACCAGAATTTTAGAATAATCCTTGCATATTATTCCGATTTTAAGAAAAATCTGCAAATATTTACCCGTCTCTGTAGGAGTTTCGTCGTACAACTTATAGTCACTGTTAAACCATTTATTCTAACATCACAAATTTATAAATACCAGTGGATCTAGATTATGTCATTTCTTAAGTTATAATGACTTTTTAAATGAACGTTAAGATCATTAATAGTTATTTCATTCAACTAATTAATTCTTTGCTTCCCAAAAATTTTCACATAAGGTTCTGTTTACAATTTTCGCATAATTTTCTGATGCATGGGGAACCTATTAAATGCGTCTCTTTCGGCAAACCTCTATTATGACAGATGCCTTGTTGTTATGGGAATTTAATAGAAATTTATAAAGATTAGGCCTGTGATTATTTACCTGCTTAAATATATAAAAAAATGTAGACTTAACAGTATAGATCGAGAATAAAAGGTTATTAGATGGGGACATTTCATAGATAATTTCATATATGGGGATAATTATAATTATTAAAAAAATATTTTGATAATGCAAATAATTAATTATACTTTATCTCTTAATAAGATAAATTTGTTTGAATACAATAGTATTTTTCGGATTAAATTTTTCTCTTAATCAAAAACAGATGTATTACTATTATAAATTACCAATCAACTTACTTATAAACCAGGTTACTTGATTACTAAAGTATAATATAAATTATACTATAAATGTATATGCGTATAATTTTCTTTTTTTACAAAATGGCGTGCCATAGACTAACCAAGTATGCAAGACAAGGATAAATTGTTTTGCAAAATTTTCTTTTTAAATTTTTATTTTAATCAAAAACAAATGTCTTACTATTATGAATAAAAATATGTTATTTACAAACTAGGTAACTTGACTACAAAATTATAATATAAATTATACTATTATAAATACATAGATATTTTCTTTTGCAAAATGGCGCTGCCATACATTAACTAAATATACTAGACTGGATAAATTTGCAATGCAATATTTTTTTATTAATCTTTCTCGAAATCAAAAACAAATATCTTACTAATATGACTACCGATCTAGTACTTCACAAACCAAGCTCATTTATTACAAAAATATATAGTAACTTATTTTATAAATGTATATACATATCATTTTTTTTACAAAATGGCACGGCCATAGACTAACCAAATATGCGAGACTGCATAATTAAAATATATATTCATAGAATTAATATTCACAGATGTATATTTGAACACACATATACATTACATATACTATAAAATATCAGAAGTCTTCTATAATTATAATTAATATAATATTAAGAAATTCTTTTCATTATGACATTTTAGAAATTTTCCCATTTAGTTCATCGTGATTTGATACAATATTTTTAAACTCACACTTTTAATGATACAAAGATCTCACCGCCAAATATAATTAAATTTCAGTTGCAGTAAAACTCAGTCCTTATAAATGCTCTACCTAACTAATTAGAAACTACATTTAACGTCGACTAGTTAAGAATCGATAACCATTGCAAGTTATTGGAAAAAAGTATGTCGTTCCCTTCAAGATATTGGCACTCTCTTTCTACCAGGTTAAATATTCTCCGTCGGAACCAATTAGGCACTTTTTTTAATCGAATCTAATTAGTCGATCCCCAATAGTAACCATCTAAAGAAGGAAAAAAAAAAGGTGAAAACGTGTGAAACGCAAACAACTCCAATAGATTAGTTAGAGGATTGTAAACCTTTGGAAATTGAGATGATTTCCTAAGGGAAATTCTGTGTTACCGTTTAATAGTTGGTTTAAATTTCCTTCAAGGAAATGAGAGGTTTTTTTTCAATTTGCTTTGAAATTCACTGTTAATTAGAAAGCGATCTAAATGTGCATCATTAAATTTTGTAGTCTTTTGTAATCTGCTAGCACCTTTCTTATATTAGTATACCTATGCAGACGTTAATTTAAATATGTGTTATGCATATGTATGTGCGATTCGACATACATGTATATGAACATGTGGAATTTAATTAAAAAAGCGAATAAACTTTTAAAAGAGTATTTATAATATATCGTATCCAATGTGTAGCTGTTGTTTATGAAATGCCATAATATTTGGCCAGAGCACTTATTTTATAAGGCTTTGATTTGGGAAAGTGTAAAAGTGCTATATATTGATGTTTTAGTTGGCTTTATTTAACTGCCATCTATAAAAGGACATGAAAATTTGTGTTTTTTAAAAAAACGTCTGCACATTACTCTTTTTGTTCATGGAACTAACTATAAAGTTCACAAAATTTATATGGAGATAAGCTTCTGGGCCTTTGTTACACAAATGGATTGTCTTTCTAAGTTTTTCGTCCATTCCCTTTTTTATTTTATAAATTGTATTTGTTTATCTGACATTTTAAGTTATGTATCTTATGTAATATACTTGAAGAAATAAAAATATGAATGAGAAATATATAATGATATGAATGATATATTATTTTTATTCTTCATGTATCTTATACATGAAGAAATAAAAATAAAAACATGAATACCGACGTATATAAAGGCTAGTGTATAGATATACAACAAAGGCAGGCAGGCAAATATGCACACACACACATAAAGTTAAAAAAATCTTGATAAAAATTAATGACACATTTCATTAACAGATTTTAACAGTTTCAATTGAAAATGGATATATCTAATACTTCAAGAGAATTGTGCAAATAAAAAAATATATAATTTTTGCTATTAACTATTAAATTTTGACCATAATTTAACTCATATGCGAATATTTAACCCAAAAAATAAAAAGGAACTGAAAAAGAAATCAAGATTTTGTATTGGATTTATAATTTAGAGAATCAATAAAGTAGTGCTTAAAAAACTTATTCATTTTAAAATGGATACATCTAATATTTCAAGATAATTGTGCGAATAAAATATTAATATAATTGTATAATTGTTGTTATTAAATATTGGCCATAATTTAACTCATATGTGAATATTTAACAGTAAAAATATATATATATATATATAAAAATCAAGATTTTGAATCAGTATTCATTATAAAAAATATTTTATTTATTGATCCTATAAATTTAAAAAAAAATATTAGTTTTAAAATTCATTTGGAAATGGAAAATATTTAATATTTTAAAAGAAAAGTAAGAAATTTAACTAATTTAACTCATACGCGAATATTCAACACTAAATATGTAAATGAAACAAAAAAAAATCAAGATTTGAAATCAGTATTCATAATTTAGAGAATCAATAAATTAAAACTTTAATTAACGTAATAATTTACTAACAAATTCTATTTATCAAGAAAACCATGAAAGTATTACTGCATCCGAAAATAACACCAATTGTCAATTTAAAATTCAATGATCTTATGGAATTTCAATTTTTTTTTCTTTCTTAGGTTACTGGTACTGTCCTTGACATCTGTGGGAAATTTGAAGTCAAAATATTCATTAGTGTTTGAGTTACGACTGGCTTTGTGAGACGCTAAAACTGATTCCGGCGACATTTGAAAACTCTGACTTAAGTGAGCAAAGAACTTGCATTAAATTTTGTTTGCGGAAACGTATAGAATGTTGAGAAGGCATTCGGTGAGCATTCTTATATCGGAAAGAAGTGTTTAGAAACGGTATAAATAGTTCAAAGAAGGCAGAGAACGCGTTGAAGACGAAGAGCCTCTGATCGAACATCAACCTCTACCGACGAAGCTCACGTCCAAAAATTAAAGATTTGGTGCTTGCAAACCGTCGATTTACAATTAGACATCTTGCTGATGCTGATGGAATTTCAAAAGGATTGGTCAATTCCATATAGAGCCTCAAATGCATCAAATATCGATTGGCACTGAAAATATTGAATGCGCCGGATCACACTGCATTGATTTTTCGTGCTCTTTTCGCCAAAAGTGAAAAACATATCGTTCCACAACCACCTTTTTTAGCTTTGCGACATTTGGATATGACCTAAACTCAAAAGACCACTCAGGGGACAACGTTTTGAGTCGATTGAAGAGATTCAATGTGAATCGCTGCTCACTTTGAAGGTCATCAATGCCGATGACTTTTTAGCATGCATTGAAGATTGTAAAAAACGTTGGCATAAGTGCATTGTGAGGGGAGAGGATTACTTTGAAGGCGATGAAATAAATTTGGAAAAATAAATAAAGAGTTTTTGAAAAAAAAAATAATTCGTTTTAATTTTTTGGGCACAGTAGTACTTTGCCAGGAAATAGAAGGTGGAGGGAAATATGAATTAAAAATAATTCTAGGTATATTTGATGGTAAACATTTATCAAACTGGTTGTTAAATTTTTAGCAAGTATGCATGTTATTATACAAATACATATTTACTTTATTATAGCCATTTAAATTTGAATTTTATTACACAATCATTAGCACATTCTATTAAAACGCTAAACAAATACTTTTATTCATTAAAATATTTACTTTTACATTTTTTAGTATATATATTAAATATTATTATTATAATATATATTATTGTTTATTAAATAAATACTTTTTCAACGCAAAAGTACAATAAAGTGAAGAGTAATTTGAATTAAATATATTTCTAGCCTATATTAGTAATAAATATTTATCAAACAGAGAGTGTTAAATTGTTTATCCAGTTTGCATGTTACTATATAAATTCAATTTACCTTGTTAATAACATTTAAATTTAGCTTCATAATACAATACCTTTCAAATTCATACATACTATTCAAATGTTATGCATTTTTAGTATACTTTAAATAGTTATAGCGACTGGTATTTTAGGCAGAATAATAAATAAGAAGATATTGGTTATTTAACTACGTCTTGGGATAGGCAGTAGAAAGAAAATAAATAAAAGAATTGTAACCTTTAACAATAGTTCCCCCTAAGGTATCCTGGACAACTTAATATTCAGTCAATTTTATCAAAATGCATGTATTCGTCGAGAAGTTTTTCTAGTTTGATTACTTTTCACAGCTAAAGGCAGGATTGGAAAAAAAGAACACAAAGCTCATAAAAATCCACCGAATTTTCGATCGCTGGCTGTTGTTTCGAGTTGGCGGTTTATTTGAGAATTTACATCCAAATCTTGGCGTGTTTGAGTTGAAGAAAGTTCTTCGTTTGCTCACAAAACTGTTTTTGTTTTCTTGGTCACTGTTTTTTTCCCTCTCTCCATTGCGGTGCAAAGTAGTGCATAAGCGAAACCCAAATCAGTTTAGAAATACACGCAGGCCAGGAGCGCAAGTTTCAAATAAAACCAGACGAAGTTGTTCTTGCTTTATTTGAGGGAAAACAGCAGCAGCACAACCGATGCAGAAAACGTCAAAGTCTTCTTTTATTGCCTGAGACTTTTAGAAGAGAGTCGTATTGAAGAATGCAGGGAGTGTAGAGTTAGCCCAACGAATGTCTCGGTTTTGTTTTTCTTTTAAATTTTCCCGACGCTGAAATTCTGCGAAGCGTGAGCTTTAAAGGTTTTGTCCAACCGATCTTTGTATGGAAATGGGTTTGATAAAAAAAAAGGTTTTCGAAGTAATCAAAAGAAGACATGGAAGTCGTTCACATAAAGGGAACATGTTTCAATTTGAATATTGGCAAAGTAATCAAAATATAACTTTTAAATAATGTATGTAATTGAATATGTTTTTAAATCATTTGATATTTCTATGTATGCGTTACGTAATAAGTTATAAACTATATTACAAAAACCATTTTTTTTAAAATTCCTAATAAACATATTTCGAATTTACTTCATTGAGGTTTCTAAATACAGATGACGTTGCCTTGCATAATATATCAACGACATTCTAGAATTAAATTATTATATGACACAACATTCGTACAGTATTATTTTGTTCTCGCACAGTTAAAATATTTTTAAAAAACTGACGCATCATTTATTTGTATGTAGTTATATGAAATTTTTTGTTGAAAATGAAATTCTCGATACAAAAAAAAAGAGAGTTTAATACACATACACAGTTTTATTCATTACTTTATATTCGAATGTTTGTGTCTAAGAAATTATGAGAAATTTAAATTTATTTTTGATTAAAAAATGAATGCGCTTAAACACTATCTCTATCCCTCTATTATTCTTATATATTTATTCCAATAAAAGTACAAACAAAAAGAAAAATAAACAAAATAATATATTTTTCTTTGAATAAAAAATTGAATATGAAACTTTTTAAATTAGTTGGCAATACACATATAAGAAAAATGTTATGCATTAAATAAAACATATGTTGTTTAATAATAATGAAATGATGACGAAAAAAAAAATTTAAAAAATTATTCAAAACATAAATTATTAAATAACATATCGTTAAATAATTTAAAGAATTTATGTTAAGACATTTATTTAAAACTCACTAATTGTTCTTTAAATGGTTTAATTTACTTTAATCACCATTAAAATAACTTTTATTATACAGAGAGGCAATATGCAAGGCAAAGTTGACGATAAGCTTGGCCAAGTGTATAAGAATGCTCTCGACACTGCAAAACATATATACATACATATATATATATATAATTAAGTATGCATAATTCAGTTTTATAACTAATACGCCAATCAATAATATTAAATTTTATAAATAAATAATTGGTTTAACCAGCAACAATAACACCCGGTTTAATTTAAGCAAAGTAAAGTTGATGAACGTATGCGTATACAAACTTACAAATATACAGTAATTTAAAATGAAGCTGTATCTGAGTTTACTTTGACTTATTAGAAACACACAAAATTTGCTAGCTACTATATTTTGCGACAAAGTTTTGCATTATTGATATAAGGAATTTACGGCATACGATAAAATCCTTCTTAAAAATAGTAAAAAAAAAAAAAAAAGAATATTGAGTTTGAATATTGAATATTGAATTTGAATTGAAAGAATATTGAGTGAATATTGAGTTTGAAAAAAGAAGCTACATGAAAGGGACATTCTTAATTAAATTATTATAAAACTATTCAGAGTTTTAGAATAATCCTTGCATATACTAACATATTTATTTTCCTACTTTGAAAAACTATTTGCAAATACACTGCTCAAAACAATTAAAGAGTATTGTAATATTTCTATAAAATAACGATGCATTTGATTGTTTTTTTTAAATCTAAGGAGAAAGACAAACATGCTAATATTCCTCATTTATAATATACATTTTAATATTGTTGGTATTTTAACTATCACTTGTTAAAAACAGTGAATTAGGTTTGGTTTTCAGCTTACTTAAATAAATTAGATAAAAAAAAAAATATCGTCAATTGCTGATTTCTTTGTATTGTAGAGTGCACTTAACCAAATTCTTTCTTAATGAAGGCATTTAATCGAATCAGAAGCAGGGAGATGATTTTGTCGCTCAAAAAGATTGGAGTCGTCGCTATAAAACCAACAACAGCAAACGCCACAGGAATATTAGGAAATACGATTTCTAAATCGTTTTATATTTTTATTTTTTTGGTGACAGGAAATGCATGCCGAAAACCAAGCCAATATAAACGCCAACTGAGATCGAAATTTTACGTTAATGCCCAAGAGAAACGAAATATGAATGACACATTTCCGACACTTTTGTTCGCCTACTTGGCGACAGGATTTCAATTCAAACTGTTTGAAATCTATTCCACGATGTAGAAAATGTGTTCGAAAATCCAGAAGAGATCAATGGGAGGAGGAAGAAAAAGAACAATGTTCTCTTCTATGCCAATAGCAGGTGCCTTTTAATCTAGAAGAAACGGGGAATTTGAAACATTCGAACAAGAAAATGTCAGATTTGGAAAAGGTGGGATTGAGTGTCTAGACCAGTATCTATATGAAAGGCAGAACTGAATTTTACATTATTAGAAATGACTTTCTAAGATGTTGATTAAAATGAGATGATATAGATAGAACTTAATAGTTCCTCATTCTGCAGCAATCAGCGATGAATTCATTTTATTGGATGGTAATTTCAGGCCACATTATGCTTGGCTATTGGGCAATTTCCGTAACGGTATAGGAATCGTACGAACAGTTTGGCCACATGCTATTCGGACACATACCAAAAAGAACATATTTGGTCATTCGGGGTAAAAGAGTTGCTAGCTGCCTATTTACCGTCAAATGGTTAATGAGTCAGAAAGAACTCTTCCAGATGCTTAGGACAGAATATCCTATTTCGTTATTCCTTGTACTGTATTGATATCAATACTATACTGGTAGACCTCATGCTTCAAAGTAGATCAATTTAGCTATCAGTGAGAAGAAACAATATTTTCTTTAAAATTATTTTTTTTACATTAAATCACATTTTTTTGTTAATTTTCTTGTGATGCTAAATATGTATACATTTATTTTGGTGCCAAAACACTTAATTTTTTTTTCTTCGATTCAGGTGTGATTTTTTTTTCTCATAGCGTAACATATCTATGGATAACGTATCAATCCTCAAACCCTTATCTTTTCAAAACATCTATCTAACGCTTTAATATCACTTAATAGTTTTAGGAATTTTGAGCATATTCTCAAAATCTAAATCATTTACTTCAATATATTTGCGATTTTATTAACATAAATTGCTTCATATATCCTTCCTTCAGATGTAACTACATTTTAAATATATCATTATGTTCAATACCAGTTAATTGAACCAATTAATTACTCATTCATTCATTGTTATCTAACTTTACTTTCGCCATAATACTCCATCTCTTAAAATTCCAGATGATACATTTTGTCTTGAGTTTTCTCGAGAACATTCTAAGCTCTTTGTTAACAGTCCTTTACGACAGAATTTTGCATTATTACTTTGAAGAATATTATAGGAATATGAAAGTTTAAAGTCACTCCTTTGCTTAGAGATATCAAAATATGTAAATTTGGAAATATACTATATATAGCAAAAGAGAGACTGCAAGAAAAGGGCATCATTAATTTAAACCAGAATTTTAGAATAATCCTTGCGTATTATTCTGTTTTAAGAAAAATCTGCAAATATTTATCCTTATCTGTAGGACTTTTGAGCGTCGTACAAATTATAGTCTCTGTTAAACCATTTATTCTAACAACATAACTTTTTAAATACCACTTGTTCTAGCTTTTTCCTTTCTTAAGTAATAAGGACTTTTTAGATGAACGTCAAGTTCATTATTAGTTATCTGATTCAACTAATTACTTCTTTGGAATACAAAACTATTTTTACATAATGTTCCGTATCTTAAAACATCGTATGTTAATTTTTGAGTAAGGTTTTATGGGAAACTTATAAATAAGTTTCTTTCGACAAATCTCTGCTGTTACAAAAGCTTTGTTATTATGGGAATTTTATAGAAATTTATACAAAATAGGCGTATAAGTATTTATCTGCTTAAATATATCAATAAGACTATGAATAGACTTAGGAATATGGATAACAAATGGGAGGTTACTTGATAGGGATATTTCATATGGAATTAATTATAATTGATAAAATAACATTTTGATAATGAAAATAATTAATTATACTTTATCTCTTAATAAGAGAAATCTGTTTAAATGCAATATTTTTGCTATTAAATTTTTCTCTTAATCAAAAATAAATATCTTAGTGTTATGAACAACATATCACAGTTATTTACAAACCTGGTTATTTGATTGCAAAATTATAATATAAATTCTACTATAAATATATATACATATAACTTTCTTTTTTACAAAATGGCGTTGTCATAGACTAACCAAATATGCGAAATTGGATAATTTTTTTACGCAATATTTTTCTATTAAATCTTTCTCGTAATCAAAAAAAATGTCTTACTATTATGAACACAGATCTGTTATTTATAAACTAGGTAACTTGACTACAAAATTATAATATAAGTTCTACTATAAATGTAAATACATAATTTTTTTTTTACAAAATGGCGCTGCCATAGGGTAACTAAATATGAAAGATTGGATAAATTTGTTATGCAATATTGTTCTTATTAAATTTTTCTCTTAATCAAAAACAAATGTCTTACTATTATGAACACAGATCTGTTATTGACAAACCAGGTTACTTCACAACGAAATTATAATATAAAATTTAATGTATATACATACAATTTTTTTTACAAATTGGCGCTGTCACAGACTAACCAAATATGCTAGATTGGACAATTAAAATACATATTCACATAATATGTATTCATATTCATAGAATGTATATATGAACACACATATACATTAAATACTCTATAAAATGTCAGAAGTCTTATAATTTTAATTAATATAATATTACAACTTATTTTCATTATGATTCGTTAGAAATTTTCACATTTACTCCATCTTGATTCGATACAATATTTTTAATTTCACACTTTAAATGATACAAAGATCTCACCGCCAAATATAATTAAATTTCATTTGCAGTAAAACTCAGTCCATTCCTTATATATGCTCTACCTAACTAATTAGAAACTACATTTAACGTCGACTAGTTAAGAATCGATAACCATTGCAAGTTATTGGAAAAAAGTATGTCGTTCCCTTCCAGATATTGGCGCTCTCTTTCTACCAGGTTAAATATTCTCCGTCGGAACCAATTAGGCACTTTTTTTAATCGAATCTAATTAGTCGATCCCCAATAGTAACCATCTAAGGAAGAAAAAAAAAGGTGAAAACGTGTGAAATGCAAACAACTCCAATAGATTAGTTAGAGGATTGTAAACCTTTGGAAATTGAGATGATTTCCTAAGGGAATTCTGTGTTACCATTTAATAGTTGGTTTAAATTTCCTTCAAGGAAATGAGAGTATTTTTTTTAATTTACTTTGAAAATCACTGTTAATTAGAAAGCGATCTAAATGTGCATCATTAAATTTTGTAGTCTTTTGTAATCTGCTAGCACCATTCTTATTTAAATTAACGTCTGCATGGGTATACTAATATATGTGTTATGCATGTGTATGTGCGATTCGACATGTATGTATATGAACATGTGGATTTTAATTAAAAAAGTAAATAAATTTTTAAAAGAGTATTTATAATATATTGTATCCAATGTGTAACTGTTGTTTATCAAATGTCATAATATTAGAGTACTTATTTTATAAGGCTTTGATTTGGGAAAGTGTAAAAGTGTCATACATTGATGTTTTAGTTGGCCTTATTTAACTGCCCTCTATGAAAGGGCATGAAAATTTGTGTTTTTAAAAAAACGCCTGCACATTTTTCTTTTTATTCATGGAACTATTATAAAATACACAAATTCACAATTCTTTCATCCATTCCCTTTTTTATTTTATAAATTGTATTTACTTTTCTGCCATTTTAAGTTATGTATCTTATGTAATATACATGAAGAAATAAAAATATGAATGAGGAATATATAATGATATATGAAATTTCTTCATGTATCTTATACATGAAGAAATAAAAATATGAATGAGGAATATATAATGATATATGAAATTTCTTCATGTATCTTATACATGAAGAAATAAAAATATGAATGAGGAATATATAATGATATATGAAATTTCTTCATGTATCTTATACATGAAGAAATAAAAATAAAAACATGAATACAGACGTATCTAAAGGCTTGCGTATAGATATACAACAAAGGCAGGCACACACATAGAGTTAAAAAAGTCTTGATAAAGTTAATGACATATTTCATTAACGGTTTCATTTGAAAATGGATATATCTAATACTTTAAGAGAATAGTGCAAATAAGAAAATATATAATTATTGCCATTAACTATTACATTTTGACCATAATTTAACTCATACGCGCATATTTAACCCAAAAAATAAAAATGAACTGAAAAAAAAAATCAAGATTTTGTATTAGATTTATAATTTAGAGAATCAATAAAGTAGCGCTTAAAAAACTTATTCATTTTAAAATTCATTTGAAAATGGATATATCTAATATTTCAAGATAATTGTGCGAACCAGAAATTAATATAATTATATAATTGTTGTTATTAAATATTAAATATTGGCCTCATATGTGAAATCAGTATTCATAATTTAACTCTTATGTGAAATCAGTATTCATAATTTAGGGAAACAATAAATTAAAACTTTAATTCAAGTAATAATTTACTAACAAATTCTATTTATCAAGAAAACCATGAAAGTATTACTGTGTCCAAAAATAACAACAATTTTCAATTTAAAATTCAAGGACCTTATGGAATTTGAATTTTTTTCTTTCTTAGGTTGCTGGTACTGTCCTTGACATATGTGTGAAATTTGACGTCAAAATATTCACTAGTGTTTGAGTTACACTTGGCTTTGTGGGACGCTAAAACTGATTCCGGCGATTTTTGAAAACTCTGAATTAAGTGAACAAATAACTTGCATTAAATTTGCGGAAACCTATAGAATGTTGAGAAGGCATTCGGTAAACATTCCTATATCGGAAAGAAATGTTTAGAATTGGTATAAACAGTTCAAAGAAGGCACAAAACGCATTGAAGGCGAAGAGCCTCTGATCGAACATCAACCTCAACAGACGAAGCTCGCGTCCAAAAAATTAAAGATTTGATGCTTGCAAACTGTCGATTTACAATTAGAGACCTTGCTGCTGCTGATGGAATTTCAAATGGATTGGTCAATTCCATTTAGGGCCTCAAATGCATCAAATATCAATTGGTACCGAAAATATTGAATGCGCCGGATCACACTGCATTGATTTTTTGTGCTATTTTTGCCAAAAATAAAACCCATATCGTTCCACAACCAAATTATTTAGCACCGTGCGTCTACTGGCTATTCCCTAAACTCAAAAACACCACTCCGGGGACACCGTTTTGAGAGATTCAACGTGAATGGGAGCGCGCTTTGAAGACCCATCTCGGCCAATGGCTTCTTAACATGCATTGAAGATTGGAAAAAATTTGGCATAAGTGCATTGTGTCCGCAGAGGATTACTTTGAAGGCGATGAAATAAATTTGGAAAAATAAATAAAGAGTTTTTGAAAAAAAATTAATTGGTCTTACTTTTTGGCCAAAGTAGTACTTTGTCAGAAAAAAGAAAGTGGAAGGAAATTTGAATTAAAAATAATTCTAGGTATATTTGATGATAAACATTTATCAAACATTTTTAGCAAGTATACATGCTATTGTACAAATACATATTTACTTTTTTATAACGATTTAAATTTGAATTTTAATACACAATCATTAGCACATTCTCTTAAAAGTCTAAACAAATACTTTTATTCATTAAAATATTTACTTTGAAATTATTTGGTATATATATTAATTAATATTATACTATAGATTATTGTTTATTAAATAAATACTTTTTAAACGCAAAAGGACAATAAAGTAAAGAGTAATTTGAATTAAACATATTTCAAGACTCATTTAATAATAAATATCTATCAAACGGAAAGTGTTAAATTTTTTATCCAGTATGCATGTTACTATATAAATACAATTTAACTTTTATAATAGCATTTAAATCCAGCTTCATAATACAATACCTTTCAAATTCACACATATTATTCAAATGTTATGCATTTTTAGTGTACTTTAAATAGTTATACCAACTGGGATTTTAAGCAGAATAATAAATAAGCAGATTTGGTTATGTAACTAGATATTTGGGTAGGTTAAAGAAGAACCTAAAAAAGAAGATAAATAAAATAGTTTTAAACTGGAACTACAATTTCCCCTAAGGTGTCATGGACAACTTAATATTCAGTCAATTTTATCAAAATGCATGCATTCGTCGAGGAGTTTTTCACGTTTGATTATTTTTCACAGCTAAAGGCAGGAAGAAGTAAAAAAAAAAAAAAAAAAAAAAGGACACAAAGCTCATAAAAATCCGCCGATTTTTCTATCGCTGACTGTTGTTTCGAGTTGACGGTTTAGTTGGGAATTTACATCCAAATCTTGAGTTGAAAAAAGTTCTTCGTTTACGCACAAAACTATTTTTCTTAATATCTCCATTGCGGTGCAAAGGATTGCATAAGCCAAACCCAAATCAGTTTAGAAACACACACACAGACCTCAGGGCCACAAGTTTCAAATAAAACCAGACGAAGTTGTTCTTGCTTTATTTGAGGGGAAAACAGCAGCAGCCAACCGATGCAGAAAACGTCAGAGTCCTCTTTTATTGCATGGGACTTTTAGAAGAGAGTCGTATTGAAGAATGCAGGGAGTGTAGACTTTGCCAACAATTTCCCGTTTTTAATTTTTTCTTTTAAATTTTCACGACGCTGGAATTCTGCGAAGCGTGGGCTTTAAAGATTCTGACTAACCAATCTTTGAATGGAAATGGGTTTGAAAAAAAAAGTATTTTCGAAGTAATCAAAAGAAGACTTGGAAGTAGTTCACATGAAGGGAGCATGTTTTCAATTTGAATGTTGGTAAAGTAATCGAAATATAACTTTTAAATCATGTATGTAATTGAATCTGTTTTTAAATCATTTGATTTTTCTATGTATGTATGCGCGTGTGTTACGTAATGTGTTATAGAATATATTGCATAAGGCCATTTTTATTTTAAAATTCCAAATAAAAATATTTTTAACTACTCCATTGAGTTTCCTAAATACAGATGATGTTGCTTAACATGACATAATAACGTTCTTCTTGAATTATATAATTATGATATAGCATTCGTGCAACACTATTTTCTACGAGCATAGATGATATACTAAAAATAATTGATTCAACTTGATATATATATATGTAATTTTTTTATGTACTTTAAATTTGAGTTAAATATATTTCGATTCTTATTTGGTAACAAATATTTATCAAACGGATTATTAATTTTTTTTATCCCGTATGGATGTTACTTTCTAAGTACAATTTACCTTTTGAGTAGCATTTAAATTTTACTTTACATTGCAATACCCTTTAAATTCATACATACTATTCAAATGTTATGCCTATTTAATATATTTTAAATAGTTATACCAACTGAGATTTTAGGCAGAATAATAAATAAGATGATATTGGTTATTTAACTAGGTCTTTGGGTTAGGTAGTAGGAAACCTAAAAAGAAAATAAATAAAAGAGTTCTAACCTGGAACTACAATTCCCCCTAAGGTGTCCTGGCCAACTTAATATTCAGTCAATTTTATCAAAATGCATGTATTCGTCATGAAGATGTTCTAGTTTGATTATTTTTCACAGCTAAAGGCAAGGAAGTTAAAAAAAGAAAACACAAAGCTCATAAAAATCCGGCGATTTTTCGATCGCTGGCTGTTGTTTCCAGTTGACGGTTTAGTTGAGAATTTACATCCAAATCTTGGCATGTTTCAGTTGAAGAAAGTTCTTCGTTTGCGCACAAAACTGTTTTTGTTTTCTTGCTCACTGTTTTTTTTCTCTCTCCATTGCGGGGCGAAGTAGTGCACGAAGCGAAACCAAAATCAGTTTAGAAACACATACAAACTCAGGCAGGGCCGTAAGTTTAAAATAAAACCAGACGAAGTTGTTCTTGCTTTATTTCAGGGGGAAACAGCAGCAGCACAATCGATGCAGAAAACGTCAAAGTCCTCTTTTATTGCCTGGGACTTTTAGAGAGAGAGTCTTTTGAAGAATGCAGGGAGTGTAGAGTTTGCCAACGATTTCTGGTTCTTTTTTTTTTCTTTTAAATTTTCACGACGCTGGAATTCTGCGAAGCGTGAGCCTTAAAGATTATGTCCAACCAATCTTTGTATGGAAACGGGTTTGAAAAAAAAAGTGTTTTCAAAGTAATCAAAAGAAGACTTGGAAGTCGATCACATAAAGGGATCATGTTTTCAATTTGAATATTGGCGAAGTAATCAATATATAACTTTTAAATCCTGTATGCAATTGAATCTTCTTTTAAATAATTTGATTTTTTCTATGTATTCGTACGTGTGTGTATGTGTTAAGTAATATGTTACATATTACAGTAGCCAATATACATATTTTTAGAAAAAATTAAAATAATTTGAAACTACTCCATTGAGCTTTCTAAATACAGATGATATTGCATGACGTAACATACCAACGATGTTCTATAGTATTACCTAATTATATGACATAGAATTCATACAGCAATATTTTGTTAGAACACAGTGTGCTTTCGTATATTTATTAATTTATATAATGTAAATTATTATATATTAATAACATAATTTGTTTGAAAATGGACTATAAAGTGGAAAGAAATTGGAATTTAAAATATTTCTAGGCATATTTAATAGTAAATACTTATCAAACGGTTTGTTAAATATTTAAAGCAGTATGCATGTTACTGTATAGATACAATTTACCTTTTTACTGGCATTTAAATTTAGCTTTATAATGCAACATCTTTCAAAAATATACGTAGTATTTAAATGTTATGCATTTTTTGTATATTTTAAATAGTTATATCGAATGGAATATTAGGCAGAATAATAGATAAGTAGATATCGGATATTTAACTCGGTTTTTGGATGGGTAATAGAAAACCTAAAAGAAAATAAATAAGAGTTTTAACCTTTAACTACCCTTTCCCCTAAGGTATCCTGGACAAGTTAATATTCAGTCAATTTTATCAAAATGCATGTATTCATCCAGAAGTTTTTCTAGTTTGATTATTTTACACAGCTAAAGGCAGGATTGGAAAAAAAAGAACACAAAGCTTATAAAAATCCGGCGATTTTTCGATCGCTGGCTGTTGTTTCGAGTTGAGGGTTTAGCTGAGAATTTACATCCAAATCTTGGCGTGTTTGAGTTGAAGAAAGTTCTTCGTTTGCGCACAAAACTGTTTTTGTTTTCTTTCTCACTGTTTTTTTGTTTCGCTCTCTCTCCGTTGCGGTGCAAAATAGTGCATAAGCGAAACCCAAATCAGTTTAGAAACACACGCAGGCAGGGCCTCAAGTTTCAAATAAAACCAGACGAAGTTGTTCTTGCTTTATTTGAGGGGGAAACAGCAGCAGCACAACCGATGCAGAAAACGTCAGACTCCTCTTTTATTGCCTGGGACTTTTAGAGAGAGAGTTGTATTGAAGAATGCAGGGAGTGTAGAGTTTGCCAACGATTTCTTCGCTGTTTCTTTTTTTTTCTTTCGAATTTTCACGACGCTGGAATTCTTCGAAGCATGAGTTTTAAAGATTTTCTCCAACTGATCTTTGCATGGAAATGGGTTTGAAAGAAAAGTGTTTTCGAAGTAATCAAAAGAAGACTTGGAAGTCGTGCACATAAAGGGAAAATGTTTTCAATTTGAATTTTGGCAAAGTAATCAAAATATAATTTTTAAATCATACAAGTTATTGAATCTGTTATTAAATCATTTGATTTTTCTATGTATTTGTGTGTGTGTGTGTACGTGTGCGAGCTACGTATGTGTTATAGAATATATTGCATAAGGCCCTTTTTTTTAATACCTAATTAAAATATTTCGAAACTACTCCAATGTGTTTTCTAAATACAGATGTGGCTTTATATGACATAACGATTTTCTTGCTTTAAATAATTATGACATAGCATTCGTACAATACTATTTTGTTCGAGCACACATGATATACTAAAAAGTATTGATTCTCGTTTATATATAAATGTAGTCTATATGCAGTTGTTTTATGTAGTTTATATTTGAATTATATCTACTTCTATGCTTACTTGATAATAAATATTTATAAAACGGACTATACAATGTTTAATCCATCATGCCTGTTGCTTTCTAAATACAATTTTCCCCTTTAATAACATTTAAATTTAGCTTCATACTGCAATACTTTTCAAATTCATACATAGTATTCAAATGTTATACATTTTTAATATACTTAAAATAATTATACCAACTGGGAATTTAAGCAGAATAATAAATAAGAAGATATTGGTTATTTAACTAGGTTTTGGGGTGGGTAGTAGAAAACCTAAAAACGAAAATAAATAAAAAAATTTTAACCTTTAACTACAATTCCACCTAAGGTATACTGGCCAACTTAATATTCAGTCAATTTTATCAAACTGCATGTATTCTTCGAGAATTTTTTCTAGTTTGATTATTTTTCGCAGCTAAAGGCAGGAGTGGGAAAAAAAAGAACACAAAGCTCATAAAAATCCACCGAATTTTCGATCGCTGGCTGTTGTTTCGAGATGACGGTTTTGTGGAGAATTTACATCCAAATCTTGGCGTGTTTGAGTTGAAGAAAGTTCTTCGTTTGCTAACAAAACTGTTTTTGTTTTCTTGCTCACTGTTTTTTCCCTCTCTCCATTGCGGTGCAAAGTAGTGCATAAGCGAAACCCAAATCCGTTTAGAAACACACGCAGGCCAGAAGCGCAAGTTTCAAATAAAACCAGACGAAGTTGTTCTTGCTTTATTTGAGGGGAAAACAGCAGCAGCACAACCGATGCAGAAAACGACAAAGTCCTCGTTTATTGCCTGGGACTTTTAGAATAGTGTCGTATTGAAGAATGCAGGGAGTGTAGAGTTTGCCAACGATTTCTGGTTCTTTTTTTTTCTTTTAAATTTTCACGACGCTGGAATTCTGCGAAGCGTAAGCTTTAAAGACTTTGTCCAACCCATCTTTGTATGCAAATGGGTTTGGAAAAAAAAGTACTTTCGAAGTAATCAAAAGAAGACTTGGAAGTCGTTCACATAAAGGAGCATGTTTTCAATTTGAATATTGGCAAAGTAATCAAAATATAACTTTTAAATCATGTATGTAATTGAATCTGTTTTTAAATCATTTTATTTTTCTATGTAATGGTATGTGTGTGTATGTGTTAAGTATTATGTTATATAATATATTACAATTGCCAATATACATATTTTTTTTTAAATCTTAATAAAAATATTTTCAAACTACTCCATTAAGCTTTCTAGATACAGATGGCGTTGCATGACGTGACATCTAACGATGTTCTAGTATTGCATAATTATATGAAATAGAATTCACGTAGCACTATTTTCTTTGATCATAGTTTGTTTTCGTATATCTATGTATATTAATTTATATAATATAAATTATTATTTATTAAATACATATTTTGGTAGCAAATGAATCATAAAGTGGAAAGAAATTTGAAATAAAAATATTTATAGGCTTATTTAATAATAAATACTTATCAAACAGATTGTTAAATTTTTAATGCAGTATGCATGTTACTTTTTAAATACAATTTACCTCTTTAGTGGCATTTAAATTTAGCTCCATAATGCCATAACTTTCAAAATCATACATACTATTCAAATGTTATGCATTTTAATATACTATAAATAGTTATACCAACTGGGAGTTTAGGCAGAATAATAAATAAGTAGATATTGGTTATTTAACTAGGCCTTCGGTTAGGTAGTAGGAAACCTAAAAAGAAAATAAATAAAAGAGTTTTAACCTGGAACTACAATTTCCCCGAAGGTATCCTGGACAACTTAATATTCAGTAAATTTTATCAAAATGCATGTATTCGTAGAGAAGTTTTTCTAGTTTGACGATTTTTTACAGCTAAAGGCAGGATTGAAAAAAAAAAAAAAAAAAAAAAGAACACAAAGCTCATAAAAAGCTCATTTTTCGATCGCTGGCCGTTGTTTCGAGTTAACGGTTTAGTTGAGAATTTACATCCAAATCTTGGCATGTTTGCGTTAAAGAAAGTTCTTCGCTTGTGCACAAAACTGTTTTTGTTTTCTTTCTCACTGTTTTTTTTTTTCTCTCTCTGCATTGTGGTGCAAAATAGTGCATAAGCGAGACCCAAATCAGTTTAGAAACACACACAGACACTCAGGCAGGGCCGTAAGTTTGAAATAAAACCAGACGAAGTTGTTCTTGCTTTATTTGAGGGGGAAATAGCAGCAGCACAACCGATGCAGAAAACGTCAAAGTCCTCTTTTATTGCCTGGGAGTTTTAGAAAAGAGTCATATTGAAGAATGCGGGGAGTGTAGAGTTTGCCAACGATTTCTGGCTCTTTTTTTTCTTTTAAGTTTTCACGACGTTGGAATTCTGCGAACCGTGGGTTTTAAAGAGTTTGTCCAACCAATCTTTGTATGGAAATGGGTTCGGAAAAGAAAAGTATTTTTCGAAGTAATCAAACGAAGACTTGGAAGTCGTTCCCATATAGGCAGCCATGTTTTCAATTTGAATATTAGTAAACAATCAAAATATAACTTTTAAATCATAGTAATTGAATCTGTTCTTAAATCATTTGATTTTTCTTTGAATGCATGCATGGATGTATGTATGTATGATTGTATGTATGTATGTATGTATGTATGCGTTACGTAATAAGTTATAAACTATAGTGCAAAAGCCATTTTTTTTTTTTTTTTTTTTTTTTTTTTGAAATTCCTAATAAAAATATTTCGAATCTTCTTCATCGAGCTTTCTAAATACAGATGTCGTTGCCTTCCAAGACATACCAACGACGTTCTATATTTAAATAAATATATGATACAACATTCTTATAGTATTATTTGTTTTTGTCACAGTTAAAAAATTTTTTAAAAAACTGATGCATCATATATTTATATATAATTAGTTATATGACATTTTATTTTCGAAAAAAGGAAATCTCGATAAAAAAAATGAGAGATTTCAATACACATATGCAGTTTTATTCATTATTTTATATTCGAATGTTTGTGCCTAAGAAATTATAAGAAATTTAAATTTATTTTTTGATTAAAAAAATAAATGCGCTCTATCCCTCTATTATTCTTATATATTTATTCAAATAAAAGCAAAAAAGCCAAACAATATAATAGTTTTTTTTTTTTTGAAAAAAAAAAAAGGAATATGACACTTTAAATTATTTCGGAATACTCCAAATGCCATAACGAAAACATATATTGTTTAATAATAATGAAATGATGACGAAAAAAAAATTTAATTATTCAAAACATAAATTATTAAATAAAAAATCGTTAAGTAATTTAGAGAATTTATGTTAAGACATAGTTTATTTGAAACTGATGATTAATTATTCTTTAAATGGTTTCATTTATTTCCATCACCATTAAAAGTAATTTTATTATACAAATGCAAGGCTAAAGTTGACGATAGGTTTGACCAGTTGTACAAGCAATGTACTCGAAGCTGAAAGAAACTAATAATTAAAGAGCACGTGAAAGTTATTACTGCCATTTGCTTTACAAGAAAATATCAAGACATATCAGCCATTTAATCTTTTTACGAATATTTGTAAAAGTTAGATAGTTTCGTATTAGTCGAGTGCTAGTGAGATGATGCCATCAAGCGTGAACTTGGTCTGAATTTCATTAGACATTAATACACTCTCGATTGGTACCGAAAACACTGAATGCGCCATCTCACACTGCATTTATTATTCGTAATTTTTTTGCCAAAATTGAAACTTATATCGCTCCGCAACCACTATATTCACACCGTACGACTTCAGGCTATTCATAAACTCAAAAGATCACTCCGGAGATATCGTTTTGGGTCGATTGAACAGATTGAACGTGAATCGCCGCGCGCTTTGAAGGCCACCCTGACGAATACTCCTTAGCGTGCGTTGAGGATTGGAAAAAACGTTGGCATAAGTGCATTGTGTCCGGAGGGGATTACTTTGAGGGGGATGAAATAAATTTGGCAGACCAAATAAAGACTTTTTGAAGAAAATAATTAGTCTTACTTTTTGAGCACAGTAGTACATCCATAAAAAAATCAAATGATTTAAAAAAAAAAAGATTCAATTACATACATGATTTAACAGTTATATTTTGATTAATTTGCCAATATTCAAATTGAAAACATGCTCCCTTTATGTGAACGGCTTCCAAGTCTTCGTTTGATTATTTCGAAAAACACTTTTTCTTTCAAACCCATTTCCATACAAAGATTGTTTTTACAAAATCTTTAAAGCCCACGCTTCGCAGAAATCCAGCGTCGGGAAAATTTAAAGGGAAAAAAAAAGAACCCGAAATCGTTGGCAAACTCTACACTCCCTGCATTCTTCAATACGACTCTTTTCTAAAAGTCCCAGGCAATAAAAGAGGACTTTGACGTTTTCTGCATCGGTTGTGCTGCTGCTGTTTTCCCTCAAATAAAGCAAGAACAACTTCGTCTGGTTTTATTTGAAATTTGCAGGCCCTGGCTGCGTTTGTGTGTTTCTAAATTGATTTGGGTTTCGCTTAAGCAATACTCTGCACCGCAATGGAGAGACAGAAAAAAAAACAGTGAGCAAGAAAACAAAAATAGTTTTGTGCGCAAACGAAGAACTTTCTTCAACTCAAACATGTCAAGATTTAGATGTAAATTCTCAACTAAACCGTCATCTCGAAACTACAGCCAGGGATCGAAAAATCGTCGGATTTTTATGAGCTTTGTGTTTTCTTCTTTTTTTTTCAATTCTGCCTTTATCTGAGAAAAATAATCAAACTTGAAAAACTCCCCGACGAATTCATGCATTTTGATCAAATTGACTGACTATTAAGTGTACAGGATACCTTAGAGAGAATTATAGTTCTAGTTTAAAACTCCTCTATTTATTTTCTTTTCAGGTTTTCTACTGCCTACCCAAAGTAAATAACCAATATCTTCTTATACATTATACTGCCTGAAATCCCAATTTTGATAATTATTTAAAGTATAGTAAAAATGTATAACATTTAAATATTACGTATGATTTTGAAAGATGTTGCATCATAAAGCTAAATTTAAATGCCATTAAAAAGTTAAACTGTATTTATATAGTAACATCCAAACTTGATAAAAAAAATTAGCAATCCATTTTATCAAATAATCCTAGAAATATTTTTAATTAAAATTTCTCTCCATCTCATTTCTCTCCACTTTCCGACAGATAATAAATAACTATATATCGTATATAAACTACTAAATATATATATATATATATATGATATGATTAGAACAAAATAGTGCTGCACGAATGTTATGTCGTATTTATTTATTTCTAGAAATTCGTTGGTATGTCATCTTAAGGCTCATTATCTGTATTTAGAAAACTCCATGGAAAAGGTATAAAATATTTTTATTATGACTTTCAAAAAAAAAGAAAAAAATTGGCTTATGCAATATATTATACACTGAAGTGACAAAAGTCATGGGATACCCCTTAATATCGTGTCGGCCCTCCTTTTGCCCGGCGAAGTGCAGCAACTCGACGTGGCATGGACTCTACAAGTCGTTTGAAGTCTTCTGCAGGAGTATTGAGCCATGCTGTCTCGATAGACGTCCATAATTGTGAAAGCGTTCATGGTGCAGGATTTCGGGCACGAACAGACCTCTCGATAATGTCCCATAAATGCTCGATGGGATTCATGTCGGGCGATCTAGGTGGCCAGATCATTCGTTGGAATTGTCCAGAATGTTCTTCAAACCAATCGCAAACAGTTGTGGCCCGGTGACATGGCGCATTGTCATCCATAAAAATCCCATTGTTGTTTCGGTACATGAAGTCCATGAATGGCTGCAAGTGATCTCCAAGTAGCTGAACATAAGCATTTCCAGTCAATGTTCGGTCCAGTCGCACCAGAGGACCAAGTCCATGCCACGAAAAAACAGCCCACACCATTACGGAGCCACCACCAGCTTGAACAGTGCCTTGCTGACAGTTTGGGTCCATGGCTTCGTGGGGTCTGCGCCACACTCGAACCCTACCATCAGCTCTTACCAACTGAAATCGTGACTCATCGGACCAGGCCACGGTTTTCCATTCATCTAGGGACCAACCGATATGCTCACGTGCCCACGAGAGTCGCTGCAAGCGATGTCGTTCTGTCAGTAAAGGCACTCGAGTCGGTCTTCTGCTGGAATAGCCCAAGAAAGCAAAATTTATCTGCACAGTTCTAACAGACAAGTCCCTTGTAAGTCCCACATTGATTTCTGCGGTTATTTGACGTAGTGTTGCTTGTCTGTTAGAATTTACGACTCTTTGCAGACGTCGCCGGTCTCGGTCGTTAAGTGCAGGCGGTCGACCACTGCGCTGTCCATGGTGGGATGTTATGCTTGAAATTTCATACTCTCGGCACACTCTTGACACAGTGGATCTGGGAATGTTGAATTCCCTAACGATTTCCGAAATGGCATGACCCATGCGTCTAGCTCCAACTAACATTCCGCATTCAAAGTCTGTTAATTCCCGTCGTACGGTCATCATCACGTCAAAACCTCTTCACATGAATAACTTGAACAGAAATGAAAGCACTGCGCATTTATACCTGTTCTACGCGATGCTACTGCCATCTGAAAATTTGCATATTGCTATCCCATCACTTTTGTCACTTCAGTGTATAACACATTATGTAATTCATGCACACGCGCGCACGCACACAGAAAAAATTAAATATGTTAAGACCTGATTCAATTACATACATGATTTAAAAGTTTTATTTCGATTACTTTGCCAATATTCAAATTGAAAACATGCTCCCTTTATGTGAACGACTTCCAAGTCTTCTTTTGATTACTTCGAAAATACTTTTTTTTTCAAACCCATTTCCATTCAAAGATTGGTTGGACAGAATCTTTAAAGCCCACGCTTCGCAGAATTCCAGCGCGTGAAAATTTAAAAGAAGAAAAAAAAAAGTAGAAATCGTCGGCAAACTCTACACTCCCTGCATTCTCCAATACGACTCTCGTCTAAAAGTCCCAGGCAATAAAAGAGGACTTTGACGTTTTCTGCATCGGCTGTGCTGCTGCTGTTTTCCCCGCAAATAAAGCAAGAACACCTTCGTCTGGTTTTATTTAAAACTCGCGGTCCTGCCTGCATATTTTTGTTTCTAAACTGATTTGGGTTTCGCATATGCACTATTTTGCACCGCAATGGTGAGAGAGAAAAAAAGAGAAAGAAAACAAAAACAGTTTTGTGCGCAAACGAAGGACTTTCTTCAACTCAAACATGCCAAGATTTGGATGTAAATTCCCAACTAAACCATCAACTCGAAACAACAGCCAGCGATCGAATAATCGCTGAATTTTTATGAGCTTTGTTTTCTTTTTTTTTTCAATCCTGCCTTTAGCTGTGAAAAGTAATCAAACTAGAAAAACATCTCGACGAATACATGCATCTTGATAAAATTGACTGAATATTGAGTTGTATTGTAGTTCCAGGTTAAAACTCTTTTATTTATTTTCTTTTTAGGTTTTCTACTACCCACCCCAAAACCTAGTTAAATAACCAATATCTTCTTATTTATTATTCTGCCTAAAATCTCAGTTGTTATAACTATTTAAAGTATACTAAAAATGCATAACATTCGAATAGTATGTACGAATTTGAATGGTATTGCATTATGAAGCTAAATTTAAATGTTATTAAAAAGTTAAATTGTATTTATATTGTAACATGCATACTGGTTAAAACAAGTTAACAATCAGTTTGATAACTATTTATTGTCAAATAAGTTTATTATGACTCAAATTTCTCTCCGGATTACTTTCATATTGCATATATTTAATAAATAATAATTTGTATTATATATATAAATAAATATGTATATATACGACGAATACATGCATTTTGATAAAATTGACTGAATATTAATTTGTCCTGGATACCTTAGGGGGAATTGTAGTTCCAGGTTAGAACTTTAGTTATTTTCTTTTCAGGTTTTCTTTTACCTACCCAATGACCTAGTTAAATAACCAATATCTACTTATTTATTGTACTGCCTAAAATCCCAGTTCGACTAGACTATTTAAAATATACTCAAAATGCATAATATTTGGATGCATGATCATGAAAGGCCTTATATTATAAAGATAAATTTAAATGCTACAAAAAAGGTGAATTGTATTTATTAAGTAACAGGCATACTTGATAAAAAATATAACAATATTTATTAACAAATAAGTCTAGAAATATTTTTAATTCAAATTTCTTTCCACTTTATTTTCCTTTTACGCCGGCAAAGTATGTTTGTTGTTGTTGTTTCTTATCCCACTTGGCCGGCCAAGCCCACGAGCCCATACGAATACTCATGATTGAAAGGGAAGGAAGCAGCTTCTGTTGTGATGGAGCACCCGTAGGTAGAAGTCAGACTTTGGCTCCGTGACACTCTTACAGTCATATGAGACCGGGACCTACAGCTTAAAGTGGATTCCGAACCACTACGAACATCCATGGCGCCGCCGGGATTCGAACCCGAAACCTGTGGCATCGAGCGCCAGAGCGGCCATTCAGGTCCCAAATTTGTGAATGCCAACGGCACGCGGTGTTCCCAGGTGGTCACCCACCCAAGTACTGACCGCGCACAACCGACAAAGTATTTACTTAATAAATAAAAATATATGCTATAATAACAAATATTATAGATACTAAATAATTTATAAGTAAATATTTTAATAAATAAAAATATTTTTAAGTATTATATGTGTCCATTCTATTGCTTGTGTAATAAATTTAAAATTTAAATGGCACTGAAAAAGTAAATTGTTTATATACGTTAACATGCATACTTGATGAAAAAAATTTAACAGTAAGTTTGATAAATATTTATTATCAAATAAGCTTTGAATTATTTTTAAATCAAATTTCTCTCACTGTATTGTCATTTTGCTGATAAAGTATATATATTATAAATAATTATTTATATTATATAAATAAGTAAATATGCATATATAATAATAATAATTGATAGATATATATTATAATAATAAATAAAGATATATCTATATTATTCAATAAATAATTTAAGTAAATATTATAATAAATAAAAATATTTGTTTTTTTTTAAATTTAATTTTATAATTTGAAATATAAGTAAATATATTTAACTTTTATTTCAAATTATTCATTTCAGTAAAATTTAAGTTTAAATTATTTTTCTTTAGAAACATTTTATAATTATAAACTTCTACAATATTTACAATGATGATTATACTATACTATTTTATAATGATGTAATCCATAGATATGGTTCATAAAATCTACCGCCGAATGATTTAGTATTCACAAATAGGTAACTTAAGCATTCATTTAATTATATAAAATGTGGCTGCGATTTCCTGCATGTTAAAAATAACGATTTTAATGTATATATTTAAGGAAAATACATTATCACAATTTAAGTAGTTCCAATATATATGCAAAATTATTGATAATTGTCGAAACCAGTTTATTTAACCTATTTTTAAATTTTAAGACGAACGATGCAAGGAATTTTTTTTTTTTTTTTTTTTTTAATGTTCATAGAGATTGAAATTAAAGAACAATCAAAATATGTGAAATTATACTAATAAACCTAAATAATTAAATTTGTTTTAAATCTTTGAATATTCTAAATGTTTAAAAGCTTTCTCTAAATTCCCAGTTACTCATGAGGGAAAAAATACTTATAGAATATCAAAGATAAATAAACAAATTACTATTTATAGATTCAAAAAAATTAAACAAGCATTGTAAAAAGGGAATGTTGCTTTTTTAAGTAAGTAGTTCGTGGAAAACTTTAAATATAACTCTTTAATTCACAACCCAAAATTATTTTAACAAGACATATTACTCAGTTAGGCGGATTATGATGAAAAAAAATATGAAGATTAACGAAAGAAAAATATGAAAGAAGACAAAAAAAATCTTATTGAAGATTTTCTTAAAAGCAATTTTAGCATGTTTGTTTTCCTTAACGACTTGATTATTTTTTTTCTCTCCTTCAACATAAAACATCACAGGAAAACTAAATTTATTTTTAACATCACTTAAACCTGCAAATTGTTTGACATAAAGGATTTTCTTGAATGCACAGTATTAATACGGAAAGAATTTTGCTGCTATTTATTTTATGAAAATTACTGGATATTAATAATTAGATCTGTAAAAAAATTATAACTAAAATAATAAAATATTTAAATCAGACGCAAATTTAAATTGCTTTTGTGAGTTATCATTTTTTGGATTATCAATTGCAGTATGTTAACTTATGTAAATCTCCTAGCTTTGCAAGCTCAATTGATTAAAGGATATTTCAATGAGAGTTAAGATATAAAATTGGTTTTAATTGCACTATAAGGGTATACCAAATTATCTTTAACTATGAAACGCTCAGTTATTTTATATGGATTCATCGGTATGTTTTAAAAGAAAATTACTGAACAATTCAATTACGACATGTTATAGTGGGATGTCAAGTTTTTGCATACCGTTACAGTATTGTAGTGTTGTTCAGAGTAATTTATAAGAAACGCTGAAAAGATTAGCACGTAAATTGTCGTATACAGTCACAAATTCATTAAAGCCTTATGCAATGAGAGTTAATACATGACAATTTCTTTATTTACACTATAATGATATACCAAATTATCCTTTAGCTAGGAATCTCGCCGTTATTTTATATGGATTCATCAGTATATCTTAAAAGAATATAACCGTCCACTCCAATAATGTCATGTTATAGTAGGATATCTAGTTTTTGCATGTTACAGTATTGTAACGTTCAAAGTAATTCACTTGAAATGTTATAAAAGTTCAGTACGTAAAATTATGTGTACAGTCACATAAAATATTTTTATATAATCATAAACTATTTTTATACACGTAAATTGTAAATAAATCTGTCTATAGCTTCTACTGCAAATAATTTTATGATATTTACAGCATTATATCATTATTAATAACCGATACTAACCTACAACAAGTTACTTCCTGATTTGTGAATTACACTTGCGCTTTTATAAAACGTCGTTAAATAATTTGTCGATAATAATTCTTTACAATTAAAAATTCCAAGGTATTATTTATTTAATATATGATTCAATATTTATTAATCATAAATTTATTATAAAAGGATTAATGTTTATTTAATATATCGTCTAATATTTATTATTTATAAATTGATTATAAAATTATTAATGTTTATTTAACATGTGATCCAATATTTATTAAATATAAATTGATTCAATTATTATCAGATAAAAAACAATAAAGTTATTAATACATTATTAATGGATCCATTACAATTATTAATATTGAAGTCGAGAATGATTCACATCTTTTGGCCGTACAATAATTAAAATTTTGTTAAACCACTGGATAACTTGCTGCTGAAATAAAAATTTTGGAAAATTAATTTTGTATGCATTTCGCATCTTTCATAAAATCTGAACAGGATTTTTTAAAACTATTTAAATTTGTGTTGATATACAATTATAGTATTTCTGATGTTAATAGAAAAATATTAGTTTTTCCAAAAAAGTGATTAAGAAGTGATAAACATTATAATAAGGATGAATAGAAATGGATTGCAAATAAAAACATTTTTAATCCGTCAAATACTTCGTGCTTCATCAAAATAAAAATTCTTGTACGATTTTCCTTTTCCTTTTTTATTTTATAAATCATTTTTATTGAATATTTTATGCAAATATTAGTGTAAATGTATAGAAGCAAGATGTTATATTTGTATATAATTGTTTAAAATATCACACCACATAAAAGAAGCAAAATGGTAAATTTTTTGAATTAGATAAAGAAACAGAAATAAAAAAAAAAATTCGTAAAAGATTCATAATTTTGAAAAAAGTAGAGTACATTCTTGTTGAATATTATTGACTTCAAAAATTAATTTAAAAAAGAATACTAACTATTGATGGCAGTAATTAATACTCAAATAATATATAAATTGACATAACAGTTAAACGGATAAATTTACAATTTTATGTGTAAGTAGTGATTTCATAATTGTTCTTTCAAAATTGTTCACTTTGTTTCAAAGCTCTATTTCTATACGTGCAGTCCTGTTTTTATCTTAGTGTCTTATTTTTTTTATACTTAATGTTTAATTTGCGTGTTACTTCATGAAAAAAGTGTTCATAATTAACCAAAATCAATGTTCTTAAAAAAATCTAGAAAATGATTTATTAGAAAGTTTTAAAACTATTTTTTTTAAATAACCTGCTATTTTTTTTAATTAATTTTTTTTTCCAATTTTATTCTTTTGAAATATTTTAGAATGTTTTGTGCCACAACATTCGTTGTTGAAGTAATAAAATAATATGGATACATTTTAATCATTTTATTTATTTATTTATTTTTTACTCTATATGATAAATACTAGAATTCGTTCAGAAATAGTTTTATAAATGTAATATTAATAAGAATAAAAATTAAAATCTTAATTGAATTTCTCGTATAGAACATAAAAGAGAAATAAAACAATTGCCCTTTTTTTTTTTTTTTTTTTTCCCGAATTATCCTATGCTCTGTTTATTAAATGAAGAAATTATATGCTGCCATCTATTGAGTAGAATTCGATATAATCTTTATTTCTTAATCTGAAATTCTTGTCTATGTTTTCTATAAGAGAAAAATATACTAAATAAAACTATTAAAAATGAATTTATTATTAGAAGAAATTAAATAAATTGGTAATAGAAATGAAATAAATTTAAAATGCTATATAAATTTGAAAATAAAAAAATAAAAAAACCAATTTCTTATAGTTTTATGAAATAATGGGAAGTTTCACTCCTTTTGGCTACTGCTAACTAATACTCAGAAATTGCTAAACATAATTAGTTTACTTTGAAAAATAAAGACCACCTTGCTACTAAACGAGCAAAAATTAAGATGCATTTTGAACATTTTTATATGCGAAAACTTTTAAATAATGCTAAAGTAGACAAAATTCTTTTACGATTTTAAAATCAGATCAAAATTCTAAATTAAATAAAAATCATTAAACGAGTTAAAAAATTAATAATAAATAAACACTGTAAATCATTCATTTTTCACATAATATCACTCATCTTGTTGTTTCTTCATAAGAAAATTTGTAAAGAAACAAATAGGACAAAACCAAATAAATTAGCAGTTTGTTAAATTTAGCAATATTTCCAACTATTCCAACAATTTTTCTCGAATTTTATTTCACAAACGCACTGTAATTTAATCGATAAATGAATCTGTCAACAACATATTAATATATATTGATATATTTCTTTTCATGAATATCCATAAATTTTATGATTAGTGTGTGATAATTCGGAAAACCATGCATATCAATTTAACGTTCAATATTGTTAACTTGTTTAAGGATTTTCTTAAATGAATGAAATGAATAATTTTAAAAAGAATTAAATCAATCCTTGTTTAAGATAATTAAATTAAAGACTCAAATTAACCGTATTAAATTCTTATCTGTATATATAAAAATTGATGGTTATATGTATGTAACTTAGCAACTGTTATAATTGGTATCCAATCCCCAATTCAGTATTTAACACACAATGGTATTCCAATGCACTTTAAAAAAATAAGAGATTTAGTGTTTTAATTTTTCTGTGAAGTTTTTATTCGTTAACCATGTGTTAAGGTAAAAAAAAAAATGACAAACAAATTCTAATTAGACCTATTTTATTTAAATAAACCATTTACAACCAAACGCCTTTGTCAGGTGTTACATGGTGGCATTCATTCGGTGCCATCTAGTTTTAAATAAAATCCACAAATTTCCTACAAGTATTTTAACTGCATTTCGTATATAAGTCTCTCTATACCTCTCGCTTACATTACTAATGACTTTTTAATTGAATTAAATAATTTGTTGTCATAATTTTTTAATTTAAAAATGATTAAAATATGGTACAATTCTTTCAAAATATAGGTACAATTATTTAGTTGATTTTACGTCATTGACCATGCTGACAAAAATTCAAAAATTCTCTTTAAAAACTACGATATTAAAAACGGTATTATTAGAATAGCATTTCATAGGATTACATCAGACCTTAAGTGCGGTAAGTCCTAATTTTTATTTCATTAAATTATTATTATTTTCAGAAGTATAAAAAAAAAATGTCAGTATTTTTTTTTAACTAAACTGAAACATAATGTCTTCGGTTGTCTAATATTGTCTACATATTGTCTAATGTCTGATTTTGTGCATAATGTCTTCGGTTGGCGTGATCGCTACTCTATTTTCTTTCGAAATTTTCTTATCAATTTAATTTCATGCGATTGCATACTTTAATATATTATTCTTTGTTTCAAAATTTATATTATTCAGTTTTTTTTTATATATATATATATATATTATTTCTAAATTTTTATTCATAAATAGGTATCCAGAATTATTTTTTGTGCTTACAATTTGCAATCTCCTCTTTCTTTTAAATTTATTATAAATAAAAGCGTACATATATATAATACGCATATGAAAATTTTCCCACGTATTTTTTTTTAATAATTTATTTAATTAATAATATTATATTATATTATTAAAGTATTATATTATATATTATTATATTATAATATAATATTAATTAATATTTTTTTTAATAATAATTTTAATAATTTTTAATATTACGATTTATCGTTTACCTTTTGAAAATATTCTGTTACTGTCTATGACATTGACGGACAAATATCCTTCGGAGTAACGTTTATAAACCATAGAAAATAGTTTATTAAAATAATTTTTTTTTTTTACAGGAAAATATAATACTCAGTGGCATTCATGTAAAAAAAAAAATGTACTAAAACAAATATTTATCGTTGCAAGCAATTATTATTTAGAACTCATTACACCAGATGGCGCCACAAGTCATAACATTTATGTGGAAAAAGTTCCATTTTAGGTTGACTAAAATAAAGAAACCAAGTACTCTTAACTTTATGTGATGCGATTTATTTAAGCTGGTATTTAACGGAAAATATTATACTGTAATATTATGTCCAGATTAGTTCGTTGATGTTATTTGGGGCAAGAGTCAAATTTGATAAAGCAAAGCTAAATTTGATAAAGTTGCTCCAAATAATTTCTATTACTTAAAAGAAAAAAATATATAAAATGATCAAAAGCGCAATATCCGTAAAATGTAGATAAATTTAAAAATTATTTTAAATTATTTTTTAGATCAAATAAATTTTATGTAAAATTTTGCAAAAATGTAAAATTGGAGATTCTAAAATCATTCCATATTTATCGTTTACAAATAAAAGTTTTTTTTTTTTTTTTATTAGCTTGTTAGCCCGTAGGATAAAAAATAAAATATTTACTATTGTAAAACAGTTGCATACATTAAAAGCATAAAATCTTATCTTTTTCATTGAATTCAACTACATCTTCATTAATGGAATAATTATGCGTTTATGCTTCCTGTTTGTCTTCAGTAGTGTTTTGTAGTTGAAGCCTACAATAGTTGATATCTGTTCGTATTTGATCTGGATTTAGATTTATCCTTTTGATTTTGAGATTCTTGTACTTTTTTTACAGATATTGAACTAGACTACTTCCCTTTCTTTAAAGCTTTATACTATAATTTTTGTACACAGTTTTTAATTTTGCTTTTAATTAGTTTCAGTAAAACAAGCAGATTGAGAAATCGGAGAACAACAGTACCAATGTTTTACCAACAGTTTATACCAATAGAGCTGGAATAAAGTTAACCGAAGTAGCAAAAGTAATAAACTTAGGCTGTATAGGAGGTAATAATTATGCCAATGAGGCTGCAGCTAGTCATTATAGAAGCGGAGCAAACGGCTTAACAAATGAAACAGTTGTAATACTTGTTTATTTCTTATTTAAAAGTAGGATGTACTGTGTTTTGGCTATTAAAGACAAGATCTTGAATTATCAACTTTCGTGTTTCAGAATAAAACAAATTACTGTAGCCGATTATTTTATTTTATTCTATAACTACCACTGAGGGAAAGTTTTTGAAGTGGACGGATGAAGTTATTGGCAATTTGTTAGTCTTGGTTCTGCTTTGCAGTCTGCATGTGTATGTATGATCTGGAGCAGAACAGTTTGAAAAACATCGTTTAACCCACGCTAATAATAATAATTTAATGCCCATATTTTTGGCAATTTAAACCACACAATGAGTTGGGAATGTATGGTCTTATGGGACATTTATTTATCAACAAAATAATGTATCCAAGAAATTGTAATATTATATGCTTTATTCGAATGTCTTCAGACCATGTTTTAAACAAAATGTTTTCAGCTTTTGTTACTTCTCATGACATAAATTTTCCCAATATCTCAGCTACACTCAGAAATTGAAAGTCAGCTTCAGAAATTGCATCGAAGCATTGAGTCAATTTTATTATCTGCGAACAACGGTTGCTGGATAATTAAGAAATTGATGTTCAGATAAAAAAAATCACCCAAGATTCTTCTCTATTTTATTATAAGTAATTTCTCTATTTTTTTTATACCGAGGATAGTTCGGTATCGGACACGACGACAGACCCAATGAGGTAAAACAGATTCCTGCATGAGTGCTAATATGGATCTCTTCAGGATTTCCCCTTTATATGGTTTCATCCTTAGCCAAGTGCTCAGGAAGAGATCTTTTTATTGCATCCCAATCCTGCAACAGAGATGTACTGTCAGTCTACCAGAAGCCAGAACCCAAGGCAAGTATTGCTCTGTGTAAAGCATCAACAAGCGTAGGAGTTATGACATAAGTTATTACCGAAACACCTGTAGAAGTTTCTAATGTGCTTTTGTTGCGGAGCAACGGCTGACGTTAAGGAACTGCTTACGGCGTTATAGCTTAAGACGTTAAGCAACTGCTGACCTCTTTGCTGTTAGACGGATTCAGCCGTAGAAAATATGGAGATCGTCTCAGTTTGGGTGTGAACCAGAGAGAGAGACAGACAGGTTCCTGATACTGTGTGGTGATCATGCCATGGCTCCATGTAGAGAATGCTGCTGATTGTTTTTAAAAAAGACAAGACAGTACATGTCTTGTCTTATTTTATTTTGTAAATAAAGTACATGCGTCATTTATGTTGTAAAATAAATTTTATGTCTAAAATACTAAGCTGTGGTTGAATGTTCGGTTTTTGACAGACACTACAGCGCAAAAATTTAGAGAGTTGTTAAGTCTGAGTTCCATCGCCAAGAATCCCTTCTTCTGGGACACAGAACTCTAAATGCTGCAAAAACGTGTGTCAGAAGATTGAAATATCATAGAATCCAAGCATATCTGAGGAAAAACACAAATAACAGAAAATAGATTGTTAATCAAAACAAAACTTACTTCAAACAAAACCAAATAACAAAAAACATTGCTATTCAAATCAAAACTTATTTGAAGAATATAAAAAGGGTCATGATTAAAACGAATATCAACATAAATGCGGGTTAGATTCCAAGATAAAAACCATAACAAAAAATAGTGCAGAAGTAATGAGCCGTAACAAACATTTACGAAAATAATGAGACAAGTAGTCTCAACCATGAAAAGGAGAATATGAAAGGGCAAAAGAATGAAGATAAAAATCACTGTTTGCCTCGGAGGCAATGATACTCAACACATCAAAAGAAGATAATGCATTTGAGTATTATGCCAAGAATCATCATTCTGAGAGCAAAAAGGAAAAAAAAATCATTTTAAAAAAGGAATACTCTTGAGCGGCTAGTTTTTGTAATTACATTTTCCTACTTAGTTTATCTAATTTCTATTTACATCAATTAAAATAATTTAATGATTTTTTTTTATCATTAGAAATGCTTATGCCGTACTTATATTCCTCTATCCAATGCCCTTTAAGTTACTATTCTTAACAAATAAATTTGAAATAGCTACTGAAAATTAAAACACGTCAGTTTTATAACTTCGTCCTTAAATTTAAAAAAATATTTACTTTGCACTTGAGGAATACTACTGTGTCCAAAAAGTAAGACCAATTTTTATTTTTTAAAAACTCTTTATTTATTCTTCCATATTTATTTCATCGCCTTCAAAGTAATCCCCTCCGGACACAATGGACTTATGCTAACTTTTTTTCCAATCCTGAGTGCATGCTAAAATGTCATCTGCAGGGATGGCCTTCAAAGTGCGCGACGATTCACGTTGAATCTCTTCAATCACGTTGAGTTTCGTAAATTGAGTGAATTTTGTAAAAAAAGTAAAATTTGTATTCATGAAAGTAGAAATTTCGGTATTAGAAAAGAATACAAATATTTTTAAGTTTTGGGATATTTCGTCATGGATCCATTATAATTTTTTACTGACTGATAGTAATATTTACCAAATAATATATAATAATAATAATATTTTTTAATAAAATTATATTTAAATAATTATATTTTTAAATAATTATATAAAAATATATATTAAATAATTATATTTTTTAGATCATCAATATTTTTATAACAGATTATCTATAGTAGATTTCTAAAGATTCTTTAAGAATATTTAAATGGTTTTTAAAATACACTCATGTCCATAAATTAAGGATAATTCAGAATCGCACAGAAATTGAACTCTAAAATAAAAATTACACCTGTAGAATTATCACACACATCTTGAAGAAGAATATGCAAATTACAGGAAACCACCAGATTTCGCGGATAGTACGTCACAATGACGAGAGTGTAAGAGAGGGGTATATAAGGAATGGTGGCAAAGAAGTAAAATTGTTCACAAGCGCTTTAAAAGCCTTTCAGTGCGATAACCGCATAGTTATGGCACAAAGGAAGCATTTGGATGATTTTTTAGGTGGTAGAATTATCGGTCGACTGGAATGTGGACGTACCCAGTTGGAAGTATCCGAGGAACTTGGAATCGCCCAGAGTGTCATCTCCAGGCTTTGGCAACGATTCCAAGATCATGGTAATGTGAGTAGATGTTACAGCACAGGTCGCCCCCGAGTTACAACGCCGAATGTGGACCGGTATTTAGCAGTTACTGCCAAAAGAAACAGACGGAGTACAGCATCATACCTGTCTCGTCAGCTATATATTACTGCAATATAAAATAGATGAAATAAAACTATACCGCAGTCAATAAAAAAAGTTAACGTTACCTTTTTTAATAGAAATTTCATTTTATTTAAAGAAGATTAAAAAGCTTTTTTTTTTATAATTATGTAATATTTTTTTTATAATTAATCAATTAGTCAGTTATATTAATTCGATGAATTTAAAACTGTAATAAAAAGTTTATAACATGTTATAAGATATTTTATTATCATCATTAAACATTGTAAAATGATGAAATATATTTTTCAAATAATTATCATACAAGTAAACTTATTTTCATTCCATTTAAAAATTCGTTATCAATGAAAAAATTATTTTTACTTTGTGTAGCAGGAAATTATCTTATTTATAGATAACACTAATCGTTCTATTTAACTATTACTTATCAAACATAGATTACATGATTCAAATAAATAAGCATTCTATAAGACAGGAAATACTCGACAGAAGTCGATATTTTAAGAATCTTTTACAGAAAAATCATATAACAAGTTATTTTTTTTACTTCAAAACCTGATATCTACTAATGTTAAGTCATAGTAAGTTTATTTCGAAAACGCACATTTCGTCTTAAATTTTTTTCTTAAATGAAAATAACAGTAAAGAACACAAAATAAACCAATTATGTAGTCTTAAATTTGTCTAAAGGATAGAAATAATTAAGTATCTTTGGCTTTGTTTTCGTATAAAAACTGAATATCCAAATTTGTGTTTTTGGAGCAAACTACCAGCGTATGGTTAATTAGTTATACAACACAATTGCGTATAAATTAAGCTCCGTTCATATTGTAATTTTTTTATATTGAGATATACGGTATATTGAGTAGAAAATAAGCAACAAGAATTGATTATCTTCCACAAATTATAGGATATTAAATTTTCTCAAATATTTCTCATCCATTTTATTGGGGTTTATTTTGTGTATTTAGATTCCACTGCTGACGAAATAGGCATGTTTATTAAATATTAAAGAAAATATTGTGCAAAAAGAATAAAATTTATTTTATCGATTTTTAATTAATGTAAATTAAAAATATATTTTTTTTTAAGTAATTAAGGTTTAGAAAAAAAAATTATTTTAAAATATTTCAAATTACAATTTTTATAACAATGCTTGCGCTAAATTTTTTTAAATAATCAATTGCCTTTTAATTAGGATATTCTAAAAAATATTTTTTAAAATATTTTTAAAAACAATTTTTAAGAAATATTTTGTACTCTTTTTAAAAATATTGTAACTTGTACTTCAGCTTCATACATTCAGCTTAAAAATAATCAAATCGGTTTTAAGATGGAGAAAAGACAATTTCAATCACATTCATAAAAAAGGTACCAAAAACAAACGGATAATACAATTTCTTCAATTGTAACGCCATTTTCTTCTTACATCTAGCTATTTCTACAAATAATATTTCTATACACATGAATAGATTGCAGATTTATACTTATGAATAAGATTAGTCAGTAAAAGTTGATCGCATATGACTTATTTGAACATTGTTTATTTACATACAAATTAAACAGACACGAATTACAAACAAACATGATCATATTTCATGATATCATGAAATACTATTACTTTGATGCAAAAAAAATTCTGAGTACGATTACCGAAATGCAGGTGATTTAATATTTCTTATTTTTATAAGCACATAGTTGTGTTTTTTAGAAATGTATTTCTTGAAAAAGTACGTTGTAGTCAGGAATTGCTGAAACTGATATACAAATGCTATTTAAATGACACTGGAGTACAGTAGTATTGATTATCTTTCAGCAACCTGAATGTCTTGTCTATTTTAATGTGGTAATTATTTACTTATTTATTTTTTGTGAGGACTACAGGTGAATCAAAAAGGTTTTATGAATTTTATAATGGGCATTATTAAATTTTAATGTATTTTACTTATAAAAATATAAATTAATACACCATAAGTGTTTCATTTGTTCATCTAAATTATATTTCATAAATTCCAATATATTATTGATACAATTTATGTCTGTTTTATATTATGTTTTTCCTTAAATTTATTAGAAAATGTTTTTTGGTTTAATTTTGTATTATCTATTTTAAACATATTTTATAACGCGTACATTAATAAACTGACGTTTTGAACGTTTATATTCATGTAAGTTATGCAAAAAGAAAAAAAATTCATATGCTAAATATTTTTCCAAACATTATTACATTACTAACATTAAGAGATCCCAATAATGAATAGCGCATTTGACTTCCACAATCAGTTGATACGATAAGTTTTCATGTTTTTTTGTTCATCTTTAAAGATATTTTTTCTTTATTTTCTACTTTGCTACATTTGGCAGTAGTGCCAGAGAGATCAACTAGATTATATTATGCTTCAAAACTAAAGTAATTTAGTTGAAAACTTAGCAAGCCATAACAAACTGAAATCATTTACATTTATGCCAAAGTTAACCCGTATGGTGCAAAGTCCTTTCGTAGCACTTAATTATGTGCAGTCACCAGACTAAACTCCCTTGGAATTGTTTAAAATTGCAGTGATGAAATGCGGTGCAATATAGCAGTCCCACTGTGCTTCGTAATTCGCTGGCTGTAAATCATAATCTGTTACATAGATGCTGTCTTAATAAGGACTAACTTCACAACAAAGTACACGCCACTTTTTGTATTTACTTTATCATAATAGTTCCCACGCATATGTTAGTCATGATGTGTTTGAATAGATAAAAGTTCAATGATTGTTTTGTGATGCAGAAATCTAATTAAGCCTAACTTCGAGAGACATATTGCCTGATGCTAGTTTTATAAGTAGAATATATTTCGATGGAACATTTCGATATTCGATTCGAACCATTTGATAAAGTAGATATACCCAAAGAATAAATTTGATACATCAAATTGGTGTTTTTTGAGAAAGATTATCAACAAGTCAGCATCATTTCATACGTCAAATCTAAAGTAAAAATTTAATTCTCGTCATGAAATAAGAAAAATGCAGAAATCTTTAAGCCGATTATTTCTTTAGGCAATATTAACCATATATATCTTCAGGTTCTTATACAATATAGAAAGTAACAGAGGCCCTATTGTGAATTTCTAAAGTAAAGTTCAATGCGGAAGGAATTCGAAATCGTTAATATATACTTTTCTGAACAATGAAATCTTTATTATTTTTTGTTTGGAAAAAAAATATATTTCAGTACTAGAGATGAATGAGTAGATTTACGATCAAAGTCAATACAATCAATTTAACGTGAAAACAGGTGAAATCGCATATTGATCATTCTTGATCATTCAAGTCAATATTACTTTACATTTCTTATTCTTACACTTCTTTACATATAGTGTAGAAAAAACACCCTAAAACATTTTATAATTTTTAATTGTAGAATTTTATTTTTACCTTGGCTATCCAATCAAATGTAACATATGTTGTAGTGGAAATTTTTTGAGAAGGAAATTCCTCACAGAGCTCATCTTTAGTAGTTTTTATTCTTCAATTAAATAGTATAATTTACTTTAATACATAAGTGACGAATTTGGCGAATCTGATTCAATTCTCTAAAATGATAAATAAATTGTTAGTAAAATCTAAAACCAATAATTTATATGAATTTAAGGAAGTAATTCAATGTAAATTACGATACCTTTTGAAATTAAAGAATTGTTTCCCTCCAATATACTGAAAATTTATTTTAAGGTATTTTCAGTTCTTGTTCGCAAAATATTATAATAGCATCTTTTTTTTAAAAAACTTATAATATATTGATAACAGGGACTAACTTTCAGAAACTGTTTTCTATTATTAGTTGCTTTTTTTAAGTTTTACTTAAATTAAGAGCAGTGAATACATTATATATACTATGACGAAAGATGTGTACATTTTTTAAAAACTTAAAATATAATAAAATATAATAATTTAAAAAATATTATATTTTAAGTTCAACCTTATTAAATAGTATAGCATAACAAGAAAAGTTTATGTCACAAAAATTTTCAAAAATAAAATCTTAGTATTTAAGAAGGCTAGAATAATCATATTATTGATTGTAAGGTTTTTAATAGTCTTCTGAATTTTAAATTAATGAAAGATGAAAATTATAGTTTAATATATTGGGAAGATAAATATAAATAATTACTTAATAACATGATATTTCCATAATCATTTTTAATATATGTTTCTGATCAAACATCAATTAGAAAAACCTTTTTTTTATCACTTTGGTGGCACACACATACACACAATAATTACTATGAATTTTATTATTATTTCAACAGTTTCAACAGTAAACCTTTTGGATATATAGTAAACTTTATAAAAATATATTTAACGGAAAATCTGTTGTTTCTTACTTTCAGATAGTTTCTTAATATTAGGTTCATATTCCGCATCTATTAGAAAGCATTTCACAGCCAGTTCATTTCCAAGTTTGCAGAAATTTTTTTTAAATTTATAAATAGAATTGCGGAAAGAAATTTTTCACTCTATGTGAACACAAACATCGTTAATAGAGCATTAGCAAATTTCTTCATTGGGATAAAATTGTTTGGTGTAGAATCTAATACGTTTAATCGAATATTTTATTTAATTCTTTTATGAATTTATAATTAATTATCAATTCATAAAGAAAATTTTGAATGAATTTTATTTTTACGAAACCCGAATTTTATAAATTCTTTTTATTTTTCAGCCATCTTCGATAATATTTTATGTAGACATCTTTTTAAAATCATTGAAATAATATTTGTTGTTGATGTAATGATTTGGCGCTCAACTGTTTACGACGAAATTAAAAAAAAAAAAAAAAAAAAAAAAAGAAAGCCAAGCAGACTACCTGGATAAACTTATATATTTGACAATTCTTTTCATTATTATAAAACAAACAATTTAATTAATTTCATGAGGGTTTAATCCACTTGAAGAATCATTTTTGTCTTTCTTAAATTGATTTATTAGATGGTTAGACAAACACAAAATTATACATATTAGAAGGAAAACAATAGTTATATATTTTATGAGGACAAAACACATTATGATGTAATGGTTAAACGGAAAGAAATAAAAGAGTATATATAAATTTGACGACGTCTCGTCTATGGTGAATCAGTCAATCTGCAACATTACACACGCAGTAGCTTTATCATTTCCCAATCACACCATATTTATTATACTATTCTATTTTATTTGTCTTTTACTTGTATAGTTTGTTTCTATCTTTTTAACCATCGAAAGAGTACCGACTAAACTAAATCTAACAGAGTACAACTAAAAATATTTATATATAGATTGAAATAATTTAATATGAAATTTCTTAGTAGCGTAGTTGATATGCATACATATGTAGATGAGTAAATTTATTAATATTTTTTTTATCAAAGTTGAATTACTCAACATTTTTATATTCGTACACTAACATTTCTAATTAATTCAATACTGTGACCTAGTACATCCTTGTTCTACGATGCTTACCACCAAGTTTATAACCGACATTCATAAACTGATGCAGTGATATGATAGAAAATCGGTAAATGTTCATTTGCAAATACTTATAATAAAAATGTTAGCTTTTTTCATGATTTGGAAATGCTTAATAAACTTTATATTATATGTTACTTTTTTATATTTTCGATCTCATTTTTATGATATTTAAAGTAAATTTATAAAAATTAACGCGTGGATAATTTTAAAAGGCCTCCGTTGGTCAGTGATCCAAGAGTCATAATTTCGTCCCCACTGATATAGAATATATGAGCATATAATTCGATGGACAAATTTCCGAGGACTACAGTTCGCAAAAGTTAAGATAAAATAAATTGACAATTAAATAAATTAAACTTATAATTGCAGATTCTTTGGCGAAGAATGCCAGAAGTTTGGATCAGACTACCATTCCTACTTCCCTTGCAAACGCAAATGCCTTGGCAAAATCTAAACTTATGATTTCTTCTAAGATCAAAACTAAATACCAAATCACAAAACTAAACGTCGACAGAAAAACAACTACAACTATCACAACATTAAGAAAGAAGCACTACAAAAAAATGAAAATTTCTGCTGGTGTAGTTAAAAAATACCAAAAGTGTGACAATTTCCCTGATGTCGAGCTTACTCCTCATCATGCATTTGATTGCTCAGCTGTTGATGCCGCCATACATTGTGCCTGGAGAGGATTTATACTCCGAATTGGCAATCAACATAGCCAATATTATCCTGGAGCACCACGACATTTGATTTTGTTGTACTCTTCAGGGGATACAACAAAAATAAACTTATAAATTAAGCCTTTATAAAATTAAGAATTTGATATTTAATTAGGTATCAAGCACATAATTGATTTTTAAAACGGTTTTTGAACCGTTGAATTGCTGCCTAAAAATAATTTTCCGCAAACATATGATGATTCATATTAGTCTGTTTAACGCATTGTCTATTTATGATCCCAGATACTTTCTTATGCTCAATTTTTAAATTGAAAATGTTTCAACCAATCGCATAAAATACATAAGAATATTCGAAACAAACATTCGCCAAGGGCTGATGTATTTTATAGCCAAAGTAGTTTTGCTGATAAGGATAAGTAAGAAATATAAATAAGTTACTCACAACACATTCATAACAATTGACGAAAATTATTATCTCCTAGCTAGAGATAAATTTATAAACTTGAAAAAAAATATTTCGAATATTACTTGTCATAATATTTCATTAAAATAAAAAAAAAACTTCCTGTATTAAATATAATAAAAAGAAATATCGGCCATCCATAAGATTTCCTAGAAAAAAAAATAACATATGATGAAATAGACCATGGTCTCCGTACCTTTGGTTTATATAATATCCAAATATTTTTTAACGCTGTTCGTTTATAAATTCACTCACTGAAATTCTTAGTATTTCAAATTCAACGAATTTAGTACTGTATTAAATATTGCTTTGCATTTTATATTAATCAATTTCTTTTTTGGAAAAGTGTCATGCTAAAATATATTGAGACCAGTTATGAAAAAATATAAAATAATAATCAAAAAGTAAATTGTACAAACTTCTTGACAAGCTTGACATTACCGTTAATGGATTTTGAATCATTACATTCTAACTAATAAACTTAAGAATTTTAAGAAATAAATATTTTATCAATATTGGTTAAAGACCGAAGTAATTTATATTGAACATGCAAAAGATTAGAATGCAATTAAAATATATAATATTAAATATGCAAAGACTTATCTTTTCAAGAATCATGCTTAATTATCAAAATGAGAGAAGTAACGCCAGAAAAAAAAAGTTTTAAATTAAAGTCTTTAACAAGTTGAGAAACGTTGCTACAAGGAAATATGGAAATGTAATTCCTTACATATTAATGTAAATTTTAAATAAGTTATTTTTTTATATTACCAGTTTTTCCTTTTTAATCTTATGTTCCATTATATTGCACCACGAATAATCTACATAACTCATTGACACAAAAGGAGATTCGTAAGAAGGTTTTGAAGGAAAAGACAAAATGTTTTACTCATACAATCTCAATCACCACGATTCTCTACATTTTTGAAAACAGCGATAACAACGATAGTTTCCAACGGATTCGATCATGAAACCTTTTTTCAGATTCTTGAGCTTCATATTTTACAAGCAGGAAAAAAAATTTAACATTAATAATACGATGCAATTCAATACACTTACAAAAATCACTTATATATAATATATCATTTTGTGTAATATAGCTATCAATATGAGGTCACTGTAGACATAAATAACTTGTATATAAATTTTATGATCATTTCGTCTTATAATTGTTTTTCTACAAACATATGTGCTTGATTATGGCACATTTCTATTTTTAACCCATTAAACAAATATCAAACTTTATGTAATTTTATAAACCAAGCAACTTTAAAATAAATTATTTACAGGAGGCTTTTTTAAGTATAAAAAAATAATTGTCCTTAAGATTGTTTAATTTATACCGTCACTTTTGGAGATGCGATATTTAAAAAGTAGTAAAAGTTAAAAATAATAAAAATTCCATTTTCCATTTGGCATCAGACGTCTTGTTACCGGAAATAAAAGACTATTCTCTTAAGAAATAGCAGTTTTCAATATGTAAATAAATATAGTTTTATCTATATTTTGATTAAATATATAAATATTCTAAGGCAAGGATTAACAGACAGTAGTTCACGAGTCGCATGCGTATCACAGTGTCGTTTTCTGATGACCATATAATTATGTACATCATTTTAAAACAAAATTGTCTTATGATTAAAATAAAAAAAAAATATTTAAACATTCTAGTTGACCCTATTTGGTTAAAAAAGTAAGTAATAACACATTAGAAAAACATGTTAATACCCGTCTTGTAATGTATTGCAACAATGTAATGTATTAAAACCGTTTCAATTAGTCCACTAGCCTGGATGTAGACAGTGTCTCAATAGAGAGTTTTTGCATACCGTACGTCCGTTAGCTTTTTCTCCCTAGCGCGCATGCTCAGTTTCCTATGCGCATGCGCGCTAAGGAGAAAAAGCTAACGGACGTCTTACGGTAACTAACGTACGGTATGCAAAAACACTCTAATCATGCGCGCTAGGGAGAAAAAGCTAACGGACGTCCTATGGTTAATAACGTACGGTATTCAAAAACTCTTTAATATCTAAATAATTTATTTTATTTTTCCCTTAACACAAGAGTGTCAGGTCTAACTGCACTCTATTGACATTAATCATTGGCAAATATTGTGTTTTAAGAAATCATTATTTTATAGAATTTTCAAAAATATGTTTAATTTTATAATTATGTTAGCATAGTAACCGTGGTTGTTAAGTAGTGCATTAAACAATTTTGGTAAAATCTTCCAAATAAGTTTTTTTTTTATGAATTAGACGAAAATAGTATAAATGGATTATCAATTACATAAATTTTAATTACATTTTCAGAAATTAAAAAATATTCAGCATTGCTAAACTGTTAAAATTAATAAGGTGCATTTTTAAAATATTCTTTTTTTTGTTTAGAAATGTTTATGTATTTAGATACATTAATCTAATTGGTTATTTGCGAAGTTAGTAAATTATAAATAAATATGTTTAATAGTTCTTTGTAAGCTATTGAAATTCTATTTTTTTTTTATTTTACATTCTCCAAATCAATATAAAGAGATCATAATTAGCAAAATGATTGAATTAAAAAATATCCAGAAAATATGTATTTTCAATATACATTAAATTTGATTTACTAAACTTTTGGATGATAAAATGTTGTTAACAAAATCTTATTTAAAAAATTATAAATGTTATCTTACTCAATTAGTTTAAAACCAATAATTTATTTAAGGAAAAACTATTGAAAAGCTTAAAATTTCCATTACATTAATGATGAGTTTAGGGTTATTTGAAATACGTCATACACACGAAAAAAATTCTAATTATCATCCGGAAATACGGTATCAAAATAACTAAGATTTTATTATTTTGAATATTTTAAATGGTTATAATAATAAAAAACATTGACTATCGTGTTGGCCTTGAAATATAATTAGATATATTAATTTTTAGAACGTATTAAATCGACATTGGATCGATATTTGATGAAATTTGAAAACATTATCTGTTGTTTACATTTAACAGACAAAGATAACTAATGAACTAGAATATTGCAAATAATAATGGTCTGTTCAACCTTAAAAATTTATGTTTTTATACTTTCATTGTTCCTAGAATATCATTAAGAAAGAACTTTCGTGAAAATTTATTTTCATAAATGTCTATCATTAAAATATGTTTCCGCTATTCAGAGAAATAATTAAATAATTCCATGTCATATAATCTTATTTGATAATTGACAGTCCTGTGTTTACGAAGTGATCAAAAATTCGATAATGCAATTGTTGACCTTGAAAATGTATTCAACTCTTTTGATAAACATGCTTTTGTCATGCATCAACACAAATAAATTTCAATTGAGGTTTGAATGTTTCACCAAGACTTAACTTTATCTTAACATTTGTTCATATTGTATTTTAAATTTCTACTAATATTTTAGGTAAGTGAATTTATGCATGATTTTAAAGTTAACGTTTTTTTTTAATTTCTACTATTAATTCACACTCTCCTTATATATATACATATATTTTGTTCAAATTTTCAATCGTTCATAAAATACTTTTTATTCATCCACTCAAGTTCAAATACATTTTTTGAAACTTGTAGTGGATGACACTTGTTGTTAATACAGTTTTTTCAAATATTAATTCATTAATTAAATTTAATTCATTTTAGTTTTATATGGGAGAAACATAAATAATAATTGACTTAAAATTTTTTTTTATATTACTTGTTTAAAATAAAATTAGATATATAAAGCTAATTTGTACTTGACTTGACCCGGCTCTGTAATTTATGCTTGACTTTTGCCTTATCCACTAATAAATATATTTAAAAAAAAAACCTGCAAAAATGAAGTTTTTCGATAATCAATTGAATGAAAGAATAATTCATTCCTGACGTCAAAATCAATAACAACTGGCATTAACAGGACGAAGAATCATATTAATTAGCAATAGTCTTGATCAAAATTGATCAATGTACAGTAATAAAATTAAGACGGAAAGAATTGGAGAATCTATTGTTTCTTTCTAATTCATCTTGCATGTTTTAATAATGCCAGTATTATATTAGTCTTAGCTGAGATTAAAGATCTAAGGAGTATAGATTTAGATGTTATAATATACGTCTATTCTAATACGTCTAGTCTAGTCTAAACTAGTCTAATACGTCTAGTCTTTCTAAACTAGTCTAATACGTCTAGTCTATTCTACGTCTATACCAAAATTGTCATGGTAGTTTGCCTGGTTGCTGTTCATATATACTTTGCACTGGAAAAAAGACACAGAAGTGACGAAATCTATGGAATTTGGTTCGCAATGCGCAAGAATCGATACAAAAGTGCTATAAAACTATATTGTATTTCCTGTTTTGTGTGTAACGAATATACGTATTTGCTTAATACTAAATCTCTTTAGTGTATCTAATGGTCAGACGAATTCCTTTTTTTATGTAACATATTTTTATGGGCAATATTTTCTGGTAATTAGCTTTTTAATTAGATTATCTTGGCTTTCATTAAGGAAATTGCTAAATAATTTTCTGTAATAGCAGTATCACCAGAAAACCATACAAATTGGAACAATAAAATAGCATCTTAAATTTTGGAAAATTTGTTATTCAAGAAAATTTATGTTGAAGATTAAAAACTTTTTGTTTTTCCTTGTTTAAAGTTATGAAAATCTATTAGATAAAATCATGAAAACGCGCGGCAAGTCAATATAAGATAAATAAGGCGAGATATATTTTTGTTTGTCACTCTAAGGTCATTTTGTGCACACTGAGGCTTATTAAACCGGAACCTACAGTGGATTCCAAACCACTAACAAATATCCATGTAACAGCTAGGATTAGAACTTGAAGTCTGTGATATCAAAAGTCGGAGAGCTAGTCACTTGACCATCAGAACATAAGGAGAGAGAAAATAAAAGAGCTTTTGGAATAAAACACAATTGTAAGAAGCAATACTGGTAAATACAGGGGAAAACCCCATAAATTTTTACCATATTTATCAAAGGAGGAAAATTAGAAGAATATAATTATGGCTACAGCTGAATGTTTACGAACAGTATTAGATATTGCGAAGGGAAAGAATAATTTTGAGAAATTAAAATCACTCTACGTGTTGTTCAAAGATATTTTAAAATAAAAGGACCTGTTGTTCCTTTTAATAACTAAGATCATTTAGTGATTTTAGCATGCTTTTCTATTAGAGGCGAATTAAGAAATACTCGATATTTACAATTCATTCAAGAAGTTTAGACACCATCTCAAGATTGAAGCATTTGAATTTCTTAGATCGCGTGTGTAAAGTATATGAAGAAAGAGAAGTATAAATATAAAAAAAAAATGTTTTAAATAGAAGCTTTCTACAAACAATAATTGCTTGTTGTACAAAATGGGTTTATTAATTTCATGATAAAGAATAGGGAGATGGGTTCATTTAGGAAGATCAACTGCCATACGTAATTCATTGTGATATACAATGTTAAGGACATGAATTTCATGTTACTTTTTGATATGAAGATGAATATAGGTCACTAAAAAAAAAAAAAAAAAAAAAAACTGAAAACTTTTGAATCATTAAGTTTGATAAGGAGCCCAGGTATGCATCCCCAAAAATTGTCTGCTATTGATGTAATGAAATTTAATTTTTTAATACTTTTTTAAGCGTAATAAAATAAGAATATGAAAACAAGGCAAGTCTAAAATCCAAGTTTACTGTTTGATAGTGTATTTGAAAATAGTGAGGTGAAAGTGAGGTTTTAAAGGAAAACTACTTCTCAAACTATCATTAATAGTTATTCTTATTAGAACTGTAGCAAGGATTTTGTGCGAAATATGTGACTACGTTTTATAGCTAGGTTGATGGAAATTGGACAATCTTAAGATTTATCTGGGAACATGTCAATTTTTATAAGTGGCCTTCCACTTCTTTTGTCTTCTGGATCCTTTTAAATTATTTTTATAAAATATGGAAATCAATACTGCTGAGAAATTATTTCCGTATTAGAAATATATTTTTGAAAATATCATTGTCCATCTTGATTTTTGTCGATAGCATTTTTTTTTTTTTGGAAGATAATGCAGTCTAGCTTCTATGAAGGAAACTTGGTTTCAGTTCTTGAATTTTGTACCCAGTTGTTTAGTACACATTCTTTGTTTGTACAATTATTTTTAAATAGAAAGAAATAGCTTGCAGATCCTTAATGTCTTGCATGTGTTTGTTTGATTGCATGTGGAAAATCAACTTTTCATTGCCACGGGTATCAAAACGAATTGGATCACTTTTCAACAAGTAAGCAAAACTTGCTATTTTCTTGGAGTATATTGCTATACATATAGAAGATCATGAAAAATATTTCTGCGCCGAGTATACAATGCCGAATCCATGATGCTCTGTATTAAATGATAAACGAAAACAAACAACGAAACACGCGAACAAAAAACAATTTCATGATTTGGACAAATAAGAATTAAAAAAATGTCACGGAAAACTCAAAACGAAATAAAAGCATATAGCGATCGACCGCACCACCGAAACTTTTCATCCCAAATTTTTCTATTCGTGTTTCCGTTTTGTATCTGTTTGGTGGTTACTACTGGTTACTGAATTTTATAAATTAAAGATTCATAGTAATTGCTTAGTTACCTAATAATTGTGAATATAATCCCTTTCTTTGGTATGAAATGGATCTTCCGTTAATTGAAATAAACTTTATTCATGTAGAATATGCAATCATTTTTTCAATCATTAGTACTAGGGAATTTATATAATACTCAAGTATAAAATTGCCACATTGTTTCGCTTATTTGTAATTACATGCTTTACAACTTTAAATTATTTAAATTATATATTTACTATGCATTAAAAATTTATTAGGATATTTCGCTAAGGTAAGTTGAATTTTATTGTAATACATTTTCAAAAAAAAAAAAAAATTATTTATAAATTTTTAAAAAATACCACAGAAAAAATATGAAAATCAAATTGAAATTTTAATGAGTTTTTAAATTGAAATTAAACTGTTAGATTTATCTCCAGTTATTTATTTTTTAACAAAAAAAAATTAATCAATATTTCATTTGCTTTACTTAAAAATGCATTTATATTTTTTGACCGATATGCTATATGTGAGTATTTATTATAATTGTATATTTGTAAATAGTTATTTAAATAATATTTAAATTAAATATTTCATATTCAATACATACTTATTATAATCCAAGTAAAACCTTTACAATATTTAATATGCTTTTATATAATATTTAATACAATTATTTATAGCTAATATGTCACTGAGAAAATTAATATTTGTTATTTCTAATTTAAAAACAAGATTTGTGTAAGATAATCCATTGAATAACATGTCATAAAATCGTCAAATAATGATACTAATCATTATATATTGCCTAATCTAATCGTAAATATAATGATTGTACCTTCTTATAATAATGTTTTGTTCAGATATACTGATAAATTTACTTCTTCATAGAGTAAGTATTGACTATAAATTAGTTGAATATACGCATGAAAATGAAAGAAAAAATCACTAATTTTTAAGACAATATTGACCATAGATTAAACTGAATTTTTAAACACTTGTCCAACCTACTGATATTAGATTATTGGCAAGTTTAATTATTGTTAGAAAATGAATATATAAAGAAAAAAACATGCTGTGCATTTTTAAAATAATAATGTTAGCTTGTTAATTGTTCGTGAAAAATGTAATGAAAATTTAGTGTGATGAGTGGAATTCATATTTATTAAAATGATGTGCAATAATAAAAACAATTATTTTATGTATAATTTAAAATAAAAAATTTAAAGTAGAGTGAAGTAAATGTAAGTAAAAATATATAGTCAAGCAATTTATATGAACATATTTTTAAGTTGAAAACATGTTCATATATATTGCTTGACTATACTTTGTTTTCCTCTCATATTTAAGTTATTCTAAATGTGTGATTATACTAGTATTATTGATGATAGTTAATTGGACAAAGGATGAAGTAGGTAAAATTATTGCAGAATTTATGTATATTATTTATTGATTACCAAATAATGGCTTTGAAGAATTTGACTGAGCTGCTGGTTCTCAAGGTTCAGGTTAAAGTAATTTTTTTTTCTAAATAGTCAACTTTTTTTAGAAAGGTTGACTACATCTATCTGCATCTGTAACATTACTGTTTATCCATGCAATTTGAGAGTTTATCGAAAACTATGTTATCCATTTAAAAAAAAAAAGTAAACACAAATCAAAATATAAGTTTTCTCTTAAAAAGAAAATCTTGGCTCAGTGGGTAAAATAAAAATATAAATATATGATGTTTAACCAGAAACTATTTAAAAATTTGCCAATAAAATCTGAATCTGCATCGACGCAAGTAGACAATGATAGAATTCAATACAGATGACAATGAAATATGATGTCCTTGGAAGATACAGCTAAAAAGAAATCTAGTATAGCATGGATTTCGATCTTACTACTTATAAATGCAAGTGCTCGGCAATTAGTTTTTATCGAGAGCTTTAATTATATCTCATTTGATTTTTTGCTAATGCTGTTTTACACATAAAATGTAGCGATTTATTTTGTTCTATACCCTTTTTTGATTTCCCTAATTGTTTGCAATATTTTTTTGACTCATCTTTCAAGATAATGGTTTTAGATTGAATTTATTTTCTCACCAGTTATTTGGCGATAATTTACCAAAACTTGCCTTCGAGCAAGCACCTATCTGCTTATCAACATACTTAGTATTCACGAAAATATCTTAAAATAATTATGACTTTTATTTTGTTCATAGTGCATTAAGATGCATGCTAATAAACTTCTTCGTCTTACTAAAAACTACAACTATCAAAAACTTACTTTGCACTTAAATCAGTATTATAAACAATAAAAAAATGCATTTCTTATTAAATTGACTCTTATACAATCTGACGTTGAAGTTCTTAGTTTAACTTTATTTTGATAATTCATTTCAATACTATGTCAGGGATCTTGTTATTTAACGAAATAAATGGGTACATGTTTAAATTTTTTTTCGATTTGTTGATATATGAATAATCTAATTGCGTTAAACATGTCTTTACGGATTATAGAAAAATCACGAGAGTTAATTTTTTTATACCAAGGTTAACAGGTACTTGGATTTCTCTGTCCGTGAATACGCTTAAACAAGTTTCGATATTCCTGTAGAGGGTTTTCCTAACGAGGAATTGCTTTCTTGCGTTCATTTTTCACATTATGATAAAGTTAAAAGACTTATTATGACATTAGTTTTAGCAATTGAAGGTTATATATCATAGAACATTTCATTGACTAATATTATCAATTGACATTTTAAAAAACTGGTTCATCTATTCCATAACTATCATGTTAACAACAATGGAGGAGTCCCAACTCACCATAAAGATCCAACTTAACCATTGTATCTTGATGCATAAAAACGTACTTGTAAGTAAATTTGAAAATGAGTGCACAATACATGTATCCCTATATCAAGTATCTGAAAAACGTGTATTAAACAAATACACAAGTATTTAAAAAACAGAATTCAAAAGTTTTAGCCAGCGTTCTTTAATACATGGGCATTATTTTAGGGAGTTTTACTATGGGTTTTGTGCAGCAGCAGTTTATTGTTCATCACTATGAATCGGTATGCCTGTGGATTTGACATGACGTTGTCTATGAAGCGAAAAAAGTCGCAATAATATTTATTAAATTACAATTAGTCATCGATTTATGAACTATAGAGATATCGATATTGTTTAATACATTTTAGAACAGTAAATACAGTAGTTTAATACAGTAGAAAATAAAAAAATCATTCATTTTCTATTCGAAAATATTTAAGGCAAGATCGTTGAACTACAGGAGAAAAGTTTGAGTACTTACGTTTTAACGGTACCTTGGCGACAGTTGCGCCAATAAAGAGCACACGCGCCAACCGCAGCTACAGATTTGGCGCCAATCTACACTTAAAATTTTTGTTCCAAATAATAATATATATATGAAACACTTCATTTAAAATCAAAACGCTTCCAAAATATTTTTATTCCAAATAATAAAGATTGACGACACTTAAAAACCGCCAAGTCTGTCGCCAAGGTACCGTTAATACGTAAGTACCAAATTTTGAGATAAATAGGACAATACTATTTTTATGATTTTAATTCGATAAATAAGTTTGATTAAAGCAATTCATTAGGGAACAAAAGGAATATCAAATCAAAATCGTTAAAACGTTTACTGTATAAAACGTAAACAAATAAAACAAGATTAAGTTTAAACATATGAGTAAAGGCACTGGTCGTTTCTCATAGTGGCAAAGAAAATTCATGATGAATATATCAAATATACGTGATAAAGAAACCCCACAACTTTGCAGAAGGTTTGAAAAACTGTTTCTGGTGACTAATGAAATTCTCTTATTGTTTACACATTCCTCATTTGATAATCACAAATAAATAAATGAATCATGAGATTGAGAGTTGGATCCATCTCAATTTATCTATTTGAGTTTGTGTCAAGTTTACGTAGTTGTAAAGCTTTTATTTCTTTTAAAATTTAGTTTTCACTTCAGGTAAGCTGTATTTGTATCGATTTTCCATTTTAATTTCTAATAAATGTGAAATATAACACTATTCATCATTATTTTTTTTATTTAGTTAGTTAGCTCATTGTAAATGTCAAAATAAATTTTTGAATGTTGATGAAAGTCTATGTAACAAACAAATTTCAAATAAAATAGATAAAACAGACCAGAAAAATATAAGTTCATTTAAAAATCGTGAAATTTCTTAAAACTTCTTTTGAAAAATATTTTATATTAATCCGTAGTCTTTCATCAGTATTATATTTGATATAGTATACATTAAAACCTTTTTTACTTATATGTTATAATAAATAGATGAATGATTTTTGTATAAAGTAATTTTAATTAAAATTATAAGAATAAAAACGCAGTATAACCAGCATAAAATTGTTCTCTTGCACGAAAAAACGTTATAATTTTTAAAGCTTACCTTTCGTCATTGAAGAATTGGACTCTATAAGCAATTCCTCCAGTTTTCTGCTGCCTGATGGCCAATTGACTAGCGCTCTGCACTTGAGTACCACGAGTTCCTGGTTAGAATCTTGCCATTAGCATGGTTGTTTGTTAGTGGTTCGGAATCCACATTAAGCAGTAGATCCAGGTCTGATTAGTCTAAAGTGCGCACAAAATGACCGTAGAGCGACAAACTAAACCACCCGTTTTCTGCTGACTGATATATGATGTGTCAGTTAACAAAGTGCACAGCAAAGAGAAAGTGACATTTTTTTCCTGTTAATTATCATTTAAATCCTTAATGAACTTTCTTTTTTAAATATTATTTTGTTTCAGAAAACAAATTTTTATTGAAATCTATCGGAAAAACTATGAATTGTTAGAATTAAAATAAATAAATTTTTATCGAGTTTTATTTATTTTTATTATATACATTCAAGTATAATTTTAGACATTCATATTGAAATTGTATTTAGGTGATCAAAAATTTAATCACATAATTCATTCCCAGAGTTTTCGAGATTACCATATCATACATCACGCTCATATTATCACTCAAAATGTCTTCATTTCTACTCTTTTTAAAGAAAAATAACCTGAAATAAATGTAAGTGGTCATAAATAATAAATAACACACGCCTCATCAACATTTTTTTTTAAATCCTGGAAATCAAATCAAATGCTTGTCAAAAAACACTAAATCGCGATAGAATGATTGTTGCTAGACATAGAATATCGAATTAAACAATCGTGTTTCGTGTTTGCCTTCAATTTTATATGATAGGCAAAAATACTCGTTTTAGCCATAATAAAAAAATAATTTTTGCACGATTTAACTAGTAATGATCCGAAAGAGTACGAATATGGAATGCGAGTATACTATGTATAATTCATTGAGGGGTTAAGTATTTACAAATTTATTTATGAAAATGAAAAGATTTGTATTAAATTTTGGTACTAAGATTTGGTTTGTTTTTATGCTGTAATTATGGGTTATACTGAAAACTCATTCAGTAATAATCTGCAATCATGTTCACGTTCCAACTTCTCGAATGTCCTAGTGATTAATAAATTTTATTGGTCACAAAAGGGCTTCATTTTCAAAGTGAGTCGAAATGAAAATTAACTTCTTCTTCATTGGCGCAACAGCCCATGGTGGGCTAAGGCCATCTGCCTATTGGCAGATTTCGAGACAGAAGATGTTTTACTTTTTACAGGGTAGGGTTGTCATCCCTTCGCCTAACACTTTACAATCATATTAGACGGGGAACTACTGCTTAAAGTGAATTCCGAACCATTACAAACATCCATGGCACCGCCGGGACTCGAACCCGAAACTTGTGGCTCCAAGGGCTAGAGCGGTAGTCACCCAGCCGTCAAGCCCCATGAACATTAATTACTTTGGTAAAATTTAGAAATTAAGAGAGAATTAGAATTCCTTGTTGGTAGCTTTTGATTTACTGCGCCTTTTGGGTTAAAACGTCTAGGTGTGAAATGTTATGGAGATTGAGCAACTTACAGGTTTGAAAGTTTATAACTCATTTTCAACTATGGTTTCGAAATTAGCGTTACCAAAAATTTACTGGTAATTTTAAAACAATCAATGGATTTTTATCTGCTACTTATTTATTCATTTATTCTTATTTAGATGTTAAAAAGCAAATTTTGTTATAAATCATAATAATAATCATAATAATACATGGTCAACCAATATATACAGTGGGTACAAAAAGTATTTGCACACATACAGTTTTGTTTGCAATTCATAAAAAAAATGCACTAAAAAGTACAAAAACGGGCATTTTAAAAACGCAATAACCTTATTCATCTAAACTAATTTTAAAAAATACAATAAAACAAGCAAAAAAAAAAAAATTTTGCAGTAAAATTAAAATATCTTACGTCAAAAAAGTATTTGCACACTCAACTCAACGTTAGAAAATTTGCATTTTTCTGCTAATTATTTGATAGTCATCCCGCAGTAAATAACATATAAGTAAGACGACTATAAAGGGAGGCAGTGTCGATACTTTATCAGTTGATTGTTGATTTCAATTTGTGATGGCACCTAAGAAATCTGAATTGCCGATCTCCTTGCGAGAAAAAATTGTTTCTCTTCGTGAAAATGGCCTAAGTTATAGAGATGTAGGTAAAAAAAGTAAATGTTTGCTTTTCTACTGTTCGGTACATTATAAAACGTCACAAAGAAAGAGGATCTACATCAAATAACTTGCGTTCTAGACGCCCAAAGAAACTTTCACAACGAATTAAGCGAAAAATTATAAGAGAGGCATCAAAAAATCCATTTGTTAGTGCGATAACATTAGCCAATGATGTCGCTTCAACATCTGGAGTTTAAATTAGTGCCGAAAGTATTCGAAATGTCCTGCACGATGCACAAATTTATGGGAGATCTCCAAGGAAAAAAAACTTTTATAAATGAACGAAATAGACTCAAGAGACTAGAATTCGCTGAGAAATATATCAATAAACCAATTGATTTCTGGAAAAATGTCATATTCTCCGACGACAGTAAGTTCAATATCTTTAAATCAGATGGCAGCAAATTAGTTTGGAGAAAGCCTTGCACTGCTTTCCATATTAAAAATGTATTACCTACAGTTATACATGGAGGAGGCTCTGTTATGGTTTGGGGGTGCATGGCTAGCAAAGGAGTTGGTAATTTGTGTTTCATTCATGGGAATATGACGGCTCGAACCTATATTGATGTGTTGCGAGGTAACTTGCCACAAAGTGTAATATAATTGGGTATCAGTAATTCGTACTATTTTCAACAAGACAATGATCCCAAGCACACTGCCGGTATAACGCGAATGTGGTTGCTTTATAATGTACCCAGAAGACTTGCTACTCTAGCACAATCACCAGACTTAAATCCTTTGGAAAAATTGTGGAATTCTTTGGATTTAAGAGTAAGAAAGAAGATTTCAAGCAAATCTGCACTTAAACAAGCTCTTATTGAAGTGTGGTCAAATATTGACCCTACTGTTACAGAAAATTTAATTAAATCAATGCCAGCAAGATTACAAGCAGTACTAGATGCTAAGGGAATACATACTAAATATTAGTTATTTAAAATTTTCGTATATATATTTCTTTTGCATTCATGCGGGTGTGCAAATACTTTTTTGACACGAGATATTTTAATTTTGTTGCAAAAAAAAAATTTGTATTTATATTATTGTATTTTTTCTGTTTAATTTAGGTGATTAAACTTATTCTACTTCGGCAATACCAATTTTTGTATTTCTTAATGCTTCATTTTATGATTTGCAAGCAAAAATGTAAGTGTGCAAATACTTTTTGTACCCACTGTATATTTATTTATTCTGGAGGGAGCATTAACGATTGAGATAAAGCAGCATTAGCGAACATAGATTTCAAAGCATCTAGTCAAGTCAAATCAAGTTAAATAATTGAAATTTGATGCATCCACCTGAATGTGTGAATGATCAATGATGAATTGTAGATCGTATTTTAAAGAATCCACATCTTTTGAATTCAGTCAAAGTATTTTATGCTTGCAAAAGGAGATTCCATGTTGTCTGTGATGTATGGAACAAACAACCTACAAATAGAGAAGTATACTTATTATCATGGGCCTGTATGGTCGAGTAGCTAGCGCTTTGGCCCTCGGTACCGCAGGTTTCGGGTTCGAGTCCCGGCGGTGCCATGGATGTTTGTAGTGGTTCGGAATCCACTTTAAACCGTAGATCCCGGTCTAATAGGATCGTAGAGCGTTGCGGGGGCATTGTTACTCCGCGTGTCCCATTGTTACGTGGCTTATCTTCAAGTTACATACGCCCCCTGGGTAATGCAAATTGAGTAACGTCTGTGCAGCGCTTGCCTTAAGGCATCCAAGACCAAGCTGTCTAAGTGTTTGATAGCTAACAAAAAAAAACCTTATTATCATTATGTATAAAAAAACACTCTTTAAATAAATATGAAAAAATTATATCTTTTTTTGCTGATAAAATTTGCATCTTCATTAATGGCACTACGATATATTTAATTATTATCTTGAAAATAACTGAAGTCATCGACTTGAGATAGATGCACAAGAACAACTACTTGTATTTAAATATTGTTTTAAAATATTTTGACAATCTGAGCATTTATGTTTACTTCATATTGTTAATAAAGTGTCATATTTGGATAATATCACTAAATTCTTTAATACATCAAAATAATCCTATTTATTTTAGTAATTAGTGTCTTAATACTTTTAGATCTTCACATTAAAGTGAATCAATGTGTAAAGAACAAATGAAGACAATCATTACATTCAAATTCTAAGTAAATAATCATAATTGGATGCGTGCAACATTTTTATTCTGTTTATTGATATCCAAATATCTATTTTTATTATATTATATCTAATATTTATTATTATATCTATTTTTGTAATGTTGGCGCAACTTCTATACTTACTTAACTTCAATGATTTGTGTTTTTAATCTTCAACTTCGAAAAATATTATATAAAAGAAATTGAATCATTTGAAACATGTCTTTTAAAATTAATTTAACATTGATCAATTGAATTACATATTTAATTTCATTACATATTTTTAAGGATTAAAATCATAGTCCATGTTTCAAATTTCATTTATTAAGAAATTTCTTAAAGCTGAATTAGTAATCAGATATACAGAATTATAACCTTTTACAAATATTTAATTCTTAGCATGTTAAATAAATGAAATCTTTTTATTCTGAATTTCTTATGTGTCACAGTGCCATATGTTGTAGATAAATTGAGCACAAAATAAAATTAAATTAGATGCAAAAAGTGCTAAATGCATAAACACTTATACTTGAACACACTTATATTTATTTTACAGAAAATTACAGAGAGGAAATAAAAATATTTCATTATTTAATCTAGGAATTTATCATTGCTTTATTTTTTTAGGTTGTGTTAGGTGATTTATAGTTAGGTTAGTTGCAGTACCTTTTAAGAAGACTGAAGAATAATCAGATCACAACATGTTCAGTATGTTTAATTTCTTATTGCATCTTGTATTATTTATTAAAAATATATCTGGAAAAAGTTAATACTTCTTAGACCCGAAAGTATTAATGCTTGAAAAAATATTTTTGTAGATTTTATTTTTTTAATTTTATTAATAACATAATTAGCTGTCAATGATAGATAACATTATCTAGTAGTAATAATCTAGTTTTAAAATAAATTCATTAAAAATATTATTAACACAAGAATGCAATATTTTAACTAAAAGTGTTTAATATGCTTTTTTACAATTCAATATAAACGTTTTTTTGCAGATTGTATTCCAAAGAGGTATCTCTTATCGATAGTAGCATTATGCGCCACAACATTATCAATTGCTCTACAGACAAATCTTAGTTTGACCATTGTATATATGGTGAAACCAATCCATAAAGAATCTTCTTTAACAACCCTAAATGAATGCAGTGAAATAAGAAACAAAATTAATTACAATGCAACTGAAACATTAGAAGTAAGATAACGATTCTTTATGCCTTTATGTAATATCGTGCTTACTAATATCATTTTTTAAAATATGTTATAGGTAACAGACTATTAATCTCTTAAATCACAGGGTGTTCCTGAATTCATGGGCCTTATTTTAAAGGAAGGTAAAATACACATTACGAAAGCATTTTTTTTTTGTCGGGAGGTCGTAAATGAAAAGTGTAAGCAGAAAAATAAGAAATGCTGAAGAAATGAAAGAATAGTGTTTTTGTGTATAAACGTGGGGTCATAAATGAAAATTATAATCAGAAAAATAAATGCTAAAGAAACGAAAGAAGCATTTTTTTTTTCGTGCATAAACATGGGGTCATAAATGAAAAGTGTAAGCGGAAAAATAAGAAATGTTGAAGAAATGAAAAAAGCATTTATTTAGGTATTGTAATGAAAATTTTCAAATGTGTCAATATCTAGACAGTACTGATAGTGCGTTGCAAGTAGAATACCTTTTCGAAGATGTTTAGCGAACAGTAGCAGCAATGATTAAAAGTTTTACAATGCGATCCTTATTAAAGTCAATTGTAGTCTTGTAGATGAGGGTCTAGAGGTGTCACCATAGGAGAAAAAAATCAACATTTGATAAATCGGGCGAACAATCCATCGAAAGGCCAAGTATAATATTGAGGTAATCACACACTTTAGTGAAGAAGTGGACTGGTCTCCCGTTAGGTAGACACCACATAACCTTTTGAACTGCAATTTGAATGCTATCAAATAATTCTGGAAATATCTATTCCCGAAAGATGCGATACGTTGTGTCGTTGAGTTGATATGGTTGCACGTATGGGTCAATAAGGAAATCATTTACACACGTTAGCAGTTCCTGAAAAGCATGCACTCCCTACCTATGCAGCGCCCTACTAGACAGAAAGTTGAATGGTGCTAAATTGGTGGATCTCATGCATTCTACACCTCACACACTTCTGACTATGTAGCATCTTAGAAAGGGGAAGAGGAAATATTGGTTGGTGTGAAATATTTCATATTTCCTTCTGTGGCTATTCAGTGCCCTACCAGGGGAGTCGATGGTTCTGATACACTCCACACCTTATCACATAGGTACTATTGCGCAGCTCTCTATCTCTATCAATTAGAAAGCTGAAGAGGGAACATCGATGGATCTTATGTATTCCACATCTCACTATTATTGACTTAGAGCTATGCAACCTCCAACTAGTTTGAAAGTTAAATGGTGGTAAGTCGTTGGGTCTGTGGACGTCGTACGTCCAACATGTGGATTAGAGTTAGCTCAACAAACAGGAATTGTGCAAAGTAAAAACTCCCTAGTGCATAAGTGCATAAAGACAACGTCATTCATGAAATTACATTTTGCAGAGAAGTTAGGAGTCATTGCATTTTGCTAAAAAAAAATTTCCTACTCCTTATTGCAATACTAAAAATTGTACTTTGTGTGTATTTTATCTTTCCTGAAAGTTTGGCCAATGAATTCAGGCACACCTTGTATAAAAGGCGAACAGTTAAACATTTAATTTCATATTCAAACAAAATATTTCGACTTTAAATATTTGTTAGTTATTATTTTGAAAATATTACTAAAAAATGGAGCACATTTCAAAGTTTGACTTCGATAAAATTAAAAATAAATTTAGCTTTGCAATTTAGCTATTTCAGTATTTTCAATATTTTAAAGAATTTATTTTTATCAACTGCTTACAAACTTCCTTAGGATTAGCAATCACATTAAGTTATCTGTTAACTTCACACATCATCAGTTTTCATTTTCTTTATCTTCTTATATCATATTTCTATAGCATTATCTTTCATTTCTTTTTTTCACTAAACTCAATTATTAACTGGCAGAATTGCTGACATAAATTCGTAACATTTTTTTAAATTATTAACTCTATAGGTTATTCTACATAGAAAAAAATAATATTTATACTGACAGGTATATTCCTCCATTATAGCATCCATTACTCAAAAATATCTACTAAATATTATAACCTACATTATATGAATGTTGGGAAGATAAAGCATTGTACAAATACAGATGCATAATAGTTAATTAAATTAATATTTGTATTGTATTTATGCAATATTATTTAATGGGAATATTTTTAAATTTATGTTATGACAATAAACAAAAATAAATAAATCTTTCTTACAAAAAGAAAATTGATTTTCAAAATTCATATTATTGTTAATAAATTATTGAATAAATACTTATAACGCCTTTAATAATCATTATTTTCTGCTACTGTATATATGTAACTATCCGCCTAGCTTCTACTGTCAAAAAAGTACGCACGGCAAACTAACGTATGGGAAAACTGGCAAGTGGTTAAGTTAGGCTGACTCGACAAAGCAAGTGTATAAGGAAGACAGAAAATTATGGTGGGATTTTAATTATAAAAATAATTAAAATTTTTAACTTGCATTATATCAAAAGCAAAGTTATATGAAAAAAAGTCACATTTACTATTATACGTTTATCTTTCAAAAATAGTATGTCTGACTAACACCCCTAAGAATAATCGATTCATCCATTTCAACTGTTATATAAGTTTACTTTTCCATTAAATATCTTTTAGAATAGTAATAAAATCTACGATTTGGATTTGTAAAAAAATGTTTATATAATGTTTTTTTTCTAATAATTTATTGACACATATTATTTCTTATGCATAGAAGCACACTGCTGGACAATTTAATTGGGATGCAGAGATTCAAGGCCTTACAATTGGACTGCAGTTTATCGGTATGATAATTGGTTACATACCTGGTGGACGCTTAGGAGAAATATATGGTGCAAAAAGAACTATGATTTGCTCTTTGCTTACAGCATCTCTGTTTACTATTATATCGCCAGTAGCAGCGAGAATTTCTGTTTTCACTTTCATAATTTGCAGAATGATTGTTGGTTTGGGAGCAGTAAGTCCATTTATGCATGTAAATTCTGTAATAAAATTAAAATTTTGTAATAAAGATATTATAATAGTTATTCCTTAATGTATTAAAATATATAAATTTGAAATTTTCAGATAATAAACTGTGAGTTAATAGTTTCTCTTTGTAATAATAGAATTATCACACAGAGAAACTATTAACTCGTAGTTTATTACTAACTTATAATTTATTAATGGACCAAAATAAGCAGATACAATGATGGAATATGGGTACGGAAGTATCAAATATAAATGCTAACACTGAAGGAAAATTATGTAAGGAAAAGTATAAAATGATGCAATGTAAATTTGAGGAAAATAACAACCAAATAAAATTTTAAAACATATGGCATAAAATGATGATATTTAGGACTATAAAACAACTCCCATGAAAGATTCTGATCATATTCGAAGACTTAATGGACATTAGACAATGTCCATAAAATATAATGGACATCTATTGGAAAAATTGCTTCAGATCGGGTAGTATTTTAACTTTTCATGCTTTTGTGATATGGAAAATATATTAGGAGAGAGGTTTTGACTATTTCTTGAATGATAACTTTTATTGCTCTATTACAAGGGCAGTACAAACATTTCAAAGTAAAACAATTATATTAAAATCCTAATTGAACTTGGAATCTAAATATCTGATTAAATCCCGATACAGTCATGTAGTATCTGTCCTATTTTGGCATTCATGTAAGATATTTAATGTAAAGAGAAAAGAAAATTGAGTTAGAATGCTACAACCTTTATTATAATCTGATGGAAAATGCTTGAAGACCTTATGTTACAGTCAGTTATTGATCTAAAATTGTAGACACTATCCGTCCTATAGAGATAAACAAAATACCATTGTTTGGTTTTCCTTGAATATTCGGATATTTCGAATTACAAAAACGAAGTTCTTTCTTCTGTTCACTGATGGTAACTCAAGCATGCGACTATTCCAATATGAGAAGCATTTTCATGATAATCGCAAAATAAGGGATTTATCAATATTTCGCAAATATTTATCAATGAAACTTGATTTTCATTCATTAAGCTAGTAATAAGTTATAACTCAAGATAGTATTAACAATTATAAAAACTATTTTTATTTTATAAATGCTATATAAATAGAAATCCAACTAAAAAAAAATAATCCAAACCCATTTTTAATTTTTTGTGTTCATTGCTGATGCACTAATCAGTCCATAACAATTGGAAATCATAGCGAGATGAGTCTGACAGTATTATTTTTTTAGTAGTTTCTTTTTTTTTCTACACATGTTATAAATAGTGTAAATTTTTATTAGTTTCATAATTTTTAATAAAAAAATAAACGTAGCTCTTCATTAAATACCGTTTAAAAAGCATTATTTAGACTATTTTAATGTAATTTTTTTCGAAATTTGTGTGCTATACATAAAAAAAAAACGGATAAAAACATTTTAAAAACTAATAAAATTATCTAATTTAATAGAATAAAATTTTGGAACAAATAAATTTAAAGTTAAAATGAATGTTAACTCAGCTGTAGAATTTTTACAATTTATTGACATTAAAAAATTTATGAGGGGCATGCACATGTCAAGTACCAGGCATCGTTTAGTTCTAAAAAACTCTATCGTTTTGTTCTAAAAAACTGTCTCTAATAAAATTCATAAATATTTTAATGCTTACATTGCTATATTTGATGTTAAGCAAATATTTACATAATGAAAATGAACACAATGGATAATTACGATTGGATTAATGATAATAGTTCACTTTGATATCGCTAATATACATTTTTATACAATGAATTTGTTTAAATATATTTAAATATAAATATGTTTAAAAATATTTAAATATAAATATGTTTAAATATATTTAAATATAAATATGTTTAAATATACTTTAATTAAATATGTTACTTTGTTACTGTATTACTGTAAACATATTACTGTATTTTTAAATAGATGTGTAAAAATGAAATAACAATTTATAAATTCATTGGGACAAAATCTCATATTTCTCTTTTCAGGCGCGTATATTTCCGATTCTAGTCATAATAATAGTTCACTTTGATATCGCTAATATACATTTTTATACCATAAATTTGTTTAAATATATTTAAATATAAATATGTTTAAATATACTTTAATTAAACATATTGCTTTTGTTACTGTATTACTGTAAACATATTACTGTATTTTTAAATAGATGTGTAAAAATGAAATAACAATTTATAAATTCATTGGGACAAAATCTCATATTTCTCTTTTCAGGCGCGTATATTTCCGATTCTAGTCATAATAATAGTTCACTTTGATATCGCTAATATACATTTTTATACCATAAATTTGTTTAAATATATTTAAATATAAATATGTTTAAATATACTTTAATTAAACATATTGCTTTTGTTACTGTATTACTGTAAACATATTACTGTATTTTTAAATAGATGTGTAAAAATGAAATAACAATTTATAAATTCATTGGGACAAAATCTCATATTTCTCTTTTCAGGCGCGTATATTTCCGATTCTAGTCATAATAATAGTTCACTTTGATATCGCTAATATACATTTTTATACCATAAATTTGTTTAAATATATTTAAATATAAATATGTTTAAATATACTTTAATTAAACATATTACTTTTGTTACTGTATTACTGTAAACATATTACTGTATTTTTAAATAGATGTGTAAAAAAGAAATAACAATTTATAAATTCATTGGGACAAAATCTCATATTTCTCTTTTCCGGCGCGTATATTTCCGATTCTAGTAAATATCGCTAATATACATTTTTATACCATAAATTTGTTTAAATATATTTAAATATAAATATGTTTAAATATACTTTAATTAAACATATTACTTTTGTTACTGTATTACTGTAAACATATTACTGTATTTTTAAATAGATGTGTAAAAAAGAAATAACAATTTATAAATTCATTGGGAAAAAATCTCATATTTCTCTTTTCAGGCGCCTATATTTCCGATTCTAGTCATCATGATTTCGAAATGGATTCCGGATAAAGAGCAAAGCTTCGTTGCTTCTTTCATGATGGCTGGCTACGGGACAGGGGCATTTGTCTCCTCTCTGGTAGCTGGCGTTTTATTATCATCTGAACTATTTGGAGGATGGCCATCTGTATTTTATCTAAGTGGTACATACTTATGTTCTCGTCGAAGTCTTTTAATTAACAATAACCTATTCAGATGCATCTACACAAATGTTTTTTTTTGTTCCAATGCAGCTGGCAAACACTTAGACAGCTTGGTCTTGGATGCCTTAAGGCAAGCGCTGCACAGATGTTACTCATTTTACATTACCCAGGGGGCGCGTGTAACGTGAAGATAAGCCACGGACGCGGAGTAACAATGCCCCCGCAACGCTCTACGATCCTATTAGGATTCGGACCTACGGTTTAAAGTGGATTCCGAATCACTACAAACATCCATGCCACCGCCGGGACTCGAACCCGAAATCTGTGGTACCGAGCGCCAGAGCGCTAGCCACTCGGCCATTCAGGCCCATCTACACAAATGTTGACACTATTTTTCTTTAATTAAATTATTTGAAATAAAAAGCAAAACTATTGGGAGTTGCAAAACCACTCAATAAAGAAAATACACCATCAATCAGCGCTGATACCATTTAATATTAATAGTATTTGCAAATGTGACCTGATGGCCAAAGCGCTGGTACCACAAGTTTAAGGTTCGAATAGTGGTGGCGACATGGATATTGTAGTGGTTCCGAATTCCCTTTAAATCCTAGGAAGTGGTCTAATTAGTCCTAGTGAACAACTAAATGACCGTAGATCGACAAATGGGCCTGAATGGTCGAGTGGCTAGCGCTCTGGCACTCGGTACCACAGGTTTCGAGTTCGAGTCCCGGTAGTGCCATGGGTGTTTGTACTGGTTCGGAATCCACTTTAAGCCGTAGGTCCCTGTCTCATATGACTCTAAGAGCGTCATGGAGCAAAAGTCAGACTTCTACTTACGGGTGCACCATCAGAACAGAAGCTGCCCCTTTCCCTCCATCCATGAGTAGATCACTCATGGGATGTCCGTCCAATGTTCCGCACTGCAGGACATTGAGGATTTGTCACAAAAAACAAACAAACAGATCGACAAATCAGAGGGATAGGCTTAGTGCTTAATAACCTTATCGGAATCCGGACTAATTCCGGATACAATTCGGATTTAATGAGACTAATTCTTTATTAATTGATATCCTGGGAGATAATTACTATGATAGTATATTTTTATTTTAAAAAACATTAATGCTCTGAAATGAATTAAAAATATTTTGATACAGGAATTTTATAAAATTTATGGACTTATGCCTGGTGCAGCATGGTTAAATTCGGCCCTTGAGTCTTAAAAACTAGCCAAACAATCAATCATAAGCCAATGCAACATAGGCTTAAGTCACTGAATTAGATATTTCATTAATTATAAATTTTATTCCAATATATTAATGAATAAAACATTTTTTTATTCAAAATAAATTGTCTAAGTCGTAGATTTGTATTTTATAATATAAATACAAATGAACAAAATAAATGGAATTGTAGAAATATTTTCAGAGTATAATATTAGAATACTTATTAGAAACTCTTATAAATTAAAATAAATTTGGAATAATTAATACTATTTATTTATATTTTAATACAAAAAGTAAACGAAGCACTTGAAAAACAATATTTTTTTATCTGCTGTTACTTCCGGTCTTTATATTATTTGCTACTTAAATGCTTTTTCCGCTATTTTTTATTAAAGGACATGATAATTAAACAGCTACCTTTCTCTCATTAAAGCAGCCGTAAAATTAAATAGTTTTAAAATTTTAAATCCTTGTTCATTTAAAATAAACTAAAGAAAATTTAAAGCATATTTATGAAAATCGTTAGTTGAACATAAACTAGATCAGCTAAAAAATCAAATAATTAAATAATAACAATAGTTTCTTAAATATTTCTATTTAGGTTCAATAGGCGTTGTTTTTTGCATTTGGTGTTCCTTTGTTGTTTATGATTCACCATATTTACATCCCTCAATAACCTTTAAAGAACTGGACTATCTTCAAAACAATATTGCAGAGCCACCAAAGGAAGTAAGTTTATAATTTTAAATAAAGTATAGTATAATTACATAAATTTTTATGCTTTTCTTTATTTTAATATATTATTTACACTACTGGTCACTAAAATTGCTACATGAGGAAGAAATGATGCAGATAACAAAATGATATTTATTGGAGAAATATATCACACTAAACAAATAACAAATGATTAAATTTTCAAGAAATTTGGTTGCATAGATCCTGAGAAATCAGTACCCAGAACAACCCCTACTGGCAGTAATAACAGCACTTATACGCCTGGGCATTGAGTCAAACATAGATTGGATGGCATGTACAGATACAGATGCCCATGTAGCTTCAACACGATGCCACAGCTCATCAACCGTGGTGACAGGCGTATGGCGACGAGCCAGTCGCTCGCAACCATGGACCAAACGTTTTCTATTGGCGAGAGATCTGGTGAACGTGCAGGCCAGGACAACAGCCGAACATTTTCTGTATCAAGGAAGGTCTATACAATACCGGCAACATGCGGTCATTTATTATTCTGCTGAAACGTAGGGTTTCGCAGGGCTCGAATAAAGGGTAGAGCCACGGGTCGTAACATACCAGAAATGTAACGGGCACTGTTCAAAGTGCCGTCAATGCGAACAAGAGGTGGCCGAAACGTGTATCCAACAGCAACTCATACTGATGATGCTGTATGATGGGCCAGTATGAGATGGCGAATGCACGCTGCCAATGTGAGTTCACCACGATGCCGACAAACATGGATTCGACCATCTTGATGCTGTAAGCAGAACCTCGATTCATCTGAAAAAAATGACGTCTCGCCATTCGTGCTTATACATCGTTAATCACACCATTGAAGACGCTCCTGTCTGTGATGCAGCGTCAAGCGTAGCGGCAGGCATTGTCTTCGAGCTGAGAGTTCATGATGCTGCAAACGTAGTTGAACTGTTCGTGCAGACATTTATTCTCTTGCAAACGACGAGCTATGAGTCAAGAATTGGGGTAGTTTGCAAGACAACAAGTGTACGCTAAAATTCAACTTTTATCAAAGTCAGAAACGTGCTGGTGCGCATTTCTGTTTTTTATACGAAGCATCACAACAACTTTTCACCAGGCAACAACGTTCAAATGCAAATTTTTTTGAGAAACCGGCTGAACAATTTCCGAATTTAAACACATTGCAGGTGTCGCTACCAGCGCCTGCTTTGTCTAAATGCGCTGAAAAGCTTATCATTTGCATATCATCGCACCTTCTTCCAGTCGTTTAAATTTTACTTCAATAGCATGCCGCCTTCGTGATGTAGCAATTTTATTGGCCAGTAGTGTAGTATTTAATGGAGTTTTAATAACAAAAGCTAAAATGAACAGTATATAATAAAAAGTTTAAATAGATCCTAATAAGTTAACAGTTAAACATCACCAACCAACCTACGTCAGCAAAGAGTTCCTCTAATTGCTATGATGCTTTAAAATACAAACAGCATATAGGTTAAGATTATTATGCATATTTAAAATCTAATTTAGTTATAACTTGATTTTTTTAACTTTGTTGTATATTATTGGAAAGCTTATATTAAGAACATTTATCGAATTATTTTAATCAAGTGTTTGTTAGAAACAATTTTTAATTGATTTTTTACATAAATGGCTTTAATTTTTCTTGGTGAAAAATTACGAATTGTAATACTAAACGCTATTTATTTATATTTATGCTAAATTTCTTTTCATTTCCCCTTATTTTTTTATGTGGGTGATTGTAAAAATCACACGCAAATTATAATAATTATCTTTTGATAAATATAAAAAATATTTTCGCATAATATAATAATATATTTCGCATAATTTCTATGAAATAACTGCTAACATTTAAAAAAAACTCTGTATAAGAAGTAATAAGATGTAACAGGAATAAGACATGTTATTTGTAAAACATTTATACCTTATTATAATTATCATAAAATCTACGTTTATATAAAGTCAAATTTGTGCGAATAAAATTTCTGAAGCAAAAATCATATAAACATAGTTTTTTTATAAACATTCAAAAATTGCAATTTTTTATAGTTTATTGCGGAATTTGTGTTGGCAGTTTATTTGCCATATAATTTTTGTGTATATCACTAATATATAGATATATGTTGTTGTATGTGTATGTCACTGAAATTTTGATATTGGAAATTAAAATTGAATATGATTATAAAATCATTCTGTTGTTCATGCTTATACTAGATAGAAACAGTCCCTTGGAAATCTATGACTACTTCAATTCCTGTTTGGACCCTTGCAATTGGTACTTTTGGCCAGTATTGGCTTTTAGCGTTTTTTGTAACATCCCATTCAATGTATTTAGGTACAGTTTTGAATTTGGACAGTGCTCAAGTATGTATAAAATCTATTTAATCTTAAATGTATGTCTTCTAAGCATAAATGCGTTTTACAAAGATTAAATATTTTTTATTAATTGAATTCGTTTTTAATAATATTAGTTAAAATGTCCAAGTTTTTGGTTTAGATTTAATAAGTTCATTAATATTCGAAATATCTGTAATGGAATAATATTAGCAAGATCAAAATGGTTAACTAGTAAAATTTTCCATATTATTTATTATACATTTAAAAATTTTTATTATTTGAAATAATTCTGACATTTGTAGCACACAATATTTTTGTTTAAAATATTTTTATTAAATAGCTTTTATAAGTAACATAAATTTAACTCCATGTGAAAATTGTCTATGTTTCAAAATTCGTCACTTAAAATGATATAATTGTCATTTATTTTATCACATTTTCAATAAAAACTTGTTTTAAAACAGTATTAATTAATATGAATTTGTGAATTATTTCTAAATTAAGTCCTTTATTTCATTTTTCTTTCCTTTTAGCTCTTATTAAATTGATTTTCAAAAATTGAATAAGAATAAAATAATTGAAAATGTATTTATTTTGTATGTAATGAAATATTTGTTTATGTACGTATACAACTTTAATTTGGAAAAAGTTTTCAATTTTATTAGTTCAAATCCGTTGTAGTTTTGTTGCTACTCTGCAATAAGACTGCAACTCTATCCGTTGCAGTTTTAATACTTGCAGTTTCTGAAGCAAAATTCATTTAGTATAATATAAGAGATAATGATAATGATTATGTGCTAAGCAGTTGACAGCTTTTTTTCAATATAAATTGCATATTAGAAAATATCGAAACCAAATGAACTTGGTACTCTACCCCTATCTACAAGATGGAAATTTTTTTTATTTATTAAGAAAACATTTTTCTTACAGAATGGTTTGTTGTCTAGTGTGCCAAATCTATTGAGAGCTGTGTTCGCGTGCTTTATTGGCGGCATGATAGATTGGGTTAGACGACGGAAAGAAATTCCAATAGTATTCGTTAGGAAAGGTGCAACCCTTTTTAGTAAGTAATTAATAAACGAATATTTTGCATTTATAATTATTATTTGTATATTGTTCACTTATGTTATTTTTTGTCTATGTCTTGTTCAAATATGCTGGCCCTCGAAGTATTCTATCTACATGTTATTATGTAAGGTCCTCCAGTAATGAGTACACAAATCACCATCATATTGTAAGCTAGAGTCCAAAGCAAACAAGTTGATCGGTTTTATTCATTTTCTGTGTCTTACATAAAACACATATATCAGAATTCACAATACCTTTTTTAGACAGATGTTCGGCCAGGCAGTCGTGTCCAGTTCTTAATCTAAAATTGGCAACAGCCTCTTTGCGAGTTTTTCCATTAAATCTTTTTCCATTCATCCCCGATTGTCAGCCAAATTTTTTCTCTGGTGTTAGATAATAATTCACTTATATACGATGACTTAATTTTGTCCCATATAGTTCTCCTAAAAGAGTCTAGAGGGACAGGACAATGTCCAGGAACTTCTTCTGTCCCTTTTTTTTCCATAAAATTATTGGAAGCCAATCTATTACAATAGCGATCACACACAAAGAAGGATAAATAAAGAATAAAGTAAATTTACAGTAAGGTAGTAATCTATAATAAGTCGGTCTCACACACCTCAGAAAGTCAAAAGGTGAGAGAGTAAATAAAGGTAGTACGCACTTTATTTTAGTCCATGAGGCTTCTGACTTCCAATACAATTATGAGACTTATCTTTGGCGCTGAGTTTATCTGTTCAGTCCTGAGCATTTCAAAAGATGTTCTAATTCCATTATTCCAATTCTGCATATTGGGCAAGCGTTCGAGGAGACGACACCTATCCTATTTAGGTGTTCAACAAGACAATCTTGTTCCGTTCTTAATCGAAAGTTGGTAAAGTAGTCTTTTGCTAAAGGGTTTCCAGCTGTCTTGAATAATATGCCATTTTTTGCCATAAGATTTAGTTATGAGAATATCTTTATATGATCTGTCCTTTTGTTTCCATCAATTCCAACTGGAAATGGAATCCACTGGAAAGTGATGTAATTAGCATTTTCATCAGGGAATGATATCTTGTTTCATGTCAGTTTTTTATATGATATTTGCCTCTACTATTAACAGAACATCAACATCCCTGTCTGTACAGATCTTTTTAACTTCTTGAAATTTTAAAAAGTCTCCAGACAGCCAACAGCATTCCATTGTAGTACATCCAATTTAAAGTTCGAATGACCTACAGTAATTTTTCCAAGCCAATTTAGCCATAGCCTCTAATTCTTACTCATTTAGCACTATCCAGAAGACGTGTTTGACTTAAGGTTGTCCCGGGCGCAAGTAACATTATATTTGTCTAATTTCTGTGTATTTTCTAATCTATTTCATTTTATTACAGATTCGATTGTGGCATGCTTGGGATTTACAGGAGTTCTCTACGCAGGCTGTGATTCCACGCTTAATACAATAGCGTTTATTCTTGGTGGCCTCTGCGGAGATTTTGCAATATTCGGTGTCGCTTTAGCGCCAAGTGATATTGCGCCAAATTTAAGAGGTCAGTTTAATGTAACAAATAGAAAATCTAAGAATTAAATTAGTAGCTGAAGTGAAGTGAATAGAAAAGAGGCGAGCATTTTTTAAATTAATATTTAGTTAAAACTTCCTATTTTGTGTAATATATCAATTACAACAATAAAGAAAATTTAAAAAAATCCAAAAAAATGATATTTATTACTTTTCCTGAATTATATGCTGCAAATAGTTGAATTTGTCTATTATAACTAAAAATGCTTTTATTATATTTTCTAGAATCTAATGTACTTTATGAGTCTTGAATTTTGAATTAAATTGATAAGCGCTTTTTAATATGATTATTTTGTATCATCAATCTAAAATTATATCCAATTTATCCTTAATTTTATTATTTTTCGCGCGTTAAAATTTCTTTACAAAATTTTATAAATCTATCAAAAAAAAATGGTTTGAAAGAACAGAATTCAGAGTCAAATTGTGATATTTAACAGAATTCTTAAAATATATACAGCAATTATATGTATAAAAACTTTAACTTCAATTTGTATGCAATTGTTCTGCTTAATTGGTTAAAAACTTTATTATATATTAAAAATAGCATAAATGGTTCTAGAAAATCATTCTCTATTTTGTTTTATAAATTAGTTTAAGTTCTAAAGTTTTTGAATGGTAAAATAAGGTGCTGATGTTTTTTCCTACTCTTTCAAGTTAAAAATATTCTTATGTAAAGAAGACTGTTTTGAATAGATTATTAAGATTTATTTTTATAATATTTTATTTAAATAATCATATTGCAGTGAAGTAAATAATAATTCCTAAATAAGAAAATGAATTTAAATTCTTTACTCATGGCAAAAACATTAAATATGCTTAATATTTCGAATTAAAATCTGTTGGATAATTTATTGTATACAATTGAAGTATTTTTTAATACAATTTCAAAATAGGATACAGTTTTGGTTGCAATAAAGTTGGAATACAATTTCAAAATAGGATACTGTTTTGCTTGCAATAAAATGGGAATACAATTTCAAAAAAATTGATAATAAATGTGTTTTTCAATAAAAATACAATTTCAAAATATTTTAATAGTAAAAGAGAAAAACGAATAAATAATTGCAATCAGTAATGGCTTGATGAGTCGTAAATTTTAAATCAAATTGGTAAGTTATTTTTAATTCATTATTTTATATCTTTATCCTAAAAATAAATCCTCTTTATCTTTAGCTTCATTATTTTTCTCATGCTGAAATTTTTTTACAAAAATTTATAAACTTCTGCAAAAAAAAAAAAAAAAAAAAAAAAACTGTATTTAATAAAATTCTTAAAATATATATTTTATGCATTATTTTTAATCAAAAACAACGTTTTTTAGTTTACAATTCCAATGTTTCAATTGTTTCATGGCATGGACCTACAAAGTTGAAAATTGGAAATTCTGCATAATAATCTACAATATTTTATTTAAATGATTTACGTTGGTCTTTCAGGGACACTAGCTGGTATTATGAGTTTCTTTGGCAGCACACCTTATTTTCTTCTTCCATGGATTATTGGAAAATTTACAAAACACGAGGTATGTTTAACAATCCAAAAATTCATAATATTTATTATCAATTAGTCCTTTTAAACTACACTACTGGCCATTAAAATTGTTACACTAAGAAGAAATGCAGTTAACAAAATTATATTTATTGGACAAATATATTATACTGAAAATAACGTTCCAGGTGTTCCTTATTACCGTCCTGAACCCATCGATTCCATATTCTGTTAACAGTCATTGGATTTCGAACGATGCGAGCAGCAATACTGCGATACGATAAACCGAAATCCCGGTACGCTACAATTCGACCTTTATCAAAGTCAGAAACGTGCTGGTACGCATTTCTGCTTCTTACACGAGACATCACAACAACTTTTCACCAGGCAAGAAAGTTCAAATGCTATTTGTGTATGAGAAACCGGCAGAACAATTTCCTCATTTAAATACATTGTAGGTGTCGCTACCGGCCCCTGTTTGGTTTGAATGCGCTGAGAAGCTAATCATTTGCATATCACAGCACCTTGGTGTAGCGATTTCAATGGCCTGTAGTGTAAGTATATTAACGTCGAATGAAGTGTGATTATGCTATAAGTGATTAATTTGTTGATTATATTTTCCCAATAGCAATCTTTGAGGCAATGGAGGCACATTTACTACTGCACAATTGCTGTAACTGTTGTCACAACTCTAGTTTATGTCATTTTTGGTACAACAGAACCACAACAATGGGGAAAAGATGATGATGGCCATACATCAAATCCAAAGACAGAACAACAAAGTAAACAACACATAGAAATATATAGCACTACTGATTACATTTTGGATAGCTGACATCCCATTTTAAAATTTCATTTTCACTTACATAAGGATAATATATTTTAGAAAGAACATTCATGTGTATGAATATAAACTTTTACCAAGCAACATATGAGATTCTGCCAAAACTCTGCATGCCATACATTTTCATTCGAAATGAAAATTGCCAGCATTATTTATTTTTATCATTATATATTGTTATTATGATGTTTAAATTTTATTTCTTTTGCAAAATTTATTTAGTATTTAAAATTTTATGCTTTTATTTTATAGTTAGTATTAAGAATTTTTAAACATCACTTTTGTGGAAGGGTTTTTCATGTTGAAATCAAATATCTAACTATTGCATATTTCTGCATTATAAAAATACTAATAAAAACTTTTTGCTTATAGTTATGACATTAAGTTAGTCAGTCAAATCCTGAATCATACTCATTTGAATTACGTTACGAATCACGAAATTCATATTGCGCGTCCCAAATAGAGAATCTTCATTTTTATTGCCATGGCATACATTAGGTATAAAAAATTAACTATCCAATTTTTTGCGTTCATAACAGTGCTTAAATCTATGATGTCAATAGTCATAATTTAATCAGCTGTTTCAGTAAATGGACATTAAATTTTTATGCATCCAATTTACGTAAGAATCATACATTTCAAACGAAAAAAATATTTATTAATAACATGCATATTTCTTTAAAGTCACTTTTGAATTTCTGTGAGAAATTCACTAATTTTCGTTTCAATCACGATTCGATCGATAATTACCATTCAGACCTTTTTGATTTCTTCTAAGGATTGTCATTCGAATGTGCTTTGAATCATTTGATATCTATTAAAAAACAAAGCACTCTGATTCTATTTTATACCAAGATAAAACGGATTTACATAATATATACAAATCATTAAGCTGGCACTAATAAAAGAGCAAAGCAACTTTCAATTTGAGTCCTTTTTTGCCTGTTTATTTTACATATCTGCAAGTGTATTTCTGTATTTGTAAGTGTTTTCTGTAGCATATATTTTTGCAATTTATTCATTGCACGGACTGATTTTTTGTTGAAATTAAGAACACAGAAAAAGGGAATTTAATTAAGAACACAAAGTTTGTATGTATTTTGGGATAAAAATTGTAAGTATATTTTTTTAATTATTCTTGTAAAAATATTTTAAGTATTCATTTTTAATTTTCTGATAATTATATTTTATAGTCGGTAATTTACCAGAATGTAATAAAACTTTGAAATAATTGTGATCTGAACTGTATTCTATATTTCTAAATCATTGTCTAAAATCGTAAAATTGTCCAAAATAAATTGTCTAAATTGTAAAATTGTCCATTTGTGCATTACATTAATAGTATGAATATTCACAATGGTCTCAATAATGTTTAATAAACAAAACAATTTTCGTTTAATTTGAAATTTTGTTTACCAATAAATATATTATATAGTCGGTAATTTACCATGTACCATATAAAATGCAATAAAACTTTGAAAAAGTAGTGATCTTATAATTCTATACTTCAAAAATATTCTCCAAAATTCTAAGTAGTGAACTAATATATGCTAATGCAATATATTTTTAATATGAATATTTACCAATGGTCTCAATAAATGTTTAATAAACAAAATGTTTTTCGTTATTGGGTAAAAGTTATAGAATAAAATATTTGTCAATTTAAAAATATGTTATATTTATATATTGATGTCCTAATGAAACCCATGCAATAAAATAGCTATTAAATTATTCTGAAGCACTTGCTTTTAAACTATTCTTGTACCATTCTTGTAAATGGTATGTGAATAAAAAAATAAAACATCTGTTGCTCATCAGAAATTTGAGTGAATCTTTAAAACTTGAACAAGATAATCATTAAATCACCAATTTTACATCTACACTAGAGACCAATCAATAAGTGAAAGCTAGAATTCAAATCATGGAATGCTAGATTTCAAATGGATGAAAATTCGATTCCTCTAAAGCGATTTTTACTGTCAGTATAAAGACCACGATTGTGATAACTTTAACGCGCATCTCGAGTTAGTAGTTGTTGCTTAATGAGAGTTTCTGGATTGTCCTATAAATCACATGCAAATACCGGACAACAACCCCTTAAAATTGGTTTTGGAAGAAAAACATTTCAGGTATATGTATTACTGTGATATATTATTTTTTGTAGATCAAGAACTCGAGAATTACTATATAATTTGATGTAAAAGATCTCGCATTACTGAGTTGTGAAGCAACTGTTAGTATCGCATTTTACTTAAATGATCAAATTCAACCAATATGTTAAATTATTATACTGTTTATTATTAGTGTATTTTATGCAGCAAATTAAACAACTAGCCTCACATATTGTTTTTATATTACGTTTGTCATATAATACTTGTTTGTCATACTTGAAAGAGATTTGTCAATGTACTGCAATGCACCTTAGGCAAAGTGCGTTTTTAACCCTTGATCCACATTGAGAACAATTAGGGATGCCTAAACATGAAGATAGGGTCGATTGCTATTTGATATTGCTGTTGTTCATCAGAAATTTAAGTTAATCTTTAAAACTTAACCAAGATAATCATTAAATCATCAATTTTGCATCAACACTCGTGGCCAATCAATAAGCGAAATCTAGTGTTTAGATGGGTGAAAATTAGATTCCTCTAAAGCGTTTTTTACATTCAGAATAAAGACGATGATTGTGGTAATTTGAAAGCGCATCTCGCATTAGCAATTGTTGCTTAATGAGAGTTTTTTAGATTGTCACATACATCATATTCAAAACCGGACAAGTACACCTTAAAGTTGGTCTCGGAAGAAAAATCTCTCATGTATGTACATTATTGGGATATATTAATTTTGTACATCAAGAACTCGAAGGTTATATTATTTGGAAACTCACATTACTGTGTTATGAAGTAACGGTTAGTAATTATCAATTACTAAAAAGTTAAATAATCAATAGTTAAATTATCAATTTTACATCAACACTAGTGGCCAGTCAATAAGTGAAAGCTAGAGTTCAAATGTTTGATTCCCCTAATTCTATTTTTTACATTCAGAATACAGACGACGATTGTGGTAACTTGAACGCTCATCAAGCATTAGCAGTTGTTGCTTAAAGAAAGTTTTCTAGATTGTCCACATGTAAAAACGGACAAAATAAAACAAACAATATAGATATAAAACTAAGATATTATTCGTCATTCAATAGGTAATCTAATATAAAGATAGTCATGTTAGGCATGTCTGTAAAGTTAGTATCGGAAGAAAGATTCTTCATGTTTACACATTACTGTGATATATTATTTGTTGAAGATCAAGAACTCGAAGATTATATTATTTGGTGTAAAAAAAAATCTCGCATTGCTTTGTTATGAAGTAACGGTTAGTAATTATCAATTACACTAAAAAGTTAAATAATCAATAACAGTTAAATTATCAATTTTACATCAACACTAGTGGCCAATCAATAACTGAAAACTAGAACTCAAATGGATGAAAATCCGATTCTTCTAATTGGTTTTTTTTACATTCAGAATAAAGACGACGATTGTCATAACTTGAACGCGCATCTAGCATTAGCTGTTGCTGCTAATGCTAGCTGTTGTTGTACAATCTAGAAAATTTTCTAGATTGTCCCATAAATCACATGCGAATGGCAAACAAGTATCCCTTAAAGTTCACTTTGGAAGAAAATTCGTTCATGTCTATATACACTAGTGTGATATATTAGTTTTTTTACATCAAGAACTCGGTGATTCTTGTATTATTTTAAGGCAAAAAAAAAAAAAAAAAAAAAAAAAAAAAAAACACTACTCACACTACTGAGTTATAAAGCAATGGCCAATATAGCGTTTTACTTAAAAGATCAAATTCAACCATTGCATTAAGTTATTACACTGTTTATTATTTGTGTTTTTATGCAGTAAATTAAACAGCTATCATCATACATTATTTTTACATGAAGTTTGTCATAAAATATTTGTTTGTCATACTTGAATCAGCTTTAATTTCACGTTAGGCAGTGCACATTTTTTATCTTTGATCTACATTGAGAACCATTAAGAATGGCTGAACAATAAAATGAGGCCGTTTTGCTAGTTTATAATCAATCATGTAGAAGTATGCTTCCTCTTTGAAGAAGCAATAAATTAATAAATGCAAATTATCTATTATTTCGCAAAGACTCTTTCAGAGTACAGGAACTATCTTTCAGAAGCTACATATTTTCCTTATTATAAACTACTTCTTTTGTTTATTTATTTGGATTGCGATCTTAGTTTGTAATAATTTCTTATGCTTCCTATTGGACTTAGCTTCCTATTAGACTTAAGTTAGACGTATCTCAAAAAACAATGTTAATTTTTCAATTTTTCATCTAAACAAACAAATAATATTGTTCTTTACATCAGCTGTGTTTGAATAAGTTTTCACTTAGAACGTGCACAACCCACCATGTCTCATTCTCTGACGTCACTTGTAATAGATCGAACATGGTTATTTGGTGGTTGTTTACAGTGCATGGTTGTTTTACAATATATTTTCAAACATGTAAGTACTATTTTATTCTTCTGATATGAAAAACGACCAGTATTTTTGTATAGATATTTGAATTTAATTCGATATCATTTTAGATATTTATTATTCATTTTTATTTCTTTTGAAAGCAGTGATATAAAACTTTTATTTTGAAAAAAAAAAACAAATAACCTGATATACTTGTTATCGACTTGATCGAATGATCATGATATCAAATGACAAAAATTACTTAGTATTGAAAAGTTATTATTGTCTTAAGAAAAATAAATCTCTCTGTTTGCCTTTGTGTAATTATTGAAATATAAAACTCGCATCCTATTCATGATTCAATTTACTTATTGTATTCCTAATGATAAAGAATGTAAACAACTTCAGATACATAACATATGACTACTTTATGACATTTGTGATTCTATTCCTTTTTCTCAAGTGAAAAAATTTATAATAAACCTCTCTCTTAAATAATTTTCCAATTATAAGTTCAAATACCTGAAAATTGTTTTAAAAGATATGAAATCAAGTTTATTGATACATTGTTTTGAGATTATGAAGGAATCCATTATTGCAAGATTTGATGTACTGATATTCTTCAAATGGGGATAATTTAATGTATGGCACGTTAGATCTTAATTAGAAATTAGATCTTAATTAGAAATTTTAATTTTTGTTCTAGTAAATAATATTTAAAATAATTAAATAAGTTATTATTTATCGATTTTTATTATGTATTTATGCTTAAATTAATTTGTGACAGAAAGATATACTATTTAAATTTCATTTTAACTTCGTCAGTTAAAAGTTATGAGATAAATGAAAAAAAAAAAAATATATATATATATACGTATCTTAACCAAACATTTACAAGTGTTTTGAAATTAGGGCTCGTTCAAAAAGATGAACAAAGGTTTCCCCGATATGAAATAGTTTATACAACTGACAATATCATTTCTGATAACAGACTAGTTCTTTATTACCTTGAGTGCAAATATTTGTTTCAACTCAAAACTCCTCAAAAATGAGTTTCTTTCTTTATAAGTCAGGGATTTAAGGAAATATCTTAAATTTGATAAGCTCTTAATAAAATAAGTATTTTATATAAATCATAACCAAAATATGGTTTAAGTTTTGCAAATATTTTATTGTTCTGCACAAGAAGGGATTTAATTGACAAATTTTATTTAAAATCACCATGAATGAAAGAAGTTTTATGCACAGAATATTCTGTTCTTTATATATTTATCATAAAAAAAATCATATTCAAGGTGTCCAAAATTCGAGGTGAATTCTCTCTTTTTATTCCAATTGTATTAATGCTTCCCAGATTTAATTTTAACCTTTAAAGTTAGCTTTCCTTAATTTTGCAATATGTAGATATATACATGAATATTGCCAGCAAAGCGACCTAATATATATTTGCATTGTTTATTGCAATAGAATACATGGAATATATTTGTTGATACAGTTATCAAGATAAATGTTTCATTTTTATATTGGATTTTCTGTATACAGCATTTCCACTAACTATTTTCTTTCTTCAACTGCATAAAATTAAATTTTCTAATTCAATATACAGAACTAAAATTAATAAATCAGAGCATTTTGACTTTGTTTCTTTTCTTAAAATTTAATTTCAAAATAGATTTTATTTTTATAAAAGATTATCAGTACCTATCCACTTTGTTGACTTTATGCATATAACTTTTTGTTTGCCAACAAAGATTCTGTTCCTGTATATCATTTGATGTTTTGTATCGGATTATGATAGTCTAAAAACAATATACTTTTCAAGATCAAAAGATAGTATATCCATACCTATTTCGCAAAATTCCTATTTTCGAACAGCTAAAATTATTTAATTTCCTTATCTTTTAACTCGCCTCTTTTTCTTTTTTTAAATTATCGAAGTAACAAATTAATTTCAATTCATTCCAGTATAACATGTTGTATTCACTGTTTTGAGATATAAGTAGATTTTATCTATAGTTTTGAATGCTTTAGTAATAATTGTAAATCTAAGTTATTTACCGACGATTCGTCAATCATCTATGATCTCGACGTTGATGCTTAAAATTTTTATGTAAGTAAATAAAAAAAAACATTTCAGATGTGTTGGTATATATTATTGGAAAATGACCATAGATGAATAAAAAAGTCATAATAATAAAGTCGTTTATTAAGTTGACTTTTGTCTGACATAATACGATGACAGAGCATACACATTTATATAGTAGTCTAGATAAATGGACAGTGACGAGGGAGGGTACTGCTATATTAATGTCTAGGCTTTGTCTGTCTCCCTGCTTTTTGTTCTTTTATAACTATACCTGAACTATTACATAAATCTGTAGATTTGTTTGTTTGCCCTTTTATAAATAATTCAGGATATATTTTATTAAGACAATGTTTTATACATATTCAAGATAGAGTCTCTTAAAATATAAGCTATTTTTTACACAAATTGTTTATTATAAGATGAATATATAATTTTTTTGAAAATGTAATCTAAAATATGAAAAATATTAATGCCAATTGTTAAATGTTTTTGTATATCATGTGCCATTTGTACTGTTAATTAATTGTTTTTATCAATTGTCTCAATTAAAAAGTTGCTTTTTATGAACTGTAAAAGTGATTATTTCATTCAATATAATAATAATAATAAAGACAGAGGAACAAAAATGAAAATTAGCGAAATACAACTTCACTCTATTGTTAGCATGGACAATTATATAGATCATTATCTAGAATTTACGGTTTATTTATATTTATTTATAACTAAGTCAACTTAATAAACCGTATAGTTAAAAGGGTTTGTCTGATATAATAAGGTGGCAGAGCATACAGATTTATAGTAATATAGATAAATTGTTAGCAAAGAGGGTGGTTACTATTATATTAATCTGTAGGCTTTGTCTGTCTCTCTGTTTTCTGTTGATATATATAGTTATGAAAGTTCTGTACTACTACATAAATCTGTAAATTTTGTTCGTCTCTGTCAGTTTCTACAATTCATGAAGGATATATGTGATTAACAAAAAAGAAAAAGTGTTTTATGCATATTGGAGACACAGTTTCTACAAATATAGGCTATTTTTTAAAACAAATTGCTTATTACAGTTTGAATGTATATTTATTTTTGAAAATACAATATAAAATAGAAAAAAGTTAATTATCAATTGTTAAATATTTTTGTATAACATGTAGAATAGATTCAATATATTAACAGATTCAATTAAAATGTTTTGCTTTATTTCTGAAATATATGAGTGATTATTTCATTTAATATGATTATAATTATAATAGTAAAGACAGAATAACCAGCAATGAAAATTAGTGTAATACATCTTTGAACATTCTATTGTTCATATGAGTGTGTTAGGTTATGTAGATAATAATATAATAAATAAATGATATCAATGCATTTGTACATGCTAATAAAAGATCGACGTCTTATATTAATAAATAATATTCATAAAGTGATGTACGTACATTCTTATTTTGTGCATTATTATTTGTGTGTATATACACTCATGTCCATAAATTAAGGATAATTCAGAATCACACAGAAATTGAACTCTAAAATAAAAATTTCACCTGTAGAATTATCACACACATCTTGAAGAAGAATATGCAAATTACAAGAAACCACCAGATGGCGCGGTTAGTACGTCACAATGACGAGAGTGTAAGAGAGGGGTATATAAGGAATGGTGGCAAAGAAGTAAAATTCTTCACAAGCAATTTAGAAGCCTTTCAGTGCAATAACCGCATAGTTATGGCACAAAGGAAGCATTTGGATGATTTTTTACGTGGTAGAATTATCGGACGACTGGAATGTGGACGTATCCAGCTGGAAGTATCCGAGGAACTTGGAATCGCCCAGAGTGTCATCTCCAGGCTTTGGCAACGATTCCAAGATCATGGTAATGTGAGTAGATGTTACAGCAAAGGTCGCCCCCGAGTTACAACGCCAAATGAGGACCGGTATTTAGCAGTTACTGCCAAAAGAAACAGACGGAGCACAGCATCAGACCTGTCTCGTCAGTTCTCTTCAGCTACCGGTACAACAGTTTCAAGGCAGACCGTGTACAGACGCTTAGGGCACATTGGTCTATATGCTCATAGGCTTGTCTGATGTGTTCCACTTACCGCAACTCACTGTCGCCTGCGATTAACCTGGAGTAGAGAGCATGCATTGTGGACACCGCAACAGTGGTCTTTTGTGATGTTTTCCGACGAGTCCAGGTTTAGTTTGCAGTCTGATTCTTGCCGGGCATTCAGATGGAGAACGCCAGGTACCCGTTACCACCAAGAGAACACCATTGAACGACACCGTTACGTTGGCGCAGAATGCCTCGTTTGGGAAGGAATTATTCTTGGTTCTAGAACTGACGTGCATGTTCAGAGTGTAACGATGATAGGCAACATCTATTGGGATGTCATTCTGAAACAACATGTACGTTTGTTTCGGGGCGCCATTTGGGTGCTGAATTTCTGTTTATGGATGACAAGCCCGTCCTCACCGTACAAACATTGTAGACGAATGCCTTCAATTGGAGGATATCACCCGTATGGATTGGCCAGGATACTCACCGGACTTGAATCCAATAGAGCATGTGTGGGATATGCTTGGCCGACGAATTGCAGCCCGTCAACCACCTCCTACCTGTCAATCGGAACTTCGGAGGGCATTGCTTGATGAGTGGTGTAATATTCCCCAAGATCAGATTGATAATTTGATACTCAGCATGCCTAGGCGTTGTAAGGCCTGTATTGCATCGTCCGGGAGACATACTCCATATTAACCATCATACTAACCATATTATACTGTTTTTTGTAAATAGGTTATTTTTTGAAATTTGCTCCAGGGAGTAAAAATCGCAATTTTTATTAATTATGTCAAACATATAGCATCTTTTTTGCTCTTTATCTTTTGTTTAATAAATAGACTTTACAAATAAGTCAAATTTGTTTTGCTTCTGTCTTTCTTTGCCTGAACTTCATTGTCCTTAATTTAGGGACATGAGTGTATTATTACCCCAAATCCTTCAAATATTTATGTATAGTTTATTACAATCCTATAAACATAAAAAATATATACTTAATTTAAATAATTAAATTAAATTACAACTACTTTATTAACTTGTGACTCTTTATTTTAAAACTTCAATGTTAGAAATAACACAGTATTTTAACACATGTTTCTCAGCATTACGGTATTTGTGACCCAATTCGCAATCATAAATTATGATTGCGAATTGAGGTCACTTCCTCTCATACAATAAAAATATATACAGTAAAAATGCATTTTAAAAATTATTTGCTTTAATTATATATTAAAAGTAACTATACATTATTATTTTAGAGTTAGTTTGATGCTAAAGCTACACTACCAACTTAATTAAAAATTAGCACTTCACCAGTCAGTACACAACATATAGCAGTAATCATGCTTATTTCAATGTCTATGTTCAATTTTTTCATCATATGACAATAATAGAAGGAATACTCTTCTGTGAAACAATAGGAAAAGACACAACACTTGTATTACTTTTTATCTTATTTTTTTATAAATGTGGTAAAAATGGAGTGGAAGAAATGTCACGGAATATGTGCCGTTGATGTAAATTAAATGGCTGGAAGATTTCAAAATAAATACATTAAGAAGCAGTATACAGCTCAATAGCCATGGGAAAATATGAGATATATATATATATAGAAGATGTAGAATATATAGAAGTTTGAATATTCTAGGCATAAATGAAGAATGAAGTATTCCGAATAAAATAAGAAGCACTATACAGCTCAATAGCCATGGGAAAATATGAGATATATATATATATATATATATATTCTAGGCAAGATGTAAGAATGAAGTATTCGAATAAAATAAGAAGCACTATACAGCTCAATAGATGGGAAAATATATATAGAAGTTTGAATATTCTAGGCATAAATGAAGAATGAAGTATTCCGAATAATATAAGAAGCAGTATGCAGCTCAATAGCCATGGGAAAATATGAGATATATATATATATATATATAAGATGTAGAATATATAGAAGTTTGAATATTCTAGGCATAAATGAAGAATGAAGTATTCCGAATAAAATAAGAAGCACTATACAGCTCAATAGCCATGGGAAAATATGATATATATATATATATATATATAGAAGATGTAGAATATATAGAAGTTTGAATATTCTAGGCATAAATGAAGAATGAAGTAGTCCGAATAAAATAAGAAGCACTATACAGCTCAATAGCCATGGGAAAATATGATATATATATATATATATATATATATATATATAAGATGTAGAATATATAGAAGTTTGAATATTCTAGGCATAAATGAAGAATGAAGTATTCCGAATAATATAAGAAGCAGTATGCAGCTCAATAGCCATGGGAAAATATGAGATATATATATATATAGAAGATGTAGAATATATAGAAGTTTGAATATTCTAGGCATAAATGAAGAATGAAGTATTCCGAATAATATAAGAAGCAGTTTGCAGCTCAATAGCCATGGGAAAATATGAGATATATATATATATAGAAGATGTAGAATATATAGAAGTTTGAATATTCTAGGCATAAATGAAGAATGAAGTATTCCGAATAATATAAGAAGCAGTTTGCAGCTCAATAGCCATGGGAAAATATGAGATATATATATATATAGAAGATGTAGAATATATAGAAGTTTGAATATTCTAGGCATAAATGAAGAATGAAGTATTCCGAATAAAATAAGAAGCACTATACAGCTCAATAGCCATGGGAAAATATGAGATATATATATATATATATATAGAAGATGTAGAATATATAGAAGTTTGAATATTCTAGGCATAAATGAAGAATGAAGTATTCCGAATAATATAAGAAGCAGTATGCAGCTCAATAGTTTTGGGAAAATATGAGATATATATATATATAGAAGATGTAGAATATATAGAAGTTTGAATATTCTAGGCATAAATGTAGAATGAAGTATTCCGAATAAAATAAGAAGCACTATACAGCTCAATAGCCATGGGAAAATATGATATATATATATATATATATAGAAGATGTAGAATATATAGAAGTTTGAATATTCTAGGCATAAATGAAGAATGAAGTATTCCGAATAATATAAGAAGCAGTATACAGCTCAATAGCCATGGGAAAATATGAGATATATATATATATATATATAGAAGATGTAGAATATATAGAAGTTTGAATATTCTAGGCATAAATGAAGAATGAAGTATTCCGAATAATATGAGAAGCAGTATACAGCTCAATAGCCATTGGAAAATGTGACTTATATATATAAATGAAGAATGAAGTAAGAATGTAGAATAGTAAAATATGAGATATATATATATAGTAGAATATTTGTTTGAATATTCTAGTCATAAATGAAGAATGAAGTATTCCGAATAATATAAGAAGCAGTATACAGCTCAATAGCCATGGGAAAATATGAAAATATATATATAGATATATTCTATAAGTATAAAATATAGAAGATATATATATATATATATATATATATATATATAGAAGATGTAGAATATATAGAAGTTTGAATATTCTAGGCATAAATGAAGAATGAAGTATTCCGAATAATATAAGAAGCAGTATACAGCTCAATAGCCATGGGAAAATATGAGATATATATAGAGAGAGAAGATGTAGAATATATAGAAGTTTGAATATTCTAGGCATAAATGAAGAATGAAGTATTCCGAATAATATAAGAAGCAGTATACAGCTCAATAGACATGGGAAAATATGAGATATATATATATATATAAAGAAGATGTAGAATATATAGAAGTTTGAATATTCTAGGCATAAATGAAGAATGAAGTATTCCGAATAAAATAAGAAGCACTATATAGCTCAATAGACACCGGAAAATGCCAAAAGTGATAAATATGAAACTTTAAAAAGAAGGAATTGATCGCCACTACGAGTACTTATAAATATTGGTTATACCAATGTTTAAAATCCCAGATGAATAGTGATTCAAAACCATACTACAAAACACTTCAAGCAAAAGCCAAATTCTCCAGAGAATTCCTGAGGATTAACGTTATTCATGAATCATTTCATGAGTTAAGGGACCAAAACTACCATTTTTCAGCCAAAATTTGCAAATTTGGAATATCACTTTATTTGCTTGTTGCACTTTTTGGATTGGACCACAAACCCCTAACCAGGACAACATCATGTTTACGCATGATAATAAGCGCTAATCAAAGCAAGCAAAATTCTCTGCAGTGTCTGCGAGTATTTCAGGATCCCACAGAAGAACTAGATTTCAATAAATTCCTAATATTGCGTTAACGACAGTTGTAACTCTAGTAAAAATGATAACTTTAAAATCAAAAATCTTTACTGTATTTTGTAACTACATGGATGCATCTACCATTACTATTTTATTGCAAGACCAGACGGTTGTAAAATTTTTGCAACGTGTTTAAAACGAATTTAATGGCCATAAAAAAAACCTAAAAATAACACAATAAAATCGTCATTTTTCTAGAAGAGTAACGACTGGAAGTTCAGAAATTTCGATATTGTTTACTTGTGCGGTTTTTTTCTCTTCTAATGCAGCTGGCAAATAGACCGTGATCTTTGCCATAAGGGTTGCACCTATGTTACTCACTTTGCATTACCCAGAGGGCGCGTGTAACTTGATGGTAAGCCACGGACGCGGAGTAACAATGCCCCCGCAACGCTCTACGATCCTATTAGGATCGGGACCTACGGCTTAAATTGGATTCCGAACCACTACAACACCCATGGGCAAAGCCGGGATTTGAACCCGGTACATGTGGTACCGAACACCAGCGCGCTAGCCATTCGGCCATCAGGCCCCTTTTATTTGTGAGCTTATTGAGACATACTTAACAAATTAAATATTTTGAATCTTTAACTCGTAGGGAAAAATACACACATATTGGATACTGGTGATAAAGTAAATGCTTTTTGTAGAAAATTGGAATTGTAAAGCTGAAATTTAAATAAAAAAAATAAAAAAATAAAAAACTGAAACTTTTTGCGAATATGGTTGAATGTGTTGTTAAAACTTAGGAGACTGAAGAACATCATGTGAAAATAAATTTTGCAGTTATTGAAAAGCATTTATCCATGTGGACAAAGAACCTTAAGCCTTGCCTACTTAAAAAGTATTTTCTTGTTGATGACAACTTGGTAGTAAATTACAAATGAATTAGGGATCCATTTCAAGCTACTCTTGAAGGTCTCTCGACTGCCGAAGAAGAATCTTCCTAGACTTCGTGGTAAGCGGCGAAATCAAAAGACAATTTAGAAATAAAACTCACTTTGAATTTTAGGCTAGTCTGAATGATGAGTTTTCTACACTGAAAATAAAAGAATGTGTCGTTTCTATTACCCTTTTTAACATCCTATTTTTGAGAAACCGTATTTTCAGAAGTGACTGCTTTGCAGATAAAATATTGATCTCAGCTACACATACAAAAATAATTCAAAATATCTATTTCTAATATTAAACATTTATTTGAAACATTTTCCTCTGCATCTCAGGCTCAAGCGAGTCATTAAAATTTATTAAACTTGTTTTACCTTAGTTTTGATAAGTTAATTACTAAATACAATGTTCAGTACCGATACAGTCCTATTTATAAGTTTATCAGATTAGTCTTAATTGTGTATTTTATTTTTTGTTATGTCAAAATGTATTTTGTTATTGTTTCCCTATCAGTAAATTATCCTTCTATAATAATATTTTTTTTTTCAATATGCTCGAATCCTCCATTTAGTACCTGGTGATGGCATGGGTATTTGTTAGTGGTTCGGAATCCACTTTAAACTGCAGGTCCCGGTATGTTTAGCCTATATTGTGCACAGGATGACCGTAGAGCGATAAACCAAACCAAACCTCCATTTAGTATATCACGTCCTCCCCCTATTTGGCGCTCTAAACGAGTTAAGAATCGCTGCTTTAATATACAAGTTTATCAATTTTTTTTAATATTAATTTATTAATTTAATGTTTCGCTATGAACTAAATCACATATTTTTCTTCCATTAGAACATGCATCTTAGTATTTAATGTCGTTGTAAAAATGATACGTATAACTAATTGTTCAAGTAAAAAAGAAAAAAAACCAGGGTGTTCGAAGATCAATTTCCCTAATTATTATAGCTTGGACCTAAGCTTTGTTCATCGTCATAATAAAGAACAAGATCAAAAACATAATGAGTCTATTTGAATTCAAATAGGAAATTGTTTAGGCTAAGAAGTCTGCGAGAAATGATCACATCACATCCCTTTCCCAATCCAATTAATATAGTAACTTCCATTAAAAGTTTTTGCAAATTACACAGTCCAGTCACATTAATGTGGCCACTTGTCAAAAGCCAGAATATGCCCTCTTGCATATTCTGGCTTTAAGTGGAGTGTGGAATGTGGTATTAAGTGGTATTTAAGTGGTATTAAGTGGAATTCTTTATATACACTCCACTACAATGTGTTGCCACCTGCCTTTTGTGATTGGTTATTTCACGTTGACGTCGAAGGTAGGTGGTGGTCACATTAATGTGACTGGACTGTGTATATTACTCGTAATCTTGTACCATTACAAAATTTATGTGGATTTAATTTCTCATTAAATTTTCGGAGCATCTATTTTTAATTTAATTGTATGTGATGACGGTACGAATTTAGTATTTAGGATTTTAATAAGAATCAAACAACCATGGAATATCATCCATGTAGATTGCCTTAGAATGTCGAAATGACAGGAAAACATGTATATTTAAAATTATTATTAACCCACATTAATAAAATATTTCATTAAACATTGCTGGGGTCATAAAATAGTGAATCAAGCAATTGATAATATTTTGATTTTTAACTCATTAAGTGCAGGGTTTTGTTTTCATTTACAAAATCTAAATCCTAAATTCAAAATCATTTCATTAATTACGAGTTAAAAATCAAAACGTTGTCAATTGTCTGATCAACTAGTTAATGATCCCAGCAATTTTAATGAAATACTTTATTAATGTGCGTTAATAATAATTTTAAATATACCTTTTTTTTCTACCATTTCGTCAATTTAAGGCAAATATCTCAATGAACCACTTCTTACATTGAAGCGTTAAGTTCATAATAACCATATTTAATAACATTTAATAATAACTTTTATCCTTTAATAAAAAAAGTAAAACTGTTTAATTGATTAGTTGAGAGAAACAATTAATAAATAAAAGAAATAATGCTCATTATATAAAAACAATTAAAATACGATAGTCGAATTTTATCAATATTTTCAATCACTAAAAGAAACTATATATGCCTGTTGTAATATATAATTTATGTAAAAGAAAGGCTATATTTTAAGCGACTTCAAACAATTGAAAACCAAAACGTCGGAGGATGTCATTTGTAACTTCAGGTTTCTTGCGGGTTTTATTTATTCATTTGAGTATTTATTCTGTTAGCATTACTTAATACCATTTGACAACATGAGATGTTTAGTTATCATAAGTGAGTTGAAATTGCGCCTTTTAATGAAATCGAATTTTATATTGGGGCTTTACGCATATTTTATGCATGTAGATGTATTTAACTAACTTAATACAGTTCCCTTTTAGGGATTTTATTGTAGAACGTACAAATAAAGATGGACAGACAAAACCTCATAACACCAGTCTTCCAGAAACTGCTGCAGAAAAGATCGCATGTAGATTGTTATAGTGGATTTCTTCATCCATGCAATTAACTACCAGTAGCAGTCAGCTTTGACACTCATAGTTATTTGTATTCCTAAACTTTACCTTTTAGAAAGCTGGTTGTTTTTAGAAAGGATCTCACTTTACAACCTTGATGCATAGGAGTCACTCTGACTACATATATTTCCTCAACGACTTTCTATTGCACTTATCAAATAAATGATGGCTAATACTCATACCAAGCATGCTTGTACTGAAAGATCTCAATCATCTACTTAAACTTCATTGATTTGCATATACTCTGATGCATCATTATCTTTTTCGCCAAAGGAATAATTTGTATGTCAATTTATTTATTTTGGTGTCATTACATTATTTCTACCTATATTTCCTTTAATTTTTGTAATCCAGTGTATTTAATTTTATAAATAAATTTATATATATACAAACATACATATATATAAATATAAATAAATATATATATATACATAATATTAGGCACCTGTTGTAATTAAATATATTTTATAATTATATTTTCCTTCTGATTATATGTTTAACATCGACATTTGAACTGTTTATGAATCGTTTCCAGGTATTTTCTTCTCATACTGTAGTCAAATGCACCGCAAGATACTTTTAAACGTTTCAGTGAAAGAGATTACCATCCACATGCTGCAAATAATTAATCTCAAATGCAAATAATTAATGTTAGATTACCATCCACATGCTGCAAAATCCAAAAAATATTCCTTTTCCAAAACTTGTCAGTAGGTTTATAAGCTTTATGAACCAAATATTTACAAGGATCTTATTTTCTAACAAAAAGAAAAATATTTCTTTTATCAGTTAAGCTGCAACCTACATTAAGGTGGTTCTATTATATACATAAAATGGGAACAAGTTTATTTTATGATGAAGTTATTCTTATAAAGTATGATAAGAAATAACTCAAATGTCTTCATTATAAAAAGACAGAACTGCCAGAATTATCTGTAAAAATTACTAAGCTATCGTGAATATAATAGCTAAGTAATAGACTAAGCTATAGTAATCTTTAAGTATCAATACTTATATTATACATATGCTTTTGTCTTTATAATGATATTTAATTCAATTTATTTTTATTTCATTTCAGTGATCAGTGAAGACTTGAGACCAAAAGACAAATTTCTAAGACACAGGTAATTTCTTTCAATACTGAATGTCTTTGTTTGCTAATAAATTTAAATTTGAATGATGTATTTATTTCATAAGCAATTTTTACTTTATATTTTTGTGAAAAAATGTATTAAATTATAATAAATTCATAACTTTTATTGTAATTACTTGTAAAAACGAATCAGAAGATATATAAGTGTCATTTACTTTTGTTTTTAACTTTAGTTTGTCATGAATTAAA